>CM062815.1:596254171-596803200 GCA_031772625.1 Pinus tabuliformis | reverse complement strand
TTCTTCTTCTTTTCTTCAGATTCCACGTTAGAGACCACGCTGGGTGGCTGAGTCTCCATAGGAGGTTCCTCTTAAAACTCCTAAAAGGCTTTCTTGGGGACGATTCTGCTACTTGTTTCCTTGATATCAATCATCTCATTTGACATGGCCTTTATACCTTTTGTAATCCTTCCATGTCGAAAGGATCCTTCGTTTGCTTCTTCTTGGTTTCTTCTTTGAAAGAGATTTTCTTAGATTTATGCTCTTCGATTGTAGATCTCTTTTCTAGGGCTACTACGCGTCTTTCGACTGCCAATGCCTCAGCCAAGTTTTCGACTAAGGTTGTCTTGCTTGCCCTATCTACGAAGATGGCCAAGTTTGAAGGTAAGGCGGTGATGTACCATTCGCATCTTACTTCCTCGCTGGGTTGAGAAGCAGCGGGGATTTTATTGAAGATCTTGTTGAACCGTAAGTTAAAATCTTTAATGGGTTCCCGAGCCTCAGCTTTAAGATTGGACCGATCGTTGATCAGTGTCGTTGCGATCTATCATCGCCGAATTTGGTGAGAAATTGATTTTGAAAAATATCCCAGCTGGTGATAGATCCGGAGGGTAGCGAAAAGTACCATGACCGGCCGTCCCTTGCATCGTATAGGGGAAGAGTCGGACAACGGCGTCTTCGTTGGTAACTCCATTGAGATTAACAGAAAGCATGAATTATTGATATGTTCTTCAGCTAGCATTCCAGTTTCTGGATTGAACTTTGGTAACCACTTCTCGGGATGGGCAGGTATTGGACTCAGGGGTGGAGGCATTAAAACCGCCCCAGGGTTGTTCCATGGAGATTGTGCCATCACTGGGTTGCTGGTTAGTAAAAGTGTAGAAATGATCTTTGAGGTTGAGAAGATAGAGAAGTTATGATCTTTGACGATTGTGGAGGAAGAGTTGCGGAAGATGGATGAGTGATTTGAGGTGGAGATGTGGGTGGTTGACTTTGCGGAGAGGGAGTTGAAATGGATGAGGTGGATGAAAGAGTCTCTCTGTCAGACTCTTGAAATGCTTTCCTTGCTCTTTTTCTAGTGGGGAGAGGGATTTCGGTTGGCTGAATGCCAAACTATTCACTCTTCAATCGGGTCAGGGATGAGCAGGTTGTATTGCGAAGTCAAGCTGCCTTTAGATTTATCAGATTTCTGGTTAAAAATAGAGAATCCCAGGAGTTTACGGATCAAGGTTTGAACTTCAGGGATCGACAATAAGTTTGTTCTGATGTATATGGATGTAAAAGCAGCAGTGGATGTCCGAGCGACTTCCAGTTCCGAGTTTTAGTCGTATTGGGGAAGTCGGGGAAGTTGGTGAGGTGATTTGCTCTTAGAATGGTATTTGGGTTTTGAATTATGTGCCATTCATAGCTGTGGCCCTCCTTCTAGTGCCAGAATTGTTGAGGGCCCCGAGGTCGGGTCAACAACAAGGGGGATACCCACCCGGTCCGGAACCTGGTTTGGCGGCTCCTTGCCCGTTTGGAGTAGCGGGTCCGACTGGGGTAATGGGACCAGTTTCCCAATGTGATGGGTGTGTGTGTGTGCGTAGAGTCTGATGGTATTAATCTAAGGAAGGGGGGAGGGGAATTCTTCTAATCTAGTCTTAATTCTAACTGCTAAATTAACTCTATGCTAATGTAATCTAATAAAGAAAAATACATCTAATCTACGCTAACCCGGGGTGTTTTCTTTTGTTATGCGATCTAGAAAGATTTCTAACAGCAGCGTAATAAAGATCATTCAACTGATATCAGAATATAAATCGATAAAGATAAACCATTCTGCATAAGAAGTTAGGCAGAGTAGTTGTGAACAGCATATCGCATAATCAGTTTTCTATATGTTAAACATAAATAAATGACCCCCTGTACAGAAGTGCCAAATGGTAATGCAGACATTCATGCAATAACATACAAAGAACTCAGCCACATATCACTTTAGGAATACTAGCAGAATCTAGCCAAGAGATAAAAGTACCATTTATGACTAACTTCACTAATAAACTTCAAGTAACAATGATTTATTTCTACTTGTTCTAACATCTGCTAAGAGTACAGAAGTGCAATATCAGTAACAGATATTAAAATGCAAACATAAAATAAATCTCGATCCATACATTCATCAAAAACCTCCTCTGAGGGTGCAGAAGTGCATGTTCTGAGGATAAGTTTTTTGACAGATTTTCGGACCCTTCTCTAAAAACCATGAGAAGGGTTAAATTCTACTAACTAATCAATCTTAATTACATGAAATTAGGGAATCGGCCTCAAATGACCGCCCTTTTACTAAAAGCAACTTTATTTCTAAACTTAAAATCTAATTTCTGACCGTTTCTGTATATTCTCTTTAGTGCTGTCAATAGTGTAATGCTTTCCTGGGATGAGTCGGCTAGCCGCCTTCTTGTTTCGCTCGGGAGATAAAGGTGGAAATAGCAGGAGCTGGCACTTCCTTCCGGCAGACCAGAAGATATTTTCGAAAACTTTTCTCTAGCTAGGTGTATTCGCCGCGTGTATACTTAGTGTGTCCCAGTTTCTTCTCAAACTGATTTTGCTGTTGCCGTTTTCGGTTTCCGGTCGTGCAAATGACTGAGTGGGTTAGGAGTCGTGCTGTATGGGCAAGTCCCTATGTCGAGAATTTCTTCCGTTCTTTGTTCCAGGTTTTCCTGAAGCGTCCTTCTTCACTTGCGTTTCTCTTTTTGCTTTACCCGGTCTGAGCTTTAGGATCTTTTCTGAACATGCTGCTTTTGTGCCCTTTGACTCTGAGTCCTGGATAGTCTAATTTCATCAGTGCCGGTTGGCTGATAGCCTGGAATCCGCGGTTCTGCTGCATGCGGCATCCGTTTGCGGAGGCATTCTCTCTCTGCTATCTGATTGGCGCTTTCCTCTTTCCCTCAGATGTTTCCTGCATATAAACTTATATCAGTTGCGTGTCTTGCAGTTTACGCAAAGGGGAAGTGAAATGAAAAGACTTGACGTGAAAGCATTAATCTCTAATGAATGCATAATTCTGACATTCATCATAACTTGACTCTTCGATAAATGTAACGCAATCATTCCTAGATACTTAAGCATGCGGTTATTAAATTCTTTCTAAGGCGCGCGCTTAATGCATGGGTCTATCGTATCTGTTGTGATAAGTCTTTTTAGGTCCCAGGTCGCAGATCGCAGATCGCTGCCATCGCGGATCGCAAATCACTCTGCCATCGCAGATCGCAAATCGCTAGTTCTCGTTTAATGGTTACGCCGTATAGCGTGATGCTTGCGATTTTCGATATCGCATATCGAGATCGCATTGCTCGGAGGCTTTTCTTTTAAGGGGCGCGTGTGAGGCATGCGATGCGATTTGAGCCTTAGGAGAGAAATACAAAAACTTTAGAAAAAGTATTTTTTTGGGATTTTCGTTCAGGGTCCCCTCTTTGCTTGATGTTATTGCTAATGTCAAGTGAAGAAGGGGGGTTGTTGGTGACCACAACAATGGCGATTCACTGTGAAGAACCAGTTATCTCTGCTTGTTCTATTGCATTTTCACTTCCAAAACAGAAAAAGTTTTCTTATGCCTAAATTTTGTTATGGACAGATAGAGTATTACCTTTTATCCTGTCAATGATGTTTCGTCACAACTTCTTATTTCATTCTGATTGTTTGTTCCCCTGGGTTATTTTTTGTATTCATACCTAGTCATTACTTAGTCTCCTCAAAGACAAAATAAGGTCTTCTCTGCGTACTGGCTTTGTAAATTATGCTCATTTGTCGCAGGTAGAGCCTCTGCTGCCCGCAAGCGTCCATAGCCTCGACAGGGTTACCATGTTATCCAGCAATGATCCTTTTTCCTGCTTGAGGTTATTTACAACATTCCAGAGAAAAATCCTTTTGACACTTTTTCTTTCTTTTTTGATTTTTTTTTATTTTTATTTTTTTTTTATTCTCTAAAGAACAATGTCTTGGTTTGGTGGCCAAATTATGACACAGTCATTCACTTGATTTACACTTTTGCTGAACAAGCTGGCTCGTGATGAGACCCCTTGTCTTTCGATTGCACAATCTTGAGTCGTTGCCCTGTTTTGGTAGACAGTAGTGGCAAAGTCAGCAAGTTATAATATCTGTGATCATGATAAACCGGCTCGTGATGAGACCTCTTATTCTTTGAGATATAGTGTTTTCTTGGATTGTCTCTCTGGATGCTGCGATTTTCCTTAGCAGGGAGGAAGTCATTGTTTTTCCTTAAGAAAGCTCTAGACGACAATAATAGAGTTTTAAGAACAGCAGTTTTGCAGAGAATAGCTATTTTGCTATCGATGATACTTTTCATAGCATTGGCATAAAACAATTTTTGCCAAAAGTTACTCTCATCCTATGTTTCTTTGTGAAGTTGAAACTAACATCATATTCAAGTTAAAGTTAACTCTATTTGTCAATAATAAAAGTCAGATTTTTCGAAAAGTTTTGCTATTTATACAAGTGAAATCAAAATCTGATACAGAAATGGTATGTTTCTTCATGAATACTATTTATGATCATTCACAACCAGCCCTATTTATGAAAAAAAAATAAAAACTAACATGAAAATTTAAAACTATCCTACAAACACAGAAGGATGACCTTCTATGGGAAATACATTTTGAGGATTTGTCTGTTTACGGGCAGAGAATCTCTTCTGCCTGTCAAGTCCTGCAACACAAAAGTCGACGGGCCTATGACTTCTACGATTTGAAAAGGACCAAGCCATAGCTTCTGGAATTTCGTGTGTTTGCCCTTTTCTTCGTGAGCCTTATCCCACTTCAAAACTAGATCACCCATCTGGAGTTTTTTCTGGTTTTTATGTTCGAATCAAAAGAGGATTTTATCAGCGCTTGGTGGTGAGCATGGGTTTTCTTGGCCTGTTCTCATCGTTCTTCTAACTTGATTACCTCCATTTGCCTTAGTTGTAAGGGAGAAGTAGGTACTTCATCAATGTGTTGTACTAAGGACAAGAGGGAATGAGTAAGTGAGTAGGAAGAACTGCTTCTCTCCCGTAAACCAAATTAAAGGGAGAAGTCCCGATAGAGGCTTTCTTGGTAATTCTGTCTGTCCATAAGGCATTTACCAGCACTTTGTGCCAATTCTTTTGGTTTTGGTCAACTGTCTTTTTGATAATCCTGATTAGGTTCTTGTTCGTTGATTCAGCCAACCCATTACCTTGCGGATAGTAGTTGGCAGAATACTTCAGTTTGAACCCTCTTTTGAGTGCAAACTCAGTCATGGTATTTCCAGAAAAATATGATGCGTTATCAAATATTAAGGCCATTGGCAATCCAAACCTAGTAATGATACATTGATCTATGAATTCAACAATGTTTTCAGAATTAGCTGTCTTGAGAGGAACTGCCTCTACCCATTTAGTAAAATAGTCGGTTGCAGTGAGGATATACCTATGCTGTTTAGAGGAGTGAGGAACGATCTCACCTATGATGTCCAGGCCCCATTGGCTGAATGGTTGTTCGATGTTAACCGGCTGCAGTGGCATGGATGACTTCTTTTGTCTTCCTGCAGCAGTTTGGCAGACTTGGCATTTTCTCACGTGATTGTACGAGTCTTTGAACAGCGTGGGCCAGTAGTATCCTGCACGTAAGATCTTGTGTGCGGTGGCTTCTCCAGCATAGTGTCCACCTGCTGGTCCATCGTGGAGTTCCTGCAAAACCTTTTCGGCTTCAGTTTTCTCAAGACATCTAAGAAGCATAGAATCATAGTTTCTTTTAAATAAGACGTCATTTACGAGCTGGTGTTGGTTAGCTTTTAACCTCAGGGCTCTCTTTTTTATGTGATCCAGGTGAAATGGAGCATATCCGCTCTTTAGGAAATAAATGATGTCGGCATAAAATGATTCTGCGTCGTTTAGGCTTACCTCATACGCGTGTACCTCTTCAGGTGACTCTTCGGGGATTTGCGACGCTCCAGCTAACATCTTGCAGAAGCCTTGGCCTCTTATGATTGTGCCAGCTTGATTTCCAGGTCGTATTCTTGCAAAGCGGTGATCCAATTCGCTCTCTTTTCGCCCACATCTTTCTGAATCAGGAGGTTTCTTACCGCCGGGAATGGTACTATGACCTTGGTATGGGCCTTTAGCAAGAAGGGTCTGAAATATTTGACTGCTTTAAAGACGGCATATGCCTGTTTTTCTACGTCTAAATATTTCAGCTCAGCACCTTGTAAGTTTGAGCTAAAGAATGCGATTAGGGCTTCTGCCTTTTCTTTATTTGCCTGGGTCAAGATCGCAGCATAAGAATGCTCTGAGGCAAACGTGTATAAGACAAATGGTTCTGAAAAATTTGGGGTTGCTAGGATGGAGCGTCGATGATGGCTTGCTTGATTAAGTTAAACGCTTCGTGCTCGTCTAGACCCCATTTAAAGTTTGAATTCTTTTTATCATTTTTTGTAAAGGAGAAATAATACGTGAAAAATCTGGGACAAATCTTTTCACAAAATTGATCTGTCCTAGGAAAGATTGCATGGTCTTTTTGTTATGGGGCATGGATATCTCGGAAATTTCTTTGATTCTGGCAGATTCGATGTGAATGCCCGATTTGGACACTATGAATCCTAGCAATTTTCCTTCACTCAATGCGAAAAAAGATTTCTTCGGGTTAAGCGAGATTCCATACCTTAAACATCTTTGAAAGATTTGCTTCAAATCTCTGAGATGGTCGCTTCGTTTTTTGGAGTAAACAGTTATATCATCCAGGTAAATCACTACTAATTTATTGATTAACCCTTTGAACGCAATATCCATAGCTCTTTGAAAAGTAGCGCCGGCGTTGATCAGACCGAACGGCATCTTTCGATACGCGTAGGTACCCCATTTAGTTCGGAAGGTGGTTTTTAGCTGATCGTCTGGGTGTACCAGTACTTGATTATATCCTGAAAATCCATCCAGGAAAGACATCAATTCTGAGCCTGCTACAGCCTGTAATATTTGCTCCATAGGTGGGAGGGGAAAATTGTCCTTCTGACAGGCTTTGTTGAGATTCCCGAATGTCGATGCAGATTCTAATATCTCCGTTTTTCTTCCTAACAGGTACCATATTGGATACCCATTTGGAATGTCTGACCGGAAAATTATTCTCTGGCTCTCAACAACTTATTCAGCTCAGTTTTTATCTGATTTTCCAGGTTGGGGTGAATTTTTCTGAGCTTCTGTTGGACGGGTTTCTCGTTGTCGATCATAGGGATAGTGTGCTGAATGATAGAAGGGTTATAAGTTTTCAGCTCATCGTAGTTCCAGGCAAAGACATTCTTGTACTGTCGTAGAAGACGGATGTATGCTGATTTTTCTTTAGGAGCTAGGCCTTGACCTAGATTGACGTTTTGGGGTTTCTCATCGGTTCCTAAGTTCACTGATTCGTAGTTCAGAGTTGAACTGTAAAGTTTGGCGTTAGCTGACCTTTTGAACCGGCTTTTTAAGTCGTACAAATCTTCTAATTTGACCACTGATTTGGGTATAGCGTTATCAGTGCCACTTTGTTGTATTTGGTGGTCATGACAGTCCTCGTCGATTATCTGGTTTGAGTAGGATCCTTCAGAGGTAAGGAAACTGACGATGTCTGGGTCGTCGTTGAATACTCTCCAGTTGGTGATGTTGTTAGGGATAGACGGTTTAAAAATTAATTCTATCGAAAACCTATCTGGACTAAAGTCTTCGGAGGGAATGAGTCTGGAGGCTACGTTTGCTAGCAGGTCTGCGCTTGCATTGTGAAGTCTTGGGATTGATGAAATATTAAATGCTGTAAAATGCGTAGTGAGATCTTGCACTAAAGATTGGTAGTGCTTTAAATGACTAGACAGGCAGTGTATGGTGTTACGTACCTGTTTGACGACGATCTCGGAATCTCCAAAGACTTGAATATATTTGACGTTGGAGCCGATTGCTTTGTATAGGCCTTGCACCAAGGCTTCGTATTCCGCTGTGTTGTTCGTGCAATCGAACTCTAGTTTGCATGTGAGCATGGTCTTATTTCCGTCTGGGCTAATCAAGACACATCCTGCTCCTGCTCCCTCGTTGGACTTAGAGCCATCAAAATATAATTTCCAAAATAAAGAAGTATTTACAGGGTTATCTAAGAAACTAACACATTTTGAATCATCAGTCTGGTAAAAGTTTTCTACTTCGGACACGACTGAATTTTCTAAATATGGTGATATGTGAGCATTGAAATTTCCAAGGAAAGAGTCTACCGAATAGTTGCCTATGATGCTGCTGTTGTATGCTATGGCTTCGTTCTCTCCCTCCAGGTCCGTCACTATGTACTTTTGGTGCAGTTCTCGTTCAACCTTTATTTGATTTGGCTTCCCATTGAAGGGTAACCACATGTGCGACCAGTCAGTCGAAAAATATCCGTGGAGCTTCTCGGACCAATCCCCGCTAAGAATTAGACCATAAAATTCAGGGATGTCAGCAACTAGAATATCGATGACCTGGCATACCTTGGGGTTGGACGATAGTCTTATGTTCACTTGATTTAGTTCGCCTATCACTTTGACTTGTGATCGATCAAGTTGAACTATGCGTACTGCGGATTTTTGCGGTTGAACATTAAGTCTGGCACATATTGACTTGGGTAGAATATTGGTTGAAGCGCCTGAATCAACCAAGCAGTTATGCACGTTTCTATTAAAGATCTCGTAAGTGAGGAGGAAAGGGGGAGTGTGAGATCTAGACCTCCCTCCAATCAAAGCGATGTCATTTGGATCGATTTTATTGATCGCGTTGATTGGGGGTCTTCCTATATTATGGGAAGCTATAGCTGTAGGTAGAGGCGCAGTAGGTACGGCGTGTAACTCTTTCATCATGATCTTCTGTTGGTGTTTCAATTTGCTCAGCTCGTACAGGGTGATATTAGCCCTAGTTTTCTTCATGTCGTCGATGATGTTATACTCCATTTCATCCGACACTATTGGTGTCTTTGATGGAGGCGGTTGTTCTGATTGGATTGGGCTAAATGAGGTCGCTTTAGGGGTTGTCTTCTTTGTTGCGACCTTTTCTTTTGCTGGAGGGCTTGCGCCCTTCTGTTTTGGAGTAGTCTGGGGAGGATCAAGTTGATTTCTGCTTCTTGTACTAACCGGAAGTGCTTCTTGATCTTCCTCTTGTGGGAGGATGAAATCCCACATCCCTTGCAGTTCCACCACTTCTTCATCGTCGGTATGCGTTTCAATGGTGTTCTCTTCTTCTTCTTCTTCAGATTCCACGTTAGAGACCACGCTGGGTGGCTTCGTCTCCATAGGAGGATTCCTCTTAAAACTCCTAAAAGGCTTTCTTGGGGACGATTCTGCTACTTGTTTCCTGATATCAATCATCTCATTTGACATGGCCTTTAATACCTTTTGTAATCCTTCCATGTCGAAAGGATCCTTCGTTTGCTTCTTCTTGGTTTCTTCTTTGAAAGAGATTTTCTTAGATTTACGCTCTTCGATTGTAGATCTCTTTTCTAGGGCTACTACGCGTCTTTCGACTGCCAATGCCTCAGCCAAGTTTTCGACTAAGGTTGTCTTGCTTGCCCTATCTATGAAGATGGCCAAGTTTGAAGGTAAGGCGGTGATGTACCATTCGCATCTTTCCTTCCTCGCTGGTTGAGAGCAGCGGGGATTTTATTGAGGATCTTGTTGAACCGTAAGTTAAAATATTTAATGGTTCCCGAGCCTCAGCTTTAAGATTGGACAGATCGTTGATCAGTGTCGCTGTCGATCTATCATCGCCGAATTTGGAGAAATTGATTTTGAAAAATATCCCAGCTGGTGATAGATCCGGAGGGTAGCGAAAAGTACCATGACCCGGCCGTCCCTTGCATCGTATAGGGGAAGAGTCGGACCACGGCGTCTTCGTTGGTAACTCCGTTGAGATTAACAGAAAGCATGAAATTATTGATATGTTCTTCAGCTAGCATTCCAGTTTCTGGATTGAACTTTGGTAACCACTTCTCGGGATGGGCAGGTATTGGACTTAGGGGTGGAGGCATTAAAACTGCCCCAGGGTTGTTCCATGGAGATTGTACCATCACTGGGTTGCTGGCTAGTAAAAGTGTAGAAGATGATCTTTGAGGTTGAGAAGATAGAGAAGTTATGATCTTTGACGATTGTGGAGGAAGAGTTGCGGAAGATGGATGAGTGATTTGAGGTGGAGATGTGGGTGGTCGACTTCGCGGAGAGGGAGTTGAAATGGATGAGGTGGATGAAAGAGTCTCTCTGTCAGACTCTTGAAATGCTTTCCTTGCTCTTTTTCCTAGTGGGGAGAGGGATTTCGGTTGGCTGAATGCCAAACTATTCACTCTTCAATCGGGTCAGGGGATGAGCAGGGTTGTATTGCGAAGTCAAGCTGCCTTTAGATTTATCAGATTTCTGGTTAAAAATAGAGAATCCCTGGAGTTTACGGATCAAGGTTGAACTTCAGGGGGATCGACAATAAGTTGTTCTGATGTATATGGATGTATAGCAGCAGTGGATGTCCGAGCGACTTCCAGTTCTGAGTTTAGTCGTATTGGGGAAGTCGGGGAAGTTGGTGAGGGTGATTTGCTCTTAGAATGGTATTTGGGTTTTGAATTATGTGCCATTCATAGCTGTGGCCCTCCTTCTAGCGCCAGAAATGTTGAGGGCCCCGAGGTCGGGTCAACAACAAGGGGATACCCACCCGGTCCGGAACCTGGTTGGCGGCTCCTTGCCCGTTTGGAGTAGTGGGTCCGACTGGGGGTAATGGGACCAGTTTCCCAATGTGATGGGTGTGTGTGTGTGCGTAGAGTCTGATGGTATTAATCTAAGGAAAGGGGGGAGGGGAATTCTTCTAATCTAGTCTTAATTCTAACTGCTAAATTAACTCTATGCTAATGTAATCTAATGAAGAAAAATACATCTAATCTACACTAACCCGGGGTGTTTTCTTTTGTTATGCGATCTAGAAAGATTTCTAACAGCAGCCGGTAATAAAGATCATTCAACTGATATCAGAATATAAATCGATAAAGATAAACCATTCTGCATAAGAAGTTAGGCAGAGTAGTTGTGAACAGCATATCGCATAATCAGTTTTCTATATGTTAAACATAAATAAATGACCCCACCGTACAGAAGTGCCAAATGGTAATGCAGACATTCATGCAATAACATACAAAGAACTCAGCCACATATCACTTTAGGAATACTAGCAGAATCTAGCCAAGAGATAAAAGTACCATTTATGACTAACTTCACTAATAAACTTCAAGTAACAATGATTTATTTCTACTTGTTCTAACATCTGCTAAGAGTACAGAAGTGCAACATCAATAACAGATATTAAAATGCAAACATAAATAAATCTCGATCCATCCATTCATCAAAAACCTCCTCTGAGGGTGCAGAAGTGCATGTTCTGAGGATAAGTTTTTTGACAGATTTCCGGACCCTTCTCCAAAAACCATGAGAAGGGTTAAATACTACTAACTAATCAATCTTAATTACATGAAATTAGGGAATCGGCCTCAAATGACCGCCCTTTTACTAAAAGCAACTTTATTTCTAAACTTAAAATCTAATTTCTGACCGTTTCTATATATTCTCTTTAGTGCTATCAACAGTGTAATGCTTTCCTGGGAAGAGTCGGCTAGCCGCCTTCTTGTTTCGCTCGGGAGATAAAGGTGGAAATAGCAGGAGCTGGCACTTCCTTCCGGTAGACCAGAAGATATTTTCGAAAACTTTTCTCTAGCTAGGTGTATTCGCCGCGTGTATACTTAGCGTGTCCCAGTTTCTTCTCGAACTGATTTTGCTATTGCCGTTTTCGGTTTCCGGTCGTGCGAATGACTGAGTGGGTTAGGAGTCATGCTGTATGGGCAAGTCCCTGTGTCGAGAATTTCTTCCGTTCTTTGTTCTAGGTTTTCCTGAAGCGTCCTTCTTCACTTGCGTTTCTCTTTTTGCTTTACCCGGTCTGAGCTTTAGGATCTTTTCTGAACATGTTGCTTTTGTGCGCCTTTGACTCTGAGTCCTGGATAGTCTAATTTCATCAGTGCCGGTTGGCTGATAGCCTGGAATCCGCGGTTCTGCTGCATGTGGCATCCGTTTGCGGAGGCATTCTCTCTCTGCTATCTAATTGGTGCTTTCCTCTTTCCCTCAGATGTTTCCTGCATATAAACTTATATCAGTTGCGTGTCTTGCAGTTTACGCAAAGGGGAAGTGAAATGAAAAGACTTGACGTGAAAGCATTAATCTCTAATGAATGCATAATTCTGACATTCATCATAACTTGACTCTTCGATAAATGTAACGCAATCATTCCTAGATACTTAAGCATGCGGTTATTAAATTCTTTCAAGGCGCGTGCTTAATGCATGGGTCTATCGTGTGATAAGTCTTTTTAGGTCGCAGGTCGCAGATCGCTGCCATCGCGGATCGCAAATCACTGCCATCGCAGATCGCAAATCGCTAGTTCTCGTTTAATGGTTACGCCGTATAGCGTGATGCTTGCGATTTGCGATATCGGATATCGGCGATCGCATTGCTCGGAGGCTTTTCTTTTAAGGGGCGCATGTGAGGCATGCGATGCGATTTGAAGCCTTAGGGAGAGAAATACAAAAACTTTAGAAAAAGTATTTTTTTGGGATTTTCGTTCAGGGTCCCCTCTTTGCTTGACTGTTATTGCTAATGTCAAGTGAAGAAGGGGGGTTGTTGGTGACCACAACAATGGCGATTCACTATGAAGAACCAGTTATCTCTGCTTGTTCTATTGCATTTTCACTTCCAAAACAGAAAAGTTTTCTTATGCCTAAATTTTGTTATGGACAGATAGAGTATTACCTTTTATCCTGTCAATGATGTTTCGTCACAACTTCTTATTTCATTCTGATTGTTTGTTTCCCCTGGGTTATTTTTTGTATTCATACCTAGTCATTACTTAGTCTCCTCAAAGACAAAATAAGGTCTTCTCTGCGTACTGGCTTTGTAAATTATGCTCATTTGTCGCAGGTAGAGCCTCTGCTGCCCGCAAGCGTCCATAGCCTCGACAGGGTTACCATGTTATCCAGCAATGATCCTTTTTCCTGCTTGAGGTTATTTACAACATTCCAGAGAAAAATCCTTTTGACACTTTTTTTTTTTTTTTTTTTTTTTTTTTTTTTTTTTTTTCTCTAAAGAACAATGTCTTGGTTTGGTGGCCAAATTATGACACAGTCATTCACTTGATTTACACTTTTGCTGAACAAGCTGGCTCGTGATGAGACCCCTTGTCTTTCGATTGCACAATCTTGAGTCATTGCCCTGTTTTGGTAGACAGTAGTGGCAAAGTCAGCAAGTTATAATATCTGTGATCATGATAAGCCGGCTCGTGATGAGACCTCTTATTCTTTGAGATATAGTGTTTTCTTGGATTGTCTCTCTGGATGCTGCGATTTTCCTTAGCAGGGAGGAAGTCATTGTTTTTCCTTAAGAAAGCTCTGGACGACAATAATAGAGTTTTAAGAACAGCAGTTTTGCAGAGAATAGCTATTTTGCTATCGATGATACTTTTCATAGCATTGGCATAAAACAATTTTTGCCAAAAGTTACTCTCATCCCAGGTTTCTTTGTGAAGTTTGAAACTAACATCATATTCAGGTTAAAGTTAACTCTATTTGTCAATAATAAAAGTCAGATTTTTCGAAAAGTTTTGCTATTTATACAAGTGAAATCAAAATCTGATACAGAAATGGTATGTTTCTTCATGAATACTATTTATGATCATTCACAACCAGCCCTATTTATGAAAAAAAAATGAAAACTAACATGAAAATTTAAAACTATCCTACAAAAACAGAAGGATGACCTTCTATGGGAAATACATTTTGAGGATTTGTCCGTTTACGGGCAGAGAATCTCTTCTGCCTGTCAAGTCCTGCAACACAAAAGTCGACGGGCCTATGACTTCTACGATTTGAAAAGGACCAAGCCATAGCTTCTGGAATTTCGTATGTTTGCCCTTTTCTTCGTGAGCCTTATCCCACTTCAAAACTAAATCACCCATCTGGAAGTTTTTTCTGGTTTTTATGTTCGAATCAAAAGAGGATTTTATCAGCGCTTGGTGGTGAGCATGGGTTTTCTTGGCCTGTTCTTGTCGTTCTTCTAACTTGATTACCTCCATTTGCCTTAGTTGTAAGGGAGAAGTAGGTACTTCATCAATGTGTTGTACTAAGGACAAAGAGGGAATGAGTAAGTGAGTAGGAAGAACAGCTTCTCTCCCGTAAACCAAATTAAAGGGAGAAGTCCCGATAGAGGCTTTCTTGGTAATTCTGTCTATCCATAAGGTGTTTACCAGCGCTTTGTGCCAATTCTTTTGGTTTTGGTCAACTGTCTTTTTGATAATCCTGATTAGGTTCTTGTTCGTTGATTCAGCCAACCCATTACCTTGCGGATAGTAGTTGGCAGAATACTTCAGTTTGAACCCTCTTTTGAGTGCGAACTCAGTCATGGTATTTCCAGAAAAATATGAGGCGTTATCAAATATTAAGGCCATTGGCAATCCAAACCTAGTAATGATACACTGATCTATGAATTCAACAATGTTTTCAGAATTAGCTGTCTTGAGAGGAACTGCCTCTACCCATTTAGTAAAATAGTCGGTTGCAGTGAGGATATACCTATGTTGTTTAGAGGAGTGAGGAACGATCTCACCTATTATGTCCAGGCCCCATTGGCTGAATGGTTGTTCGATGTTAACTGGCTGCAGTGGCATGGATGACTTCTTTTGTCTTCCTGCAGCAGTTTGGCAGACTTGGCATTTTCTCACGTGATTGTACGAGTCTTTGAACAGCGTGGGCCAGTAGTATCCTGCACGTAAGATCTTGTGTGCGTGGCTTCTCCAGCATAGTGTCCACCTGCTGGTCCATCGTGGAGTTCCTGCAAAACCTTTTCGGCTTCAGTTTTCTCAAGACATCTAAGAAGCACAGAATCATAGTTTCTTTTAAATAAGACATCATTTACGAGCTGGTATTGTTTAGCTTTTAACCTCAGGGCTCTCTTTTTTATGTGATCCAGGTGAAATGGAGCATATCCGCTCTTTAGGAAATAAATGATGTCGGCATAAAATGATTCTGCGTCGTTTAGGCTTACCTCATACGCGTGTACCTCTTCAGGTGACTCTTCGGGGATTTGCGATGCTCCAACTAACATCTTGCAGAAGCCTTGGCCTCTTACGATGTGTGCCGGCTTGATTTCCAGGTCGTATTCTTGCAAGGCGGTGATCCAATTCGCTCTCTTTTCGCCCACGTCTTTCTGAATCAGGAGGTTTCTTACCGCCGGGAATGGTACTATGACCTTGGTATGGGCCTTTAGCAAGAAGGGTCTGAAATATTTGACTGCTTTAAAGACGGCATATGCCTATTTTTCGACGTCGGAATATTTCAGCTCAGCACCTTGTAAGTTTGAGCTAAAGAATGCGATTAGGGCTTCTGCCTTTTCTTTGTTTGCCTGGGTCAAGATCGCAGCATAAGAATGCTCTGAGGCAAACGTGTATAAGACAAATGGTTCTGAAAAATTTGGGGTTGCTAGGGATGGAGCGTCGATGATGGCTTGTTTGATTAAGTTAAACGCTTCGTGCTCGTCTAGACCCCATTTAAAGTTTGAATTCTTTTTTATCATTTTTTGTAAAGGAGAAATAATACGTGAAAAATCTGGGACAAATCTTTTCACAAAATTGATCTGTCCTAGGAAAGATTGCATGGTCTTTTTGTTATGGGGCATGGATATCTCGAAAATTTCTTTGATTCTGGCAGATTCGATGTGAATGCCCGATTTGGACACTATGAATCCTAGCAATTTTCCTTCACTCAACGCGAAAAAAGATTTCTTCGGGTTAAGCGAGATTCCATACCTTAAACATCTTTGAAAGATTTGCTTCAAATCTCTGAGATGGTCGCTTCGTTTTTTGGAGTACACACTTATATCATCTAGGTAAATCACTACTGATTTATTGATTAACCCTTTGAACGCAATATCCATAGCTCTTTGAAAAGTAGCGCTGGCGTTGATCAGACCGAACGGCATCTTTCGATACGCGTAGGTACCCCATTTAGTTCGGAAGGTGGTTTTTAGCTGATCGTCTGGGTGTACCAGTACTTGATTATATCCTGAAAATCCATCCAGGAAAGACATCAATTCTGAGCCTGCTACAGCCTGTAATATTTGCTCCATAGGTGGGAGGGGAAAATTGTCCTTCTGACAGGCTTTGTTGAGATTCCGGAAGTCGATGCAGATTCTAATATCTCCGTTTTTCTTCCTAACAGGTACCATATTGGATACCCATTTGGAATGTCTGACCGGAAAAATTATTCTGGCTCTCAACAACTTATTCAGCTCAGTTTTTATCTGATTTTCCAGGTTGGGGTGAATTTTTCTGAGCTTCTGTTGGACGGGTTTCTCGTTGTCGATCATAGGGATAGTGTGCTGAATGATAGAAGGGTTATAAGTTTTCAGCTCATCGTAGTTCTAGGAAAAGACGTTCTTGTACTGTCGTAGAAGACGGATGTATGCTGATTTTTCTTCAGGAGCTAGGCCTTGGCCTAGATTGACGTTTCGGGGTTTCTCATCGGTTCCTAAGTTCACTGATTCGTAGTTCAGAGTTGAACTGTAAAGTTTGGCGTTAGCTGACCTTTTGTTACACTAAAAAATGTCACCTTGACTACTTACAGTTAGTATGGCTCAAATCAACAGTCATGCTACCCTCTTAGGCAAGTCTCATGCCTCTGTTATCCATCTCAAACTCAAAGAAGAGAGAAAGTCTTGTAAAAACTATGTTTATCTCTGGGGTCGCAGGTTCTCTCTAGCCTTACCTGCGGGGACGCTGACCATGTTCACAAAATCTGCGTCCATGGACGCTCTGTATGTTAAGGGACAGGTGCGTCCCTCTGTAAAAGGCAAAATGCGCGAGTTTTATCTTGAAAAAGTTACTTGTGGTTACTTCTAGAACATTCTAGAGGTCGGTTTGATGAAATGGATGCGCCTCCAGTTGGTTCATGTATCTCTATTAGGGGGAACTTATCCCATCAATAAGGGAGCTATCCCACCCATAGAGGGGGATGATCCCATTGATAGTGGACCTGAATAACCTCTTTACAGCACTATAAATAAAGGCATTGAGCCAGAGGGAGAGGAGGTTGGAGCTATACATTTTCTTTGGGTAAATGCTGCAGGATTTAGGTCTTCCATTAGAGCCTTTGTGAGGAGAGATTGTCTTTACTTGATTCTACTTGGGAGAGGGTGAGCTTTGTCAAAGTAGAGGAAAACCCTTGATGGACCCTGGGAGGAACTTGCACAACACCAAGGCCAGGTTGTAAGAGTTTCTTTGTTTCGTTATTAATACAAACTGGTTTATTTTTCTCAATAGCTTGTGTTAATGAGTTATTTCATGTGTTCCTTGGTCTGCATGTTGAATATATGTTTTATTATATGAAATGCAAGTGCTTGGTAATTGTTTGATTGTTTGTGGTTGCAGGAATTGACTTGAAGGAGGAGCTCATCCGGATCGTCAAGAACGGACTTCAACAACAGCGTTTTGGAATAAGGTAAGCCTAAACACTTGTAGTTTTCATGTTGTAAAAGGTGTATTTAGAGAAAGATCACTCCATTTTGTCTTGTTTGTCATTAGAATGTCTTAGACTTCTAGGAAGGTCAGTCGTGTCCGCACCCTTGACAAATTCCGTGTGACAAATTGGCGACTCCGCTGGGGAATCCATTAATGAGAGAGTCTTTTCCTTTATATGAACTTTGCTTTGAGAAAATCATTTTTATTTTCTGGTTTTTGACTGTGAGAATTAGTATTTGGGTGGCTTAGCTTTAGATTTAGTTAGATTTGGTTTTTCTTCATTTTTCCAGAAGGACGCACTCTCTGAGTACTGCACAGTGCGTCTTTGGACGCGCTGTTGCCGTTTGCACAGAGCGGGGCCGCACCTGTGACAACGGGTTGCCTGCGTCTTCCTGTAAAACTTAAGAAAATTCCATTTTTGCTTTAAATTGCTTTTAGATTTTGATTTTTCCTTAGTGTTTTCTGCCCAGATCCTTTAGTACCCTGTCAAGAATTTTCACCTGAACTTGTTTTGTGAGCTTTGAGTGTTTTAGTGGTTTTCAACGAAGTTTAGACCTAGGGTTTGATTTTTGGATAGGCTTTGTAGTGACTTTGATAGTAGAAAGTTGTCCAGCCTTAGATCTCTCTGGTTAGTCAACCTTCTTAGAAGTCGGGCCTGTCGTAAAGTCTCCTTGTGTGAGCAACTTGCCATTTGAGTTGTTTTGGGTCAAATTTCGAATTGCTTGTTTATAAAGTATTGATTTCCATTTTACAAAAAGAACAAAAAGATTAGAGTTTTGTTTTGACTAGTTTTTGGTTCTGCAATAAGCTAGTCCTTGATTTGATTGTGATCAAGTAAAACACCTTAGAAATAATCATTGTTAGTTTTGGCCTCGTTAAGATTGCTTAGAGTAAATTTGCCTTTAGTTTGCTTATGAGTGCATTTTCATAGATTTTAAGAGTTGTTAAGATTGATTTTTGGTTATATTAGATTTATTTGCTTTATTAAAAGAAAAATACAAAAACATCTTCTTAAAAAGTCTTGTTTCAAGTAGCTTTTTGTTTTTGAAAGAAGAAAAGAGTTTTTTCGTGCATGTAAAGAGAGGTTATGTTTTTATGCTTGGAAAAGAAAAACGAATTGTTTCTTTGATTGTCTTCAATTAAGAAGTTGCTTTTATAAAGATTGCATTCTCTCAACTTTTTAGTTAAGCAATTCATCGAAAAAGTAAAGTAGTGGATAAATCATTCTAGGTGCATTTTGTAGTGGTTTCGAGTCGAGTCAACACACCACTGGTTTCACTTCCATCACCTTTTGACTTAAGAAACAACCTTAAAAGTAACGCTTAAATTAAAATCAATCTAGTAATCTTTATTTTTCTAGGGCTCTGAAGCACCAACATAGCTTAGGCTAGGGTCTTGGAGTAGGTGAGTACTTAACTCTCCAAGACTACAAAACCAAACAGATAGTCTATCTTGAGTAGAACAAATCCAATTGTTTCAGTTACATTCTGGGAAAGCTCCTCTTAAAGGAGAAGCACGAGCTCGTGTCCGAACCAGTGAGGGGATCATTCCTCCCTCGTTGGGAACGACGCCAGGCAGTACGTATTACAAACGGTAAACCTCGGATTAACCATTGTCGAGGAGCCAGGGGTCACTTATCGGTAAACCTTGGATTGTTGTCAAGGAGCCGGTAAGGGGATTGGAGCTTGCTACTCTGCCCTTGCGTGCTGTCGGAGTTTAGACTGTTCCCCCAGGTGTAATTGTTGTGATTGGTAACCTTAGTGGCCATAATATCTAGGATTCTACCCAAGGTGACGGTGGAGGGAAGGTCCCACTGTACCTGGAGCAGACGTCGGTTATACTCACTTGGATTTTCTGGGGGGTTCGCTTCACTTCGAGACGGTTAAAGTGGAGGAACTTGTCCAGTCTATTCATTAAGCAGGTTGCCGGGGTAACTGTTCCACCCGCCATTTCTGTACTGAATCCTGCGAGGTTGGGCCTAATCACCAACTAGCGCTTTTGGTCCGGAAGACTACTGTTTGTGTGTGGTTTGACGCTCTAGATTATTTAGGCGTGTGCTTCAAATTTGTTTGGTTCTTTAGAAGACTTTAGGTGGTTTGATTTGAAATTTTTACTTTGTTTTCGTGTGTTGTAGTTAAAATCTTTAATTGTGGCGGAATTACCGAGAAGTCCCGTCGAATTGCGGGCCAGTCTCCTGAAGTTGTTTCTGTGGCCGAATTGTTGAGAAGATCCCGTAGACTTAGGGGATCCCCTCCTCGAGACGACCCAGGTAATTTAGAAGGGTTAAAGGTCCTTGTAACTCCTCCTAGTGGCAGTAGAGTAGGTTCACCTGAAGAAGGAGAATCTTCCTTGGTAGTCCATCCAGATTACCAAAGTTTAGAAACAGGTTACAATCCCGAAGCTGTTACAGTTTCCGAGCTTGCTGGTAGTTTTTCATCTGCCAGTGAAACAGGCGAAGAACCTGAAATTTCCGAACCTGTTACTCCAACTCCTAGTGTTCCTGATTCACCAAGAATAGAAAGAATTATCACCGAAAATCTTCCTGTTGGATTAATTGCTATAGAAGAACTTGTTCCAGAGGAAGAAATAGGCGTTTCTGATTCTGAAGATCTAATTACCCTTGATCTAAGGGAGCGTGAATCCATCTTTTACAGTCCTCCTAGAAGTGAATCTTGGTACCTTGCATTAACCAATTTTTTAGACAACTCAGTAGGTTTTTCTACACCTCGTACTCCTTTTCCACCTAGAGGAATTCATTCTCCTGTAAATATGTCTGGTCAGTCATCTGTGTTTTCACAAAGTCCTGAATCATTTTTACATGGCGGTCCTTCTGTTCCTACTGGGTATCAATCACTTTCTGGTACCTTTGCGGGAGCATCTCCTCAACCCATTGATCATGGGTTATTAGTTGGAAACAGTGGTAATGTACCATTGAGTATAGGTGACGTTTATATGATGTCAGGTTCAACTCCCATTAACCAACCTCAAGGTGGCCAATTACCGCCTGGGGGGCAACCTTCGTTAATGCCTGGGGGGCAACCTCAAGGTACTTCATTCGTGACTGGGGGGCAACCTCAAGGGTATCAACCCCAAGGGTATCAACCCCAGCCTCAATATGTACCCCAAAGTCAACCTCAGTATCAATATCAACCTCAAGGATGGCAACCTCAAGGATGGCAACCCCAAGGGTATCAACCCCAAGGGTATCAACCTCAAGGATACCAACCTCAAGGTCAAGGTCAACCCCAGTATTCGTATTTACCTCAAGGTTATCAACCTACGGGTCAATACCCTGGTCAAGGTTATCAACCACCTCAAGGGCAATCATATGGGACTGCACCTTACAGTTATCAACCCTATCCTCAATACGGCTATGGATCTCAGTATCCTCAACCTGTTACGAGTCAATACCCTGGAATGTTAACATGGGATCCGTCACAGGGTCAACAGATGTCGCAACCAAGTATACAGTCGGTACCTCAAGCAGGACAACCTGCAGTTCCTGGTCCACCCCAGCAACCGCAACCTGTCCAGTCAAGTGTTCAGACCCCTGTAACTTCCGTAGTTACTCAGCCGCCAATTGCACCTGGTACTCCACCTCACACGGCTGCAGCAACTACCGCTTCATCTACCATGCTTACTTCTGGAGTATCGGCAGCTCCGGTTTCTACTGTCCCTGTAACCACTCCTCAGACATCTGTACCGTTGTCTGGACCCACGGTTCAAACCACAGTCCAGATGCCTGCAGGCCAACCTGGTACAAGTACGGTTGTTACTACTCAACCTCAATTTGTTCAACCTCCGTACCAGGGACAGTATCAACCTGGGCAAGCTGCCCAACAACCGGTTTACCAGTATCAACCGTATCCTGGGTACACTTATCAACAACCTCAGCAACCCCAGTATGGTCCGGTTAATCCTGGTTTTCCAGGAGGATATAATATCCCAAATGCGACTCCTGTTCCTAGTTATCCTCCTCCTGGGGCTGGTATTGTGACTCAAAATTTTAGAGATCCTAACCGGCAGTTACCGTTTATTGCGACTTTAGATTTACCCGACTTGACGCGCCTAACGAACGATCCAATTCAATATCTTCAGTTCTGGCCGCCAATGCCAAATAAGTTGCCCAGCGATATACCCAAGTTCGAAGGTAAGTCTGGAGAGGATCCGTCTAATCACGTGATGACTTACCACCTCTGGTGTGCATCAAATTCCATCTCAGATGATTCCATCCGCTTACGTCTTTTCCAGCGTACACTCATTGGTCTCGCAGCCAAGTGGTACATTGAGTTACCACGGGCCTCTTTTTACAACTTTAGCCAGTTAGCTACCTCGTTCTTAACTCATTTTCAGTTACCAGTCAGATACGATAATGGTACAGAATTATTAACTTCGCTAAAACAATCGACATCCACGTACATTTCTGATCACATCCATGAGTGGAGACGTCGAAGAAGATTAGTGAAAGTTTTTATCCCGGACCAAATCTTAGCTGAATGGTTTGTCAAATCATTATTACCAAGAATTACTGAAGATGTAGCTAAGGCCGGAGTAGTTACTGAGGAGCAAGTCATTGCTCAGGCACAATACCTTGACTTAGTTTACACTCAGTCGGGTACGTTACACGAGAAAATTCCGGATCTTCCAAAGTCAAACCAAATCGCTGCTGCTCCTTCGGGATCTCATGCCGCTGATGGTATGATTGGTATCGTGACTACGAAGAGTAAGAAGAAGTCTTCCAAGGCCTCCAATACTCCAATTATCACTTTGCCTGATTCTCCGACAGGAGAGTCTTCTCCTCCTGAACTTACCGCCGACATTCACGCTGTAGAGTCATCTACGGCCAAATCAAAAAACGGTGGAAAGAAGAAAGGAAAGAAGAAGGCTAAAGCAGACAAGGCTCCAAAGGAGAAAACGGAAAAGTCGGAAACCAATGACGAAAAACGCAAACCTCGATATCCTTGTCTCATTTGTGAAGAAGATCATTTTACGAGAGACTGCCCTCATCGGGCCGAGGTAGTGAAAATAGTCAAAGGTTCTCCCACTCCTGCTGTGTTAAAAAATCCATTTCCAGAGCAGGAGAATAAGATGATAGGTTCTTCTTCGAATGCCAGTGAAGAACCCATTTTGATGATGTCTCATGTCAGGATTGCGACTCGATCGCAAGATTATGGTAGTAAGGCTCCTGTTGATGGTAAGGAAGCAGAATCTTCTCACTCTAACCCATCAACCTCAGCTCCTGGTTCCGATCCACTACAGATCGAAAAACCTAACCCAGACTTAGTGATTAAGCCGCCCGCCAAGGGTGTACTTCGAAGGTCTGCTTTCAATCCACATGCGAGAGCAGCCCAGAATTACAACATTGTTGAAGACTTAGCTGTTTCACCTTCAGCAATGTCGGCACTCGAAGTGCTGCAATCATGTCCAGCGCAACGAAAATTGCTTTTGTCGGCTATCGGAGCTGTCGATGTTCAGGACCCGAACCTAATGATCTTTGATCTAGAAAATAGTACACCGCGTCTCCCCCATCAAATGGCTTTCCAAATTCCAGTGATAGTCAAAAACAGGCCTATTCATCGGACTGTGATTGATGAGGGAGCTTCTACGTGTATTATGTCGATTCAATGTTGGAGATCGCTTGGTTCTCCTTCGTTGAACCAATCCCCCACCATCCTTAAGGCCTTTGATGGCCGTGGGTTCCGTCCGTTTGGTATTCTACAAGAATTGCCTATAGGGGTCGAAGGTAAAACCGTTAGTCTGGATGTGGAAGTGGTTGATGCCCCTCTAGACTACAACCTTCTTTTGGGTCGAAGTTGGTCATATGCTATGACAGCGGTCGTTTCATCGGTCTTCAGAGTCATTAAGTTTCCACATAACGGTAAGATCGTGACTATTGATCAGCTGACATACTTTTCATCCGACCCAACCTCTTCAGAAACTATCCAGCATGTTGGTAAAACGACAATCCCTTATAGGGACATTGGTGTAGGTTTAGTTAAGGATTCCGGTTTACTGGGAACTTTTCCTCTCCCTCCACTCAATGCAGACCCTTCGTTTGCAACAATTCATATGATCACGTCAGAAAACATTATTTATGATGATCCTTGGTATGTTCCATCTGACTCTGAGCTAGACTCACTCGGTGATGTTATGCCGTTGAGTCCGTATGAGATTGCTTATGAAGCTCTTATGTCTTTTACCGACTTTCATTCAACCGAAACCGACCAAATGAATGTGGTCAGTGAAGAGTCACTTTTCACCTCACCCTTAGAACGGATAACGTTTCCCGAAGAAGTGTCATCTGACGAACAACTTCGCGAAATCCTAAGTGTAGATGATCTACCATGGGAAGATCTCCATCACAGATCTTCGTTTTTACCTAAGGATGATGCATTTGAAAATGATTTTTCATCTATCTTTACCGCTGAATATGTCAAAGACGCTCAGGATCCAACGAAACATTCTGATTCAGAGCTGAATTTAGGGAATATTTCTCGTACTATTCCCATTGATATTTCAGTGAAGCCCGGAATCGAGGAGAACATTCATATAGGTGCCGCATGTACTGAAGAAGAAATCCAAACTTACAAGGCCCTATTCCAAGAATTCCGCGACGTGTTTGCCTGGTCTTACGAGGAAATGCCAGGAATTGATCCTGCCATTGTTGTTCATGAAATCAAAACCTACCCGGATGCTAAACCCATTCGGCAACGGTTGCGTCAGATTCACCCTCGAAAAGCGGCTGCGATTAAAGCAGAAGTCGAAAAGCTGTTGAAAGCAGGTTTCATTTATCCGATCCCGTTAACGGATTGGGTATCGAATATTGTTCCCGTCAATAAAAAACAAGGAACAATAAGAATCTGTATCGACTATAGGGATATCAATCGAGCTTGTCCAAAAGACAACTATCCTACGCCTTATATCGATCAAATTATTGATGATTGTGCCGGAAGTGAGATGTTTTCCTTCATGGATGGTTTCTCAGGCTATAATCAAATCAATATTCTACCTGCCGATCAACCAAAAACGGCATTCATTTGTCCATGGGGGACATTTGCTTATTGCAAATTACCTTTTGGGCTTAAGAATGCCGGCGCTACTTTTCAACGGGCGATGTCTTATGCATTTCATGACATCAAGCACATTGTGCAACCCTATCTCGATGATTTGCCTGCTCATTCTTTACATCGAGCTGATCACCTTGTCCACCTACGAGCAATCTTTATGAGGTGTAGGCATTATCGAATTCGGTTGAATCCCCACAAGTGTGTTTTCTGTATAGAAACAGGTCGATTGCTGGGATTTGTTGTTTCAAAAGCCGGCATTCGCGTCGATCCCTCGAAAGTCGAGGCTATCATCAAATTGCCTCCTCCTTCGAGTTTGCGCCAACTCCAAAGTTTGCAAGGGAAAGCGAACTTTTTACGCCGATTCATCCCAAACTACGCCGAGGTCACTAAAGGTTTTACACGGTTGTTGAAACAGAACGCACAATTCTTTTGGGACGAGATTGCCCAACAATCTTTTGATGCACTGAAACACGCGTTGACCCATGCACCGTTATTGCATCCTCCCAACTACAACCAGGACTACTTCTTATACCTCGCAGCTTCGCATTCCACCATTGGAATGGTGTTAGTTCAAGAAGATGAATTCAAAGCAGAGCATGTGATATATTATCTTAGTAGAACCTTAAATCCCACTGAGTTAAAATATTCGCATGTGGAGAAATTGGCCCTGGCAGCCGTTCAAGCTGTCCAGCGTTTTCGTCACTACATTCTTCTCCGCAAAACTACAGTTATTTCGGATTGCAACCCTATGATTTATATTTTGACAAAACAACTGCTAGGGGGCAAGTACTCTAAATGGATTGTTATCCTGCAAGAGTTCGACTTGGAGTTCGAGAAGTCCAAGTCTAAGAAATCTTTAGTTTTTGCGGAATTGATGTGTGATTTCCCGAGTGCTGACACAGAGACTGTGGCAGAGGAGTCCATTGCGGACGAATCTTTGTTTCTTATTAGCACTTTAGATCCGTGGTATGGGGATATAATCATCTATCTCCAAACCCAAACCTTTCGGCCTGAAGCTTCCAAGGAAGACCGTCGAAAAATTCGGTTTCGATCCCAGCAATACAGAATTATTGGAGATACACTTTATCGCCGGGGGCAGACTTAGTTTTTCGACGTTGTTTAACTCACGAAGAGGCTGAGAGAGTTTTGAATGATTGTCACTCTGGAGCATGTGGCGGTCATATGTCTGGGTATGCCACAGCTCAGAAGGTGTTGCGCGCTGGCTATTTCTGGCCGTCTATGTTTAAAGATTGTATCCTTGCCGTCAGAACATGCCACAACTGTCAAGTGTTTGATCGAAAGATGCGCGCTCCACCTGCTCCTCTCCACCCTATAATTGCCGCTGGTCCATTCGCCAAATGGGGCATTGACTTTATTACTTGTAACCCTCACTCGGCCGGGGGGCATGCGTATATCATCCTCGCGGTTGATTATTTTACAAAATGGGCCGAGGCGATGCCTACATTCGAC
Organism: Pinus tabuliformis; assembly: GCA_031772625.1. Classification (NCBI taxonomy): domain Eukaryota; kingdom Viridiplantae; phylum Streptophyta; class Pinopsida; order Pinales; family Pinaceae; genus Pinus; species Pinus tabuliformis. The sequence continues at coordinate 596,777,103 of CM062815.1, read as the reverse complement.
GCAAGCGGCAAGACAGCTGCAGTTTTCGTATTCAATCATATCATAACTAGGTTTGGTGTCCCACAAGCAATCATTACTGACCATGGGAGCCATTTTCGAAACGTCATGATGACTGAGCTTACAAGCCAGCTTGGTTTGCGCCACGATAGCTCTACTCCTTATTATCCGCAAGCCAACGGTTTGGTTGAGTCAATCAACAAAGTTCTAGTCATCATGATTCGACGGATCATTGGTATCCATCGAACGAATTGGCATAACATGTTATTTTCGGCGCTATGGGCATATCGAACTTCAGTGAAAAATTCAACAGGTTTCACCCCTTTCCAGCTAGTTTATGGCTTAGAAGCTGTGTTACCTATTGAATGCGAAATCCCATCACTTCAAATGGCTGTCGAATTACTTCCAGCTACTTCCGAAGAGGAGAAACGGTTATTATACTTGGCTAAATTAGATGAGACTCGACGTGACGCTACTTTAGCTATCGAGACTCACGCGAAACGAATGAAAGCTCAGTACGATAAAAATGTAACCCCTCGAAGTTTTTCGGAAGGAGACCTAGTACTATTATATGATCAAGCTAACGATAAGCTAGGTGCCGGAAAATTCGTTCCCATGTGGCATGGGCCCTACATTGTAAAGCGAAAGCTAGCAAAAGGGGCTTATGAGTTAGTTGATTTTGATGGGGACTCTTTGGGTAAACCCAGAAATGGACTTTACCTAAAGAGGTATTATGCTTAAAATGATGGGTATGGAGAAATTTTTAGATAGGTTAGATTTCCTTTCTAGCTAGCAAGTGTGTTAGTTTAGTCAGTGTGCTTAGCTTAGCGAGTGTGGTTTTTCGTCATTATTCTGGCTTATCTTGGTTTTACTCTTGATATTGTAGATGTCGACGCCTCTCCAAACATACATTGGATTTGCTGATGGTGCTTGTCGTAATACACGGAATATCTCTTCCGCAGCTTGGGTTATCTATTCGCCCTCTGACGAGTTAGTTTCTATGCATGGGGTAAGCCTCGGTCAAACAACGAATAACATTGCAGAATACAGTGCAGTGGTTGAATTATTATCCGAATCTATTTCATTTGGAATTCGACGTTTGATAGTGAGGTTAGATTCTGAACTTGTTGTATTACAGCTTAATAGAGTTTATGCCATTAGAAATCCTGTGTTATTAAGGTTGTTTTTGAGAGTGCGTCTCTTGGAACGTGAATTTGATTACATTGAATATCAACATATTCCAAGGTCTTTGAATACATTAGCAGATGCAATTGCTTCTCGAGTGTTGGACAGACATTTATAATAATCATGCAAGTAAATTTAAAAACATTTCATCATACATGTTAAACAAGATAAGCCGGTAATAGTGATATATATATAGATAGAAGTGTGTCAAAAAATATATACATCGTCTTCGATCATAGGTTGAAAACACCTTATGATCGGCAAAATGATAGTACAAAAAGTCAAAAATGTCACATGTGACTACAAAAGTGACTAGTCAATCACTGGTGGTGCTCTCTGTACGACACCACTGCGCGGGCTACCTTACGCAAAAATCTCCTAAACGGTCCAGGGACCGCGACTACGAAGCGCTGAAGCCTGATAGGAATGTCGTCCATAGTAGTCTCAGGTATATCTGCCGTGAGACGCTCTAGATCATGCTCCAACTCAGCTAGTACTTCTGCTGCCGCATCCTGTGGGGCCGGTACCGGTGCAGCTGGATGTAGTCTATCATAAGGCCGGAGGTTGGCTGGACGCTGTGGACCAACATCTGCATTTTGAAAAATTTTACTATTAGTTTTGAGACGATATATATAAAAAATACAAAAAATACATAACTAGAAAACTTGTGAAAATAAAAGTACCTCTGTCGTCCCATTGTTCTCCCTGTGGAAGAACCATGTCCGGATCACCTCTGAAATCCATTCCGGCATACGGAAAGTCCTGTATCACAAAAAGCTGGCCCTCTAACCAGTCAAAATAACTATCTGAGAATCGAACTACTGTCGCGCCCTCGTCAGGATGCCGGGCCATCACCGCAACCCATCGTATCAGCTTTGGCTGCCGAGGACCCAAGATATCAACAGTGAGTTGCTGAGGGATCAGCATTGGAATTCTCTCCAAGGCAAAGCTCACGACTATAGGCCCATATCCAAAAGTCTTTAGTCGTCCGTTCTTTGCCTTGGTCAGTTGGCTCTTCATATGAGCCGACACAGCTTCACACCAGTTGAAAATGGTGCCTTGGTAACAGTCAATTGCCATCCGCATTTGGGATCCGGAAGCAATGTGTAAAGCGGCCGCGCCGCAAATTCTGGTAACCGTGAACGCTATGACTTTGAGTTCCGGTAGAGTGATGTGTTTTATCTCTATGCCTTTTGAATGGTGAGCCCCACGTGTGCACCAATCCTCGCGGAGACTATCAAGGGATTGGCCACCCGGCCTAGTCCCCGCAAGACTGAGTTGCTCACCTCTGTTTGGCAAGCCAGTGAGAAAGTATACATCCGAGGGCTCTATCTCGAGCTGGTGCCCTCCTATGTAAAAGCATTGTTCTTGAACGTTCCATCGCTCAACCAGCCATTCCAAGAATCTTACCTGGCCCCTCATGCCCGGTATGGTCCAATATTTGTATAATCCGCATGCTCTTAGGGCATCCAGGGAAGGTTGATGATTTATTGCAGCTTCATCTTCCTCTACATGCTCTCTTTCTCTCCAGTCTAACATGATTAATGCCCTGCATATCAAAAATAGCAATTAGAAATTGATTTGGGAATTTTTGGTGGTTTTTTGAGAGAGTTGGGGTTTTGAAATGCGCGTTTCTCGGAAGACGCACCCCGGCTTTGTAGCACAGGGCGCCCGGACGCAGCTGGCCTGAAGGCGGGCTGCGTCTTCCGACCGTTTTCCCGTATGAGAAAAAGTCGGGGGACGCAGGTCACCCGAAGGGCACCTGCGTCCGCCGAGAGGCGCATTCCAAAACCAAAACCCCCCCAAAAAATGAAACTAAGACCTAAAAATTGATTCTAAACGGATAGAAATGCAGAGTAGGATGTGTAAAATACCTGGATGAGACGGCGTTCGATTCCGACGGTCAGATTTTCCGCAGCGACCACGGGAAGTTTCTTGTCAAAAGCTCCTTTTTCAACCTCAACAGTGAAACGGTAAAAATGACATGGTAAAAGGTCTTTTTATAGGTTTTTTGGATGAATTAGTTCATTTTTTACCATGAAAAGATGTTTTTGAATGTATTTTTGCCTATTTTAAACAGGTATGAGTAATGTGTTGCTTTTGTGCAGGACAAAGGGATTTCGAGGGAAATTGTAATTTTTCACAAACAAAAATATCAGAGTCATCTTTTAAGCCCTTTTCTGACTCCTAAAACATGAAAAGATCGCCGAGTGTTTCTTTTACACTCGTTAAAACGGAATTAAAAGACGGTCCCCTTTTAGCTCTTTTCTGACCGCAAAATCAGGAAAAGATTGCCGGGTTTTTGTCGTTTCAAACTCGATAAGGAAATAAAACGACGTGTCCTTGATCGCTTTTTACTTTTCAGGTCAACGACACTATTATGAAAGTACTCCTTGGTCGCAAGATCAAGCGGTTCCCCCAGGTATTATTTTATACTTTTTCGGGCTTGAGGGACACAAATATACGAAAAAGTTCAACGTGGAGTCTCCTTTAGTTTTTTCAGACTCTCTAAAATTGAAAAACGCCGAGTTTCTCCTATACTGGGCTCGTTAAACTTTTACAGTAGAGGACCTGTTCAATTACAAACAGGAACGAACCACTCCTTCCTAGGGTTCGAATTTAAACTAGGTTGGACTCGTCCGAAGGATGAGCTTATAATCAAGCATATGTTATCCTCCTCAAGCTTGTTAAAAATAAAGAGGTACTTGCCAGAAATGGTGGGGGAAAAGAGAGAAGAATGAACCTGTTTGTCACCTTTTGTCTCAAAAGAAACTTTATTACCGCTCTTGAACACGACACTTTTCATTCACCTGGGTTGGGAAATCTTTTACCTCACAGTTGACCAAACCACTTTGAAAGTCTTTAACCGGGTTCCGGGGATTAACTTTGAGTTATTCGTCACCAAGCCATCTGTTGTGTCGTTATGTGTTCAAGAGGTCTGCAAGCAAAACTTTCATCTGCAAAATACTTGTCATCCATTTGACCATCCCTGAGTCAGTCCTTACAGCAACATTTCTTCAACTTGAACAATGATTTCGTGTTGCGGGCTTGCCTGCAACGGGTCGCTTTCTATCGACATCGACACATTATCTAGAAAGATGACTTAGGAATCGACAGTACCTTGAAGTCTGCATGCATCAATGGCAGGTTTCTCGCCTTTGACGTCAGTTTACATCATTGACTTTCGATCAAAGGATTCCGTGAAGTGTTCGACATCAAAACATCTATTCACATTTCACGGGTTGTGCTTGGTACTTTGAGAACCATTGACATTACTGGTGGTCTCTCTCATGCTTGTTAACAGTTTACATCATCGACTGGTAATCAAGTGGTTTCTAACATGTTCGACATCGAATCATTTAATCACATGGCTAGAATCGTACCAATTCGGGAAGTAGAAGTGAAGACCCTGGATCTAGTTTCTACCATCCAGGCTGCGAGGAGTTTTGTATTCATTATCTATGTAGACTAATCATAAACAGATGGCTGCGTCCATACTGTGTCTACAAAAGTCTATAAAAATGATGTACTGCAAGATCATTCCTGTATCAGAATAGTTAGTCCATTAGTTAAAGTTTTGAATCTGAGTATGGGAATGCCTACCTCAGTGATGATATAATCTTATCCATGTATTTTGTGTTGAAAATTGCAGGTTCCAACCAGGCCATCCACAAGACAATCCTTGAAATGATAAAGCGCTTCACCCTTCCTAGAATTACAAAACCCTACTCTATTCCAGGCTTCGCACTTTAGGGGGCAATCTGTTACACTAAAAAATGTCACCTTGACTACTTACAGTTAGTATGGCTCAAATCAACAGTCATGCTACCCTCTTAGGCAAGTCTCATGCCTCTGTTATCCATCTCAAACTCAAAGAAGAGAGAAAGTCTTGTAAAAACTATGTTTATCTCTGGGGTCGCAGGTTCTCTCTAGCCTTACCTGCGGGGACGCTGACCATGTTCACAAAATCTGCGTCCATGGACGCTCTGTATGTTAAGGGACAGGTGCGTCCCTCTGTAAAAGGCAAAATGCGCGAGTTTTATCTTGAAAAAGTTACTTGTGGTTACTTCTAGAACATTCTAGAGGTCGGTTTGATGAAATGGATGCGCCTCCAGTTGGTTCATGTATCTCTATTAAGGGGGAACTTATCCCATCAATAAGGGAGCTATCCCACCCATAGAGGGGGATGATCCCATTGATAGTGGACCTGAATAACCTCTTTACAGCACTATAAATAAAGACATTGAGCCAGAGGGAGAGGAGGTTGGAGCTATACATTTTCTTTGGGTAAATGCTGCAGGATTTAGGTCTTCCATTAGAGCCTTTGTGAGGAGAGATTGTCTTTACTTGATTCTACTTGGAAGAGGGTGAGCTTTGTCAAAGTAGAGGAAAACCCTTGATGGACCCTGGGAGGAACTTGCACAACACCAAGGCCAGGTTGTAAGAGTTTCTTTGTTTCGTTATTAATACAAACTGGTTTATTTTTCTCAATAGCTTGTGTTAATGAGTTATTTCATGTGTTCCTTGGTCTGCATGTTGAATATATGTTTTATTATATGAAATGCAAGTGCTTGGTAATTGTTTGATTGTTTGTGGTTGCAGGAATTGACTTGAAGGAGGAGCTCATCCGGATCGTCAAGAACGGACTTCAACAATAGCGTTTTGGAATAAGGTAAGCCTAAACACTTGTAGTTTTCATGTTGTAAAAGGTGTATTTAGAGAAAGATCACTCCATTTTGTCTTGTTTGTCATTAGAACGTCTTAGACTTCTAGGAAGGTCAGTCGTGTCCGCACCCTTGACAAATTCCGTGTGACACCTTTTGAACCGGCTTTTTAAGTCGTACAAATCTTCTAATTTGACCACTGATTTGGGTATAGCGTTATCAGTGCCACTTTGTTGTATTTGGTGGTCATGACAGTCCTCGTCGATTATCTGGTTTGAGTAGGATCCTTCAGAGGTAAGGAAACTTACGATGTCTGGGTCGTCGTTGAATACTCTCCAGTTGGTGATGTTGTTAGGGATAGACGGTTTAAAAAATAATTCTATCGAAAACCTATCTGGACTAAAGTCTTCGGAGGGAATGAGTCTGGAGGCTACGTTTGCTAGCAGGTCTGCGCTTGCATTGTGAAGTCTTGGGATTGATGAAATATTAAATGCTGTAAAATGCGCAGTGAGATCTTGCACTAAAGATTGGTAGTGCTTTAAATGACTAGACAGGCAGTGTATGGTGTTACGTACCTGTTTGACGACGATCTCGGAATCTCCAAAGACTTGAAGATATTTGACGTTGGAGCCGATTGCTTTGTATAGGCCTTGCACCAAGGCTTTGTATTCCGCTATGTTGTTCGTGCAATCGAACTCTAGTTTGCATGTGGGCATGGTCTTATTTCCGTCTGGGCTAATCAAGACACATCCTGCTCCCGCTCCCTCGTTGGACTTAGAGCCATCAAAATATAATTTCCAAAATAAAGAAGTATTTACAGGGTTATCTAAGAAACTAACACATTTTGAATCATCAGTCTGGTAAAAGTTTTCTACTTGGGACACGACTGAATTTTCTAAATATGGTGATATGTGAGCATTGAAATTTCCAAGGAAAGAGTCTACCGAATAGTTGCCTATGATGCTGCTGTTGTATGCTATGGCTTCGTTCTCTCCCTCCAGGTCCGTCACTATGTACTTTTGGTGCAGTTCGCGTTCAACCTTTATTTGATTTGGCTTCCCGTTGAAGGGTAACCACATGTGCGACCAGTCAGTCGAAAAATATCCGTGGAGCTTCTCGGACCAATCCCTGCAAAGAATTAGACCATAAAATTCAGGGATGTCAGCAACTAGAATATCGATGACCTGGCATACCTTGGGGTTGGACGATAGTCTTATGTTCACTTGATTTAGTTCGCCTATCACTTCGACTTGTGATCGATCAAGTTGAACTATGCGTACTGCGGATTTTTGCGGTTGAACATTAAGTCTGGCACATATTGACTTGGGTAGAATATTGGTTGAAGCGCCAGAATCAACCAAGCAGTTATGCACGTTTATGTTAAAGATCTCGTAAGTGAGGAGGAAAGGGGGAGTGTGAGATCTAGACCTCCCTCCAATCAAAGCGATGTCATTTGGATCGATTTTATTGATCGCGTTGATTGGGGGTCTTCTCGTACAGGGTGATATTAGCCCTAGTTTTCTTCATGTCGTCGATGATGTTATACTCCATTTCATCCGACACTATTGGTGTCTTTGATGGAGGCGGTTGTTCTGATTGGACTGGGCTAAATGAGGTCGCTTTAGGGGTTGTCTTCTTTGTTGCGACCTTTTCTTTTGCTGGAGGGCTTGCGCCCTTCTGTTTTGGGGTAGTCTAGGGAGGATCAAGTTGATTTCTGCTTCTTGTACTAACCGGAAGTGCTTCTTGATCTTCCTCTTTTGGGAGGATGAAATCCCACATCCCTTGTAGTTCCACCACTTCTTCATCGTCGGTATGCGTTTCAATGGTGTTCTCTTCTTCTTCTTCTTCAGATTCCACGTTAGAGACCACGCTGGGTGGCTTTGTCTCCATAGGAGGATTCCTCTTAAAACTCCTAAAAGGATTTCTTGGGGACGATTCTGCTACTTGTTTCCTGATATCAATCATCTCATTTGACATGGCCTTTAATACCTTTTGTAATCCTTCCATGTCGAAAGGATCCTTCGTTTGCTTCTTCTTGGTTTCTTCTTTGAAAGAGATTTTCTTAGATTTACGCTCTTCGATTGTAGATCTCTTTTCTAGGGCTACTACGCGTCTTTTGACTGCCAATGCCTCAGCCAAGTTTTCGACTAAGGTTGTCTTGCTTGCCCTATCTACGAAGATGGCCAAGTTTGAAGGTAAGGCGGTGATGTACCATTCGCATCTTACTTCCTCACTGGGTTGAGAAGCAACGGGGATTTTATTGAGGATCTTGTTGAACCGTAAGTTAAAATCTTTAATGGGTTCCCGAGCCTCAGCTTTAAGATTGGACAGATCGTTGATTAGTGTCGCTGTCGATCTATCATCGCCGAATTTGGTGAGAAATTGATTTTGAAAAATATCCCAGCTGGTGATAGATCCGGAGGGTAGCGAAAAGTACCATGACCCGGCCGTCCCTTGCATCGTATAGGGGAAGAGTCGGACCACAGCGTCTTCGTTGGTAACTCCGTTGAGATTAACAGAAAGCATGAAATTATTGATATGTTCTTCAGCTAGCATTCCAGTTTCTGGATTGAACTTTGGTAACCACTTCTCGGGATGGGCAGGTATTGGACTCAGGGGTGGAGGCATTAAAATCGCCCCAGGGTTGTTCCATGGAGATTGTGCCATCACTGGGTTGCTGGTTAGTAAAAGTGTAGAAGATGATCTTTGAGGTTGAGAAGATAGAGAAGTTATGATCTTTGACGATTGTGGAGGAAGAGTTGCGGAAGATGGATGAGTGATTTGAGGTGGAGATGTGGGTGGTCGACTTCGCGGAGAGGGAGTTGAAATGGATGAGGTGGATGAAAGAGTCTCTCTGTCAGACTCTTGAAATGCTTTCCTTGCTCTTTTTCTAGTGGGGAGAGGGATTTCGGTTGGCTGAATGCCAAACTATTCACTCTTCAATCGGGTCAGGGGATGAGCAGGGTTGTATTGCGAAGTCAAGCTGCCTTTAGATTTATCAGATTTCTGGTTAAAAATAGAGAATCCCTGGAGTTTACGGATCAAGGTTTGAACTTCAGGGGGATCGACAATAAGTTGTTCTGATGTATATGGATGTATAGCAGCAGTGGATGTCCGAGCGACTTCCAGTTCCGAGTTTAGTCGTATTGGGGAAGTCGGGGAAGTTGGTGAGGGTGATTTGCTCTTAGAATGGTATTTGGGTTTTGAATTATGTGCCATTCATAGCTGTGGCCCTCCTTCTAGTGCCAGAAATGTTGAGGGCCCCGAGGTCGGGTCAACAACAAGGGGGATACCCACCCGGTCCGGAACCTGGTTGGCGGCTCCTTGCCCGTTTGGAGTAGCGGGTCCGACTGGGGGTAATGGGACCAGTTTCCCAATGTGATGGGTGTGTGTGTGTGCGTAGAGTCTGATGGTATTAATCTAAGGAAAGGGGGGAGGGGAATTCTTCTAATCTAGTCTTAATTCTAACTGCTAAATGAACTCTATGCTAATGTAATCTAATGAAGAAAAATACATCTAATCTACGCTAACCCGGGGTGTTTTCTTTTGTTATGCGATCCAGAAAGATTTCTAACAGCAGCCGGTAATAAAGATCATTCAACTGATATCAGAATATAAATCGATAAAGATAAACCATTCTGCATAAGAAGTTAGGCAGAGTAGTTGTGAACAGCATATCGCATAATCAGTTTTCTATATGTTAAACATAAATAAATGACCCCACTGTACAGAAGTGCCAAATGGTAATGCAGACATTCATGCAATAACATACAAAGAACTCAGCCACATATCACTTTAGGAATACTAGCAGAATCTAGCCAAGAGATAAAAGTACCATTTATGACTAACTTCACTAATAAACTTCAAGTAACAATGATTTATTTCTACTTGTTCTAACATCTGCTAAGAGTACAGAAGTGCAACATCAGTAACAGATATTAAAATGCAAACATAAATAAATCTCGATCCATCCATTCATCAAAAACCTCCTCTGAGGGTGCAGAAGTGCATGTTCTGAGGATAAGTTTTTTGACAGATTTCCGGACCCTTCTCCAAAAACCATGAGAAGGGTTAAATACTACTAACTAATCAATCTTAATTACATGAAATTAGGGAATCGGCCTCAAATGACCGCCCTTTTACTAAAAGCAACTTTATTTCTAAACTTAAAATCTAATTTCTGACCGTTTCTGTATATTCTCTTTAGTGTTGTCAACAGTGTAATGCTTTCCTGGGAAGAGTCGGCTAGCCGCCTTCTTGTTTCACTCGGGAGATAAAGGTGGAAATAGCAGGAGCTGGCACTTCCTTCCGGCAGACCAGAAGATATTTTCGAAAACTTTTCTCTAGCTGGGTGTATTCGCCGCGTGTATACTTAGCGTGTCCCAGTTTCTTCTCGATCTGATTTTGTTGTTGCCGTTTTCGGTTTCCGGTCGTGCGAATGACTGAGTGGGTTAGGAGTCGTGCTGTATGGGCAAGTCCCTGTGTCGAGAATTTCTTCCGTTCTTTGTTCTAGGTTTTCCTGAAGCGTCCTTCTTCACTTGCGTTTCTCTTTTTGCTTTACTCGGTCTGAGCTTTAGGATCTTTTCTGAACATGCTGCTTTTGTGCGCCTTTGACTCTGAGTCCTGGATAGTCTAATTTCATCAGTGCTGGTTGGCTGATAGCCTGGAATCCACGGTTCTGCTTTATGCGGCATCCGTTTGCGGAGGCATTCTCTCTCTGCTATCTGATTGGCGCTTTCCTCTTTCCCTCAGATGTTTCCTGCATATAAACTTATATCAGTTGCGTGTCTTGCAGTTTACGCAAAGGGGAAGTGAAATGAAAAGACTTGACGTGAAAGCATTAATCTCTAATGAATGCATAATTCTGACATTCATCATAACTTGACTCTTCGATAAATGTAACGCAATCATTCCTAGATACTTAAGCATGCGGTTATTAAATTCTTTCAAGGCGCGTGCTTAATGCATGGGTCTATCGTGTGATAAGTATTTTCAGGTCGCAGGTCGCAGATCGCAGATCACTGCCATCGCGGATCGCAAATCGCTGCCATCGCAGATCGCAAATCGCTGCCATCGCAGATCGCAAATCGCTAGTTCTCGTTTAATGGTTACGCCGTATAGCGTGATGCTTGCGATTTGCGATATCGCATATCGGCGATCGCATTGCTTGGAGGCTTTTCTTTTAAGGGGCGCGTGTGAGGCATGCGATGCGATTTGAGCCTTAGGGAGAGAAATACAAAAAATTTAGAAAAAGTATTTTTTTGGGATTTTCGTTCAGGGTCCCCTCTTTGCTTGATGTTATTGCTAATGTCAAGTGAAGAAGGGGGGTTGTTGGTGACCACAACACAGCAGAAAAATTATTGTAGGTTATTTTCATGATCCCAATCATACTCCTCTATTTTTGAGCTTCTCTAGTCATGATTGTCTTATAGGAAACACATTGAGTTGCTTTGTGACCAAAGTTATGACAAGAGAAACATTGGCCATTGAATAAACTCTTGCGATTATCGAATCTACCAACCAACTGATTGTAGTTTCTACTGACATCCATTCTTGAGGCAAATTGGGAAGGTTTTACCTATGGCTGGTTGTAGCTTCTGTTCATCCTTAAGGTGGATTGCCCCTGATTTACCTGGTAGTCTTTGTTCATTCTTGAGGTAAATTGTCCCTGATTTATCTAATGATTTCCATTGGACCTTGCTCACTCCTCCTTACTGCATCAAGATAACTTTTGGAGGTGGATGGTTTCTGCGCTTGAGATGCTTCTTCATTATATCCCAGACCTGTCTTGATTAGTGGAGAACGTTGCACATTGATAATCTCATCTAGAGTTTCAGATCCTTTAACAAATCTAAGATTAAGAGCTTTTGTTTTCTCAATCTCTTTTCTAAGACCCACAATTTCACATTCTAACTTTTCATGAAGTTTTTCCTTTTCAGCCAATTGGAATTGCAGAGTATCAATAATCATATTTTTCTCTTCTAAAAAAATTTTGAGTTTAGAAATCTCTTCATACAGACCTTCTTCATCTATAGCATCCATGAAATCATCATCTTCAAAAGCCATTAAAAGTCTATAATTATTACCTTGTTCATCTTCATCACTATTTGAAAGTCCATCACTGTCTTCATGAGTGTAATAGCTTTTCTTATTTACATTCTGTTTCTTGTTCCATCTAACAGGTTCCTTACCTTTGTCAAGCTTATCTTTATGAGGACACTTGGCAGCATAGTGACCGACTCTTCCACAAGCAAAGCATTTGAAAGGAAACTTACCTCTGAATCTTCCAGCACCCCGTTGAAGGTTCTTAACAAAATTTGATTCTTCCTCTTCTTCTGACATATGTCCTGACTCACAGTAGTCTCCTTTGCCTGAAGCCTTGAATGCAGCTTCTCTCCTGTCTGATGCTCCTCCTTTCCTCATTTCGTAAGCAGTTAGAATTCCGTGCAGCTGTGACATGGTAAGGTTTTGTAGATTCTGTTTTTCTTCTATTGCAGAAACCTTTGATTCAAACTTAGAGGAAAAAGATCTTAGAACCTTTTCAACCACAACAGCCTCTTTTATTTCTTCACCCAAGTTTTTCATACAATCAACAATCTCATCTATACGTAGGAAATAGTTAGCCACACTTTCATCATTGTACATTCTGAGATTTTCATACTGAATTCTGAGGGTTTGAAGTTTTGCTCATTTTACCTGTTCATCTCCTTCATAGCTCAGAATGATCTTATCCCATATTTCTTTTGCGGATTTTTACTGCATAACCTTTATGAATTCTGATTGAGATAGACATCCTAATAGAGTATTGACAGCCTTTGCATTTGTTTCGTATTGCTTCTTACCAGCCGGATCTGTAGGAGTTGCTGAAAGAAAAGTGTACCCTGTATCTATGATATCCCAGACTTCTGTACCAAGAGATTGAAGATAGGCTATGACTCTTACCTTCCAATAGACAAAATTAGTCCCATCAAAAATTGGTGGCCTGATCGATGCTTCTCTCTCGTAATTGCTCATGATGATAGATCTTCCTTCAAGCGATCAAGCTTCTTCTGAAGGACTTGCTCTGATACCAATTGTTGGAAATAATACTGAGAGGGCGGGTGAAATAGTATTATCAAATTCTTTTCAATATGCCTTCCAGATTTATAATTTAATTTATTCTTCAGATGTTGACCATTAATTTGTATGTTAGTACCATATAATAAAGAACAAGAAAAACAGACAGTCACACCAAAGAACACCAGATATAAGGTGGAAACCCAATGTGGGTGAAAACCACCTGCTGAAATATGTCTCTATCTTCTTTTAATGAGAAACTTCTTTTTACAATGATTTTGTACTGGTGTAGTCCTTTACCAGTACGTAGGCTGCAACCTACAGAGAGCTACAACCCTCTCTCATTTTCCAGACTCTCGTGGAAGGGAGCTACAACCCCCTTAGCTCTTGTAATAGCTGAGCTACTAGTACATAGGTGTTCACCTACTAAAGGCTTCAACCTTCTCTTTTCTTCCAGGGACCACATTTCATAAATTTTTAGACTGGATCAATGAACATCAAACAAACATCAAGTACATGTGTATCAACCAATCTCCTTTCCATAATCAACTACTGAATCAACCACTATCTTCTCAGAATGCAGTAACCAGAAAATAATACCAGTAACCAGAAACCTATTCTGAACACTGCAGTAATAGACAAAAGTGGCTAAAATAAGTTTCAAGAAAAGTTCGCAACTTCACCAATATAATCCTGCAGATATCTGCACTTTGTCTGTGTCGATCCTGCAGACCTCCGCACCTGCACCTGTTGCTGAACTGTGCACCGCCGCATCTGAACCCGTGTCTGAACTACGCACCTCTGCACTTAACCCATGTCTGAACTGCGCACCTCTGCACTGAACCCGTGTCTGAACTGTGCACCTCCGCACCTTTTCCTTGATAGACCTGCGAATCTCCGCACTTTCTCCTTCACTGGCCTGCGGACCTCCGCACCTGCGGTCCTGCGGTTATAGATTTTTTCAGCCTTCAAGTATACCCTAGACTATCAGATTTACAGATCTAATCATGCACCAAGGAGATCTCAACCCATTAATAGATCCGCCTTACAAAGCTCAGGTTTCTCCTTGATTCAGATCCAGCTATCACTCACCAACCGATCACTAGAATTTCAGATCTTGCTCACTTTTAGATATTCAATATATGAGTGCTCAGCCAAATGATCTCCTTTCCTTTTTATAGACAATCCCTTACTCAAACCATGGATCAAAACCATAGAAAGCCAATACAAGGGACCCAAAACCGGGGTTCAATACTTTAGAAACAAAAACCACGGACGAAAACCATAGGATTAAAAACGTCGGACTAAATACCATGGATCAATCATAAAATTTCCCACATGCGTGCATTTCTTTGCATGAAAGTGTGTGAATTTGACGTCCGCACCTTTTGTTCGGAGAACCTGTGGGTATGTCCACACATCTTGTTCGGAGCACCTGTGGGCCCGCGGCTTTTATTCGGCGCACTTGCGGGTATCTCATTTCTTATCATTTTGAGAGCCTGAACTGTGATTTCTCACTTGAGTGAGTTGCCATCAAGGATAGCACTTATGCCATAGCACCACACCTGTGTCATAATGCCAACAGTTTAGTGGAGGAGAGAAATGCTAGATAGCTTGAAGCTTCTGAAATAGTTCTTCTTATTTGTACACCTGCCTCTTTCTGCCCCAAAATTTGAGTTTCTGGATGATTCTTTTGTACGTACCTGGATGGACTCTTTTCTTATATCTTTATCTGTTCTTCTGGTGCCTCATGGGTTTCTTCTTCATCATGAGTCTAATTTGTTGTTGAAGGATAATCCTCATCATCTTCGAAATCTTCAGATTTTACTTGCCTAGGAATGTTTCCTTCTTCATCAACCACTACATCAATACTGTCAACAATTTTTCCAAGTCTTTTATTGTAGCACTTATATGCTTTGCTGTGGAGAGAGTAACCAAGAAGAATGCCTTCATCTGCTCTAGGTTCAAACTTACCAAGGTTTTCATCAGTGTTTTTGATGTAACATTTGCTTCCAAAAATTTTGAAGTATTTTACTGTGGGAGTCTTACCATACCAAAGTTCATGAGGAGTTTGAGTGTTGTTCACCCAGACGTTTGCCTTGTTGAGAATAGTGATGGCAGCAAATGCAGCTTCACCCCAGAAGGTTGCAGGAGTCCCTGACTCATCAAGCATTGCTCGAGCCATTTGTTGAATTGTTCTGTTCATCCTTTCTACTACTCAATTTTGCTGAGGAGTCCTAGTAGTAGAGAATTCCCTTCTTATTCCATGTTCTTCACAAAAATCGAAAAATTCATTCGAGGTAAATTCCCCACCTCTATCAGACCTAAGGAATTTGATTCTACGATCTGATTCATTTTCAACCAAGGCTTTGAATGCTTTGAACTTTTCGAAAGCTTCGTCTTTATGATTCATAAGTCCTATCCAACACATCCTTGAAAAGTCGTCAATGAACAGTATAAAGTATTCTTCTCCTCCAGGTGACCTTTTCCTAGATGGACCACATACATCAGTATGGAAAAGTTCAAGTTGCCTACTAGTTGATCCTTCCTTCTCAGGGAAATTAGTTCTGGTTTGCTTCCCAAACTGACATGATTTGCATATTGTGTTGTCTGGAATTCTGATGTCAGGGAGATCATGAACCGCTTGATATTTACATGCTTTCCTAATCTGAGAGAAGCTTAGATGCCCCAATGTTCTGTGCCATAGCCAGTGTTCATCATTCTTGCTAAGATAGCATTGTTGTTGTCCTCCCTTGAGTATGTATAAATTATTTGGAGTTCTTACGCCTTTAATCACAGTTTCTCCTATATCAAGCTCACGAACAATACACCTATTTGATCGAAATATTACCTCATTTCCTTGATCACACATCTGACTGACACTTAATAGGTTATGCTTTAAGCCATCAACATACATAACGTTCCTAGCTTTGACCTTTTCTTTCAAAAGAATAGAACCTTTACCTTTTATGAATGCATGGGTGTCATTTCCAAAAGAGACCTTCTTTTCCTTTTCTAAGGCACTATATGGTTGAATTTTTTCTTTATCACCTGTCATATGTTTCGAGCATCCACTGTCGATGTACCATTGATTTTCCTGCCCTTCTGCATATAAGGCTATGCCACATCTTTCTGGTTGCGGTTCTTTCTTCCTCCATGTTTTGGGGCTCAGCTTGTTCCTTCTGAGTTGTTTGCCGAAACCTACTCCTGCATTCAAAATCTTCATGACCAAAGTTGTTACAGATAGAACATTCTATTTCATTTTCAAGAGCATAAAAGTTATTGTAGGTTCTTTTCTTTATTCCAGTCACACTCCTTTGATTTCGTGCTTCTTTGGTCATGATGGTCTTGTAGGCAACACATTGAGCTCCTTTATGTCCAAAGTTATGACAAGAGAAACATTGGCCATTGAAGAAATTCCTGCGATCATCAAACCTTCCATTGAAATAGCCATTCGTTCTTGAGGTAAATTGAGAATGATTTACCTGTGGTTGGTTGTAACTTCTGTTCATCCTTGAAGTAGATTTCCCTCGATTTACTTGGTGATTTCTGTTCATTCTTGAAGTAAATTGTCCCTGATTTACCTGGTGATCTTCATTGTGCCTTTGCTATTGATTGTCAACCTGTTCACTTCTCCTTGCAGCTTCAAGATAACTTTTGGAGGTAGATGGCTTCTGTGCTTGAGATGTTTCTTTAGTATACCCAAGACCTATCTTGATTAGAGGAGAACGCTGCACTTTGATAATCTCGTCTAAAGTTTCAGATCCTTTAGCAAATCTAAGATTAAGAGCTTTTGTTTTCTCAATGTCCTTTCTAAGTCCCACAATTTCACATTCTAACTTCTCATTGCGTTTCTCCATTTCATCAAGTTGGAATGTCAGAGTATCTATAATCATATTCTTTTCTTCTAAGAAAATTTTGAGTTTAGAAATTTCTTCATAAAGGCCTTCTTCATCTATAGCATCCAAGAAATCATCATCTTCAAAAGCCATCAAAAGTCTATAATCATTACCTTGTTCCTCTTCATCACTATTTGAAAATCCATCACTGTCTTCATGTGTGTAATAGCTCTTCTTAATTACATTCTGTTTTCTATTCCATCTAACTGATTCCTTACCTTTGTCAAGCTTATCTTTATGAGGACACTTGGTAGCATAGTGACCAACTCTTCCACAAGCAAAACATTTGAAAGGTAGCTTACCTCTGAATCTTCCAGAACCTCGTTGAAAGTTCTTAACAAAATTTGATTCTTCCTCTTCTTCTGACATATGTCCTGAATCATTGTAATCTCCTTTTCCCGAGGCTTTGAATGTGGCTTCTTTCTTGTCTGATGGTCCCCCTTTTCTCATTTCGTAAGTGGTTAGGATTCCGTGTAGCTGTGACATGGTAAGGCTCTATAGATTCTGTTTTTCTTCTATGGCATAAAATTTTGATTCTAACATAGAAGACAAAGATCTTAGAACCTTTTCAACCAAAACAACTTCTTTTATTTCTTCACCCAAATTTTTCATACAATTAACAATCTCATCTATACGTAGGAAATAGTTAGCCATACTTTCATCATTGTACATTCTGAGATTTTCATATTGTATTCTGAGAGTTTGTAGTTTTGCTCATTTTACCTGATCATCTCCTTCATAGCTTAGAACGATCTTGTCCCATATTTCTTTTGCAGTTTTGAGCTGCATAACCTTGATGAATTCTGATTGAGATAGACTCCCTAATAGAGTATTGATAGCCTTTGCATTTGTTTCATACTGCTTCTTACCAGCCGTATCTGTAGGAGTTGCTGATGGAAATTTGTATCCTGTTTCCACGATATCCTAGACTTATGTACCAAGAGATTGAAGATATGTTGTGATTCTTACCTTCCAATAGACGAAGTTGCTTCCATCAAAAATTGGTGGCCTGATCGATGCTTCTTTCTCATAATTTTTCATGATGATAGATCTTCCTTCAAGTGATCAAGCTTCTTCTGAAGGACCTGCTCTGATACCAATTGTTGGAAATAATATTAAGAGGGGGGGTGAATCAGTATTATCTAATCAATATAACTTTTTCATTTCCAAATTCAGTTTCATATACGCTACTTCCCTTAAGGAAAACCACGTGTATACGCAACTGTGTGTAATGCAACAAGCGTATATCTAGTAAACTTATAATTCAATTAGTTGCTTCTTAATGAGTGCATCAGAACATTATTAACCTTATGAATAGTAAACAGGAGCAGTAATGCAAAGCAAATCACAACACACATGAACACCAGGATGTAAGGTGGAAACCCAATGTGGGTAAAAACTGCTGCAATTCGTCTCTATCTTCTTTTAATTAGAAACTTCTTTTTACAATGATTTTGTACTAGTGCAGTCTTATACCAGTAGGCAGGCTGCTACCTGCAGAAGGCTACAACCTTCTCTCATTCTCCAGCTTCTCCTAGAAGGGAGCTAAAACCCCTTTAGCTCTTGTACTAGCTAAGGTACTAGTACGTAGGTGCTGACCTACAGAAGGCTACAACCTTCTCTTTTCTTCCAAGGACCACGTTTCATAAATTTTTAGACTGGATCCATGAATAACATCAATCAAACATCAAGTATATCTGCATCAACCAATCTCTTTTACACCGAACAAACTAAATCAAATAATCACTTCTCTGAATGTTGTACCCAAAAAACAGTAACAGAAAGCAAACACCAATTCTGAACCCAGAACCCTGCAACAATAAACATATGTAGCTAAAACATATTTCAAGAGACGTATGCTACTTCAATGTGTACAACCTGCGTGCATACGCTTTTGAATTAAGGCCAACCAGCATATACGTTGTTTTTACTTACTGAACCAGCGTGTATACGCGCCTCTGATGTGCCGAACCTGCGTACAGATCTATAAAAGATAGTTCATTCTTTCAAATATTCAGACATCAGTTATACCTAGATTATCAGATTTATAGATCAAGTCATGCGCCAAATATAATAGATCAAAAACACACAAAGATACTACTATTCAAGTCTTGAGTTTTGACCCATCTATAGAACTTGTCCATCTTCTTGCGCTCAGATTCCTCCTTGATTCAGATTCAGCTATGCACCATAAACCAATCACCAATATTCATGATCTTACTCTTCATAAGATATTCAATAATTTTGTCCTTCCTTTGCCAAATGATCTCCTCCTTTTTATAGTCTTAGGCCTTACTCAAACCATGGTCCAAAACCATAGAGAACCAATACTAGGGACCCAAAACCTGGGTTCAACACTTCGGACGCAATACCAAGGTCCAAAACCATAGGTCCAAATACCATGGTTCTAAAAAATAAGTTTTCCCACATGTACGCGCTTTTCTGTTCATGAAAGTGCGTGCATACGCATACGCTACTTTTGATCGGCAATCCCGCGTGTATACGCGACTTCGTCAAAGGAAACCTGTGTATACCTCTTTTTCTTTCATTTTGAGAGCCTGAATAGTGATCTGCCATCTGAGTGAGTTTCCATCAAGGACAACACTTGTGCCATAGTGCCAAACCTGCCAAACCTGTGTCATAATGCCAACACCCCCCTATTGCGCTTCTGGGATACCTTGCAAGAATTTGCATTTTTGAAGCAATTTTCATCAGTTTTGGTCAAAATTAACTATGATGTTATAACGTAAACATCCAGGGCTATCAAATAAAGTGTTCAAGAGCAGGAAAATCATAAAGGAAGGCCTCGAAAATTAGCCTACAAAATATTGTCATGCTTCTGGAAAAGTTGTCCCGCTTCTGTGGATGAAATGTTTTTACCACCTGTAAATATTCCAATGGTAATTTTGGTGAATGTAAATGCTAAAAGTATTCATGGTAAATGTAATTTTGGTCTGATAATGTCAAATATATTGTATGCAATGCTTTGAGAGATAAGTTCAAGTAGTTTAGCAAAAAGGGGAAAGTTGTTCTAACTCTCCTAAGATTTGGCAAAGATAGGATAGATGCATGTATTTGACTGTTTAGAGTTGAATTCAACTTCCTTAGGAGGAATTACACCTCATATCCTGTATTAGGCTGAAATGTATTGTAATCAAAGGTTGGATGTTTTGAAGTTAATACATTTCGGAACTAGTGTACTCCATTTTTACAGAGAAATAATATACAGTTGCAGCAATTTTTCTAGGATTCACGTGTTGTGGTCAGTGGTACTGTTTTTCTCATGTTTTCTTATGTAATTGATTGTTAGATGTTTCTAGCAGCAATCTATACTTATTCTTATGTTAATATTTTAAGTTTTAAACAAAAATCTTTGTCTAAATGCTCTATTTCGTTTGAGATTAGCATTCAAGTGTTTTCCTTCCAGATAAGTGAATTCATGCATCTATGCTCACTTACTCTCTTTCATCTGATTTCCTCATTACCATACTACAATGACCAATCCATTTGTGTCTTTCATTACATCTATGTTGCCCCAATTAATGATTGCAACTGATCTTTTGACATATTTTGGCATAGTTCCTAAAACTATTGCTTCATATCCAACAAAACCTAAATCAAAAACCTACTGTGGAAAATACCTAGCCTAAAACCCTAATAATTCCAACCATATTTTGGTTGATTTTAGAGATATACCTCTCTGATTTGGTAGGGCTAGCTGCCAAGTCAAAATTTTGGTCTATGGTTACCTCTTTCATTTCTTTTCTCGGCCTTGGGAAACTAAGGAGTGTTAACATGTTGGAAGGGGGAGAGGGAGGAGCGACAATAGAGAACATGACAATCATGATAGGGATAGGGACAAAGACAGGGAGAGGGGCAAGGGAAGAGAGGGATAGGGATCATGATAGAGAAAGAGAGAGGGAAAAGGAAAGGGATAGAGATAGGGAAAAAAGGAGCAGAAGAAGCTAGTCATTTATTTTAGTGTCTTCTGGTGCTAATATGTCCTCTCTGCATTTTTATTCGAGTTGTGATATCTATACAAGTAGGTAGTTTTCTTTCATTTTTAGGTTTAAAGAAATGTTTCTTTGCCTTGGAGGTTTTGGATTCAAGTTATATTTTACAACCTGCATGATTAATGCAGAATTCCATTATTGAAATTCAATTTGATGCAGAGTTGTCCCATAAGCATACTAAGGCAGTTTCAAAGTATAGAAGGTGACTTCTAACAATGTTTCATTTCTCATGTAATAGAAATTGATTATGATGTGCATGCCTTAGAACCTTATATATGAAAGCATTGTTTGTTATATGTTCTCTCATTTTTGAGGTGCTACTGATGAGTTGTCAAGACACCCAAAATATGCACACTTATGATGGTGATTAGCTCCCCATGTTTCAAAGGGTTTTGTTCTTTAGGTGGTCAACCTTCTAAAGGAGTATTCAAATGAGAAATGAGTTTATGCAGTGGAGCATAACTATTACCATATTATATCTATTTTCCTGTTGAACTCAAGGGTCTTGGAAGCGAATTATCTGAAATACATTGTCATTATCACGTGACTAAGTGAAAAGTTTCATGGAATCTACTAAGGGACCTTAGTTTTAATTTTTCCATGATTGCAGATGTTGTTGTTAGTGAGTGTATTTAATTTCTATCCTCTTTCTTCCATTTTTATGTTTTCCAATTTAAATGCTTTGAAGGTTGTAAAGCATGTAGGCATTTTAGTCCCTTTTTAAACAATTTTTTTTTGGATTGATATTGATATAATCTGTAAAAATGAGATTAAACGAAAATATAGTGGTGAGAATTTGAGAGATGAAAATTCTTGTAACAGTTTAATAGGTGATCCTAACTGTTTTAGAATCAAACCATGAAATGATAGTACTATATGCAAGGATGATTTGATTATAATAGTCATTAGTAAACACACCCTTTTTTTACTAATGCTTCCATGAATATCTCTATCCTGCATTTATTTGTGTGTTCATCGGTTTCTCCTTTCTTTGTAATTATAAATAAATACTGAGAAAATGATTGAAAGATAATATGGGAATATTCATCGTATGCTCTCAAATGGGTGAATTTCCAAAGAGATGAATTTGAGGACATGCTTTGTGGAACCATTCATTCTTCCCTACCTTGAACCTCTCCTCAAAGGATGATACCACAACCCAAAACTGGAAATGTTGATGTCACTAGCAGAAAACATAGAGCACTCAGACGTCGCGGGTAGACCCATGTCACAATGTCAATAAAAAAAGTAGTAAAAAGGGGAAAATTAAGGTTGTGGAGATTGGAGATTACTTATTTATATTGTTATTTCATAGACCTTCTAATGACTTTTAGAACCTTGACTTGCCTCATCCATGGAGTGAATGATGTATCCAAATGAAGGAGGGGTTCCATACCAACACTGTCTTTTCTTAAAAGAATCATATTCTATAAGCTTTGCATGCGAGAAACCAATGTAAGAACACTCTTCCACCATAGTCATTTTGTGACACTTTCGCTGATCAATTTGGACTGGATATTGTTGGTTCCGGTGACATTAATTTTGAAATATTAGAATTCATGTCGCTAAAGAGTAGCAGTAAATTCTTTATGATAATCTTCTTCCCTTACTCGAGACAACATAGCGAATGAATCAATGTATGCAGTTAATTGAATACAATCTATTATACATAGAAAACGAGATATGTATATTAGAGAATTTAGGTCTAATTAGGGTATTGTTACACTTTATGTGATTTCAAAGGCACATAGAAACCTTCCTTTCATTGGTTGTCACATGTTTCTCTTTTTATCGAGAAAAGGGTTGAAGAAAGAAAAAAAGGTAAACTAATCAACTACTTACATTGTATGTTCTTTACTACAATGATCAATTGAAAAGTTGTATATATGTGTCTATAAAGAATAGGGAGTCATGATTTAGGAAGGAAAAAAATGTGAACATCGAGGAAGTTGGTTAGGTTGTAGATGTTTCATCGATGTAGAGTTATGAACAAAACAAAAGAAGAATCAAGAAATGGTCCACCTACTTCTTCACCTTCCATCATCCAAATGACGTAAACTACCAACATGTGTCAATAGAAAAACATATTTTGTGGTTGAGAAATGATAATTAGTGCCTCCAGTTAAATTCTATTCTACAAAAAAAAGTATAATGGATAGTCTGACCGCTTGTTTCAAGTTCCTACTAAAACAAAAAACAACTTTTCACATAATGAAAAATGTATTTTTTAAGGGAATTGTTTATTTCAAGAGGGAAGCTTCACCATGGTAGTGTTGTTATCGATATTGTGGTTGACCACGATGGCATAGTCTCCACAAACCCTCACAAATGAACCCCAATCACCTACATTTTTTTCCACATTGCAAACAATGGCTCCCTCTCAAATAGACCTAAAGGGAAACACGTTACCTAGAGTCAAATTCGCCCTTTTTCCACAGTAAATGAATTGTTCTAGAGGAAAGTTTGCATATCTACAAAATTATTGTGAGGATTGAGGATTTTGAGGGTTAGTTTCGACCATGGATGTTTCGTATGGTGCTCTACCTTCGATCATTTGCAGTTGGGGTAAAAAAATGAATTGTCCTGTGTACATACCTATGGCTGCTACAAAGAACTCTTTCTAATGCTTGTAACAAAATGGGTACCTGAAGGTCGCCTTACAGAGGGGAGAATTGCGACCAAGGTCATGCATTGCATCCATGACAATTCCCCTCATCTAGCGCGCCATAATCGAGGCTTCTGAAACATGCAGGTCCCTTCCTGTGATGGGTGTGGGATCTGAACATGGAGCCTGCTCCTTTTCTCTATGCACAAATAATGTGACACATGTATGCAGACCAGAGCATATCATGATGATGTGAAAAGTGCTCAAACCATGAATATGACTGTAACAACTAGTAATTCTCTTATGAGAATCAACATTTCTCTTGTAATAGTAAAAGTCATTGTAACAACAAATGTTCCTCATGTTGTGAAACCTGTAACAACTACTAGAAATGAGACTTCTTTGAGCCCACCTTATCTGGAAAGGTTGAATGAAGATCTGTTGCACCTATAAAATTGGAACTAACAGAGATAGCTATACAAACAAGCTGCATTTACACTAGTTTCACCGTAAAGCTTTGAAAGTAATAATAAAATCTAGACATACATGGTCGTAGTTTGAAGCAATGCGATTGAAGAGGTTGTGTTTGTATCTACTTGTTTTTTAACACAAATTCTGTTATTCCTCTACTTGGGTGGTTGAGATGTTGGACTTTGGGGGCACCAAACACACAGATCTATCAAAAATGCAGCCCCACCAAAGAGATCTAGATCAGTGCTACGATTGGAGAAAGAGTGCCTGAAAGCTAGCTCACTCAAAAACCTAAATAAGGAGAGGAGTTTTAACTAATTGACTGAAAGGAGAGGAATGAACCGACAAGATTCTCCTTTATTGAAGCCCCTTTCCCAATTAAACCTAATTCAGATCAAGGAAAATCCTCCCCATCCAATTTTGATTCAAGTTTTCAAATTCAGATTTAATTTCAGAAGGACATAACAATTAAGTAAAGCTAGCTCCTAACAAGTAAGAAGTGAGTAATAAAGGTTGGTTCTAATGCCTTCATCATCTCAGTAGAGCTGCTCGATTGGAACATGCTACCACCAAGAAGTTAGTACCTGGTACTGTTGTGCTATTCAACAACCCCCCCATGTATTAATATAATAGCTAATATTCTATCAATAAATGGGGACCCTTAAAAAATCATTCCAAAAAACAAATTTAGCATTTAGACACTTTCTTTTAAATTTTTGGAATAAAACAAGATATCAAGTCAAAACCCTTTGTTAAAGCTAGCAATACTCACCTTTTCTCATATCGCTGAACCGAGTGTGTCAAAAGCCTTATTAACAAGAAAAACATTCGAAATGTGATCTAAAGGAATCACTGCACTTAACCTAGATATCATTAGGTTGTTTTCATTAAAAACTAGGCCTAAGGCATTTCCTCTCAAAATAAACCATGTATCGCATATCGCAATTCACAAAGGGTACACCCTCATGAAGTATGTTGAAACATGTGAAATGCGATATTGCGATGTGATGGTTAACCTTATCGCATCGCGTCTGAAGTACTTAAGAAAGGTTTGAAACCTTACAAACCACATGATGTTGTGAAATGTAATAAAATCCTGGACTTGATTGGAGCCTATGTTATAAAGTAACACTCAAGTCTGTTATGCAAATGAAAAATGCTTTATAAGGGAAATCCCATTAAACAAGCTACGATTTAAAAAAAAAAAAAAAAAACTTCCCACATCTCGCATCCCGCAGAAACCAAAGGAACTTTAAATAAAGTGCACAATCAAAATGCGATAATGTGATTTGTGATATTGCATCACAATCGCAAAATCGACATTTTTGCAAATCAAAGCTCGTAACCTTAAAACGTTTTCTTCCCATTTTACGATGAGGAACATTAATGAGCAATAAGGGTAGTGATACCAAACCATTAGTGGCCATTTACTATGGGTTAATAACATTTATGTTTGAAAAGTGGCTCGACGTGATATGATATATTTTCATCTGCGTTTAACTAAAACTCCTTTCTTGTCACATTTTCAAGGTTACTTGTATCATTCATTATTATTTTCATTCTCACTTGTATCTATTTGATAGCTTCCACTTTTCTCCATTTCAGGAAACATCCACAGCAAGAATTGTTAGGAGAAATGACGAAGAAGGGAAAGGCAGTTACGTCTAAAAAGTCAGAAATGATCCCTCTATTCTCTGATACTACGTGCTGTAGAGATGGAGGAACTTTAACATGGGAAGCCATGTATGATTTGTTAGAAGAAGAGAAACCAAGGCCTCTGGTAGCAAAGGCCACAGTCGATGCTCATGTTTCCTCTGACGCCTCTTACTTCGAGATAGCATGCTCGTTTCTACACCGCATAGCTGCAAGGCCGAAGATAATCCCATACACAAATATGGTCAAGTGGATAATTGATGTGGTGGATGTCTCGGACAAAGATTTCAAGAATAGTAGGCATGAGGTTATGGGATCTTTTTCCACATACAGCTTATGGCTTATGTACAATCTACCAGAGCCATAAAAGCTCTACAATAAATAGTTCCTTGAGAAACTTCCTAAGAAGAATGAAGATCGAGCAGACGTTACACGGGCCTAGAGAGAAAACGAAAGCAAGCTCAAATGGGATAATACAGGTATGTATTATATGGCATCAATTTCTCCCCCTTACAGTTTTTCATCAGCCATGCTATGTATATTGTTCGGTAAGCCCAATAATACCAAATTTTCCCAGAGTGGCTACCATTAATAAAAGCAGTTGTGAACACAACATTAATGAATTGGGCTCAAATTTTGTCTGATAATTTGGTGAAAGCCATTATGGATTATAGGATAAAGAGGAGTCCCTCTTTAAGGGTTTCTCCCCTATTTTTCATGATTGCCTTTGTAATGGACGCAATATGTTTTAGCCCTAAATTTCCTATTACAGGATGGAAGTGGACTGTGCAAGATCCACTTCCTATTCATGTGTACCATAAGATTTTGTGGGAGTCTCAGTTTAACCCCCATTTTTACAATATTTGTCAAGGATTTATGTTTCCCATCCATAAACAAGTCTACAACGCAATGGCCCCTAGGTTTTCCAAAGAAGCTGAAGTGGATATTTTTCTTGTAGCTAGATGGTTTGGGGAGGTGACATTTACCTATATCAGAGTATTTAGGAGCATTGGTTCACCACATGTACTCCCATACTATTTCCTCGACAAATTAATGGCCAGGGAGATAGCCTACCAAACAGCAAGGGAAGGTGGGATGAGCAAAGGGTTGAAAGAACAGAAGAAGGCCATTTGGCCTACATTTCCATTGTAATGTGGGGAACTTGCACTACATGATTTTGGACATGCATGCAAAGAGGTAGAGATTATGAAATCTCTAAAATTAGCTACATTCCCAGGAAGGCAGTATGACCCAAATGACATTGTTAACAACTTTACTACTATGGTGAAAGTGAAATCATTCACCCATGAGGAAGACACCTTCGATGACCTCTTCCTACGAAAATAAACATTTTCAGATGTGACGCATATGGCATCACTAATTTTTTCCCCAAATGATGTTGAAGCTTTTCATGTGTACAAGAAAAGGATATTAAAGAAGGTTCCATTGGACCTACTACAGGTTGAACCAATAAGGGAGCCAACTCCCAGTGTAAGCTTGGAGGACAACTCCAAAGAAAATTCTGAAGCAGAGACCCAGGAGAGATCTACTCATGAGTCAAAGCACTTAGAGCAGCAGTCTCAAAATGGGGGAGGCAATAAAAATAAAGAATCTGAAAGGGACACAGCTGGAACTACAAAAGAAACATCTGACCAAACCTTGGAAAAGAAACAAACAGAAATTCACTCTACTTCCGCTCAGTTAGCAAAACCCCTAGTTATTGATTTGGAAAAGGAATGGGAAAATTTCAACAAGAAGCTTCATACAGATGAACAAACATCTGAGATACAGACTCCATAGCACAAGTCAAATCAAGAAATAATAATGGAGAAAACTGCAGGAACTCGGGATTTTGAGCTCATTCCTGCCACCCCCACTTCAGAAATTATTTTGAGAATTGAGGAAATTCCTCCATTGGATGTGTTTTATAGTCCTGCTCACAAATTTGTCATTAAGAGATAGAGGAAGAAGAGGAATATATATGTTGCAACTATTGCGACCCTTGGCAATGAATCAATGAACATCGTATGGAAAGACTCGCCCATCAACCCATCTGAAAACCTCACAAGACTGTCACAATTTGGAGGAGCCTATGATACGGAAACTATTGACAAAGCAACAGAGGTCGAAATTCTACCTAGATAAAAGGAACAAAAGATTCTACTGTTGGAACAACAATTAGCTTAGGAGAAATTCAATCAACAAGCAAAATTACAAGTGGCCAAGCTCCAGTAGGAATTTGAACAGATGAAAATACAACATCAGGCTAGCCTAGCAGAAAGAGATGTGTAGATACAAGCCATGATAGGTAAGTATAAAGACAATCCGCAAAACGATGAGTTCATAAAAGAAGCACTCAGTATTAACTCCCAACTAATGCAGCAAAAGGAAGTTCTATGCTAGAAAATATCGCAAATAAATCCTTATTGTGAGATCAGTGATAAGCGAACAAGCCAACTTGTCGACATGAGAATTGAGTATGATGAAATCCATAAAAGGGTTTCTGACTTTATCACCTGGCAAGAATTAGAAGAAGGGAGAAAGGCTGATTTTCCAAATCTGGAGGAATCGCATAAAGACATCTTTTTCATAGATTGGGATTCACAGCTCAAGCAAGAAGAAAGTGAAATGAGAGTCGTGGCAGCAGCAACAAACAGCATCATAGAAGCCATCAACGAAAATATGCATGGTGCCAACCTAATTGCAGAGTCTATAGCATGATTTCTCCAAATGCCAAACAATTAGAGCAATAGTGGAGGCAAGCAACAAAAGAAAAGGAGAAGGTGATCAGACATATGGGCAAACTAAACTGGGAAGTTGTTATCGGGAAAACTAGTGTCTATTCAGAGCTGCTAGTCCCACTAAGATGGGTAGCTATCTTAGAAACAAACAGATTAAAGTTACTTGTGTTTTCCTTTATGAGAGATAGATGAGAGAGAATCAAAGAGCACCAACCTCGGTCTTTCGCTAGTCTCCTTGCTTGTTTCCTCTCTCATTTGATAGAGCTTTCGCCACCCCTTCCTCACTTGTCCCGTTTCAAAGAACACCTATAAAGCCAAGGCAACAAAATACCATCAAAGCATAGATATCTATAACCATAAATAATGTAGGATCATATGTACATTAACCATATAAATAAAGACACAAACAAGATTCAAAGATATACAAGCATATGGAGAAAAACTCAAATAGTTTTATTGATAGAAGTAGTAAAAGAGAGGATTACAACCAGGTTGTCTGATCCAGCATCATCCTCCCAACATGAAAGCCCTCTTCACCTCATACAAAGCAAGATCACCCAATAATGTCTTCAAAGAGAAACCAACAACACTTCCTTGCAAATTACAAAATTCCAGCCCTTTGGATCTCTTTGATGAGGGATCCATATATAGATGTTTACAGGAGAGTGAGTCAGCTTCTGGGATTTTGATTAGTGTCATTTCACTGATAGTTCTTGGTTCCACTTGGAGATTTTAGATCTCTTACTCATCCCTGGGTGAATTCAGAGAGGAAAGTATCATATGAGTAGTTTTTAGAAGATTCTCTGGGTTTCCACCTAGCACACTACTTCTGCCATTTTTCTGCTCTCACTCATCACATCCTACAGAAGGGCTTTCCAGTATGCATCGCACCCTCCGTGTGTAATAGGTGAGATGCATCGCACCCTATGCATGGAGCAGTCTGTATGGTCCTGTTTTGACTAGTTCTCAGTATTTTTTCATGGAGAACTTCTGGGAGATGATGTAATCAGCTGACCTTGTTCCTTTAGGGTATGAAACAACACTTTTAGGGGTTTAGAAGCCCTTAGTTTATGGACATATTTGATTGGGGTTGCAGTGCCCAAATATGTCTATAACAATTGCCCCTTAAAGCATGAGGTTGTAAATCCTTTTGATGTCGGGTGAAATGCTTTATAATGAGGATCCAAGGTTTTTCGAACTGGAAGGTGACCTGTAATAAGATAAAATACAATACATTATCTTCACAATATTTTCATGATCTAGCTGAGGCGGGCATTCCCATTCTCAGCTTTATAAATTCATATTCATGTACATAAGACAGACAATCGTCTATGTGGCAAACTGATGATTCTAGTAGAGCCATCATCCTTTAGTTTGGATGATTATCTATGTAACAATGATGTACATTTGATGTCTTTATTTTCCTGAATATATTGCAGCCCAGATGGATAAATCTAGATCCAGGGTCTTCAAACCCATTCAATCTTCGCTCGAAGTACAAGTTGATCCATGTGAAAAGATGTTCTGATGTCGAACATGGAAAGACATCACCTGATTACCAGCCAATGATGTAAGCTGTTAACAGGCATGAGAGGAATCACCGATAATGATGATGACCCTCAAGGTATTGTAGTACAATTCATGTGGTGTGAATACATGAGCTGATGTCGAACACCACGTGAAATCTTTCGGTCGAAGGCCATTAATGTAAACCTGTCACCAGAAGTGAGAAACTTGCAATTGAGGCATGCAAGCTTCAACGTACTGAAAGGGTTCTCCCTAAGTCAACTTCTTGGATAATGAGTTGATGTCGATAAGAAGTGACCCGTCATAGGAGGGCCTTAATGAATCCCACATCTACAACACGGAACGGAGCAAATGATTTTGTGGAGGTGAAAACGATCTGATGATACAAGGTTCAGGGTGGCGGTCATGAAAAATGGAGAGTGAAGGTATTGCAGCGGATGAGACGTTGGCTAGGTTGGTGAATTCTTTGAGTGACTTCTCTTGAACATACCGACGACACTGAAATGGATTGGTAGCGTTAACCCCAAGGTGGATGGTATGGTGGACCAATGGTGATATGACCGGTGAATGGAATAACCCAACCCGACTCAATCATGGTGACGGAGTGAAAGTGTCATGTTTAAGAGTGACCTGCTACCAATGAAGCTATTCAAGTTTTCTTCCCTTTTTCCTCAGTCATTACTGACCAATACCTCTTTATTTTTGTCAAGCTTGAGGAGGATAACATATGCTTGTTCTATAATTTTCCCTTCGAGAAAACCTGTCACTATGTTTTAACAAGCCTAGCGACAATGAAACTCGCTCTTGTTTGCGTGGACAAGTTTGTCGCTATTGTTTTAACAAGCTTAACGACAAGGATAACTCGGTCCTTTTCAATTTTAGAGAGTCTAAAAGGGATGTAAAGGCAACTCCAGTGGCCCTTTTTTGTAATGTAATCCCTTAAGTCCGAAAAAGTGTAAAATAATTCAAAAGGGATGACTTTTCGATAGTTTTAATGAGGCGAACATGACAAGCACTCGATCTTTTTGTGTAATAATCCCTCAGGTCGAAAAAGATTAAAATCTAGAGGAGGGATGGCACTTCCAGTTGCTTTAACGAGCTAGAGACGCCAATTTCTCAGCAATCTTTTCATATTTTATGAGTCAGATGAAAAGAGCTTAAAGGAGACTCGTTTTTTGAGGAACGAGTGATGTTTTTGGATAGCAACTAGTTCCAGGTAAGGATTGGAAATTTTCAATCACGGCAGTGTAAAGAAGGTGGCTAATAGAATCACTCATCGCAATTGTTCCTCAAAAGGGTAAACAATCAAATGGAGGCGTATGATCAGTTAAAAAAGAGTGGAGGTGACGGTAAGAACACAACCAAGGTTCAAAAGCTGATAGTTATGCCATCAAAATGGTTATTTACCAGAGGTGGGGTTCATTTTTTAATGAGCTTGAACTCTATGGAAACATTTGCTCATTGCTAGGTTTATCTTTTAACGAGCTTGAACTTCGCGTAAAACTACTCATGGCGAAGTTTATTTTTTAACAAGCTTGAACTTTGCATAAAACTGCTCGTGCCAGTCATCTAAGAAGGATGTCTCATCGATAGGTTCATTTTTTAGGGAGCTTGCCCCATTCGAAACTTTGCTTCGAAGCCTTTCGTACACTAGCTAGAAATGACCAACTATTGTCCTAGGGGTTAAAGAACCACTGAGGTTAGGTAGGATAGTTTCTTAGTGGAAAACATCTCCTTTACTTTACCATTTCCATTGGTCCTGGCAAAGGTGAATGGTTGATCAAACCAATCACCTAACTTAAGCAGTTGGAGTTAGTAAAACTACGGGGTTAGAGTTACACTGGCCGCTTTTCACTTGTGTACAAAAAGGTTTTCATGCCCCCAGGTATAAAGTAGAGTTTCCAAGTCACCATATGGAAGTTCTCACATTAGCGAGATTGTTCCATCCGCGTCGTAGACAAAACCTTCCTTGGCGATGTCCATCGAAATGGAAAAAGGTGACTGTTTTCAGTCCCAATCACATAACCTTTGATGGGGGAATCTTTTTCCAGTCCAAATCCATTTTCCTAAATGGACAGGGGTATCAGACTAGTCATATTCCTACGTAGAAACCTATCTTATATCTGGGGTTTTCCTGCCGAAGTAGACCAGGGCGCATGCCTCCTGGGTTTCAGTCACGATCACTGAATCACTTGCGATCATCAGGTGGACAGACTGGAGATTGATTAGACATTCCTTGTTCAAAAAGACCAGTTAGGGATGGCATTTGACTAATAGCTGTGTTTGAACCAGGGAATGAAAGCTGGTCAACTAGGTGGACCACTCTACCTTCATGTGGAAAACACATCACTCGGAAGAGTGAGGAAACGATAGCTCCCATACTATAAATGTAGTCACGCCCAAGGAGTAGATTGTAATCTAGAGGTCCTTGGACTACCATCACGTTTAGATAAATAGTTTTCCTTCTCAAAGTTATAGGCAAATTTGGAAGGATCCCTAATGGTCGACTGGTTCCTTTGTTGAAGCCTGTCAGATTTCGAATCTCAGGCAAAAGCGATGGAAAACCAAGCGCTTTCCAAGCAGTTGAGGAAAGGATACTCACAAAAGCCCCCTCATCTATAATAGTACCGACCATGATCATTCTGTAAGCTTGTACTATGATTCAGAATGGTATATTAGATGGTAGGCGGGGTCTGCCTAGAAGATTCCAATCGAAGGAAACGACTAGATTGCTTGGAGGTGGGACCAAATAAACAGCCGGATACATTTTTGACGAACTTCCTTCCTGCAGTAAAGGAATGGGTAGATTTCCCCCATGTTCATCAGAGTCTATGTTTACGAAAATAATTTGAACGATGTCGTTCTCATTGTCTTTAGTGACAGTAACATCTGAAGGTGGGTCCTCTGAAGACAAGATTGGGTCAACTGAGGTCTCGACCTGTTGTCTTTTGTTCGGTGTGGAATCAGAGGGTCTATCTTCAATGATAGGTGCTTCGACTGACAACAATGGTGTGTCAATTAGATTTTCAACTAGCAAAGGACTCAGCAAGAGTTTCTTGTATCCAGGAGGAAGTTGTTGCGGTGATGCAGGACAATTATCCAAGACTCTTTTAGCTTCATCTAAGAAGGGAAAATGGTGGAGGGCATGATCACCTTCACACAGTCTACAAGGAAATTTGGATCTTCCTTTTTGTCCATTGACTTCATTTTCACTAGTTGACGGTGTGCTTTCAACATGATCGTCAGCGGTTGAAGACACTAGATTGTGCAAGCGGGGAGACCAGTCCCTCAAGATCCGTGGGATGTAGGGACAATCTCAATGATAGTGGTCTCCCTTGCAAATGACACATGGAGATTTAGGTTTGGATTGTGCAGTGTGTGGATTTTTGCCAGACGATGCATGGTTGCCCCCTTTTTCCATTGGCTTCTTCTTCTTCTTCTCCTTCCCTTTCTTCTTCTTCTCAGTTACTTGGTTTTTAGTGTTACTAGCTTCACCAAGCGAAGAGGAAGAAGGAGAGGGAGAAAAAAATGAAGTAGAAGGTGGGGGAGAAACTTCAGTATCATCTGGTTGCTGATTTTATTGCTAAGGAATTGCGGTGTTTTGAATGACAGAGGTCGAGAAAAGCCATATGGGTAGGCCAATTATGAGTCCTGGAAGGGACAATGTGGCCATGTGTGGAGCACCAACATCCCCCCAAGAGGAGAAGGGACTAGGATTTCCCCCAAGAGGAAATCCTTGACTGGTAGACTCCATTTCTCAACCTAAAGACCAACGAAGGAATAGTGAAATTATTCCGATTAAAATAAATTTTATGATGCTTTGACACAACTTGCTTTTTCAATTTTTAAGAGTCGAGAAAAAGCTAAAGATGACTCTAGTTGCCTTCGATTTTTAATGAGCCTGAAGTGACAAGTGCTCAGATGGACCTTTTCTTTTAAGGAGTCTGAAAAGGAATGAAAGTGACTACTCTGGAAATCTAGACAGAGGGATTACCAAACCAATCACAAAAATGCAGAATACCTTTTACGGTACTATAGTCAATCTTCTCGAATGCTGTGTTTAATGCATTGCGATCGATAGGGCAGCAGACACGGCTTCCTAAGGATTAAGGATGTAGCCTATTGTGGTCTCCCAATGTATAATCGATGGTACATGGGAGCACAAGTCCGTACTAGCACTTATCATCTCCAAAAGCAGGAATCACCCAACCTACGATGAAAGCGATAGTTACCAGGCTTTACGACGCCGGAATACGTCTCTAGCCTAGACTTCTAAATGTTGTGCGTTAGGTTCCAAAGCATTTTTATGTTCATTGAGGTTTGTTTTACAGTTGATATTTATTAATAAGTTTTCCTTTGAGGTTCATCGTGTGATGTAGATATACAATTCCTAAATATGCAATCTAAGATGATAAGCAATCGTTTATTTTCTTTTTGCAATGAAAATCCTAGCTACTAAGGAAAGAGAAATGAAATTCTTTCAACATAGAGTAGAGAGCACACACTAGATGCACTTTTCCTAAATCAACTTCAACATGCAGTCTTATTGCAAATGCACATGCATGTATTGTTTTTCAGTTTCCTTAATGTGAAAACAAAAAAAAGAAAACAAAGTATAGAGCTGAACTATCTTCTTTCAAAGCGATAGTACTAACAATTTTCTTTTCAAAAAACGAAAGTAAAGCCAAGATGACACTTTGAAATTTTGAATTCAAAATTGCTTTCGACACTTGAAATATTAATGATTGAAATCAAATACAATGGAAAAAGTGTAATCGATTGTCTAAAAGAGGAATGCTTTGTAATACTCTTTTTCTTGACTGAAAACGACACTTGTGACACTTTCAAATCAAAGGACGACAATTCGATTAAGCTACTATTTGCACAAGAGAACTATAAATGACGAAAAATACGTAAAAAAAATTCACAATTCTTTATCGATGGAGGCTGAATAATGCAAAGGAAGATGGTTTCAATAGAGATATACTGATCACAGATAGCAAAACTATTGAATAAAGCTGAAGACAATGAAGAGAAAACCAAAATCTGGAGGCAAAAACAGTCTCATCTGATCATCGCAACTATAACACAGGGATGCATCTCACCTACAGCACACAGGAGGTGCGATGCATCCAGACTGCCAAGAAGAGACAGTGCGATGGTCCAGGGACAAGATTGAGCTTGTTTTTTGCTCACAGTTTGCAGCTAAGTTCAGGGATTTAGGTTGTGCTAATGATTGTCAGTAAACACAAAGTATAGGGGCTGATCTAATGAAATTATTTGAGCTACCACCAGGGCACTTAGGATGTTTGCAAGATAGATGTTCAATCCATAAACCAACTCGGATATTGACTGAAGTAGCATTGATCTACTTTGAAGTTGCATAGCAAAAGCAGTTCGAAGGCTAGCTCGCTTAACTTCGGGCTTCATTTGTGGTTTATAAAGCAAACAATAGTAACAAAACAAACAAACTATTCGCTCCCCAGCGAAGTCGCCATTTTGTTATCAGGAAAACTAGTGTCTATTTAGAGCTACTAATCCCATTAAGATGGGTAGCTATCTAAGAAACAAACAGATTAAAGTTACTTGTGTTTTCCTTTATGAGAGATAGATGAGAGAGAAGCAGAGAGCACCAACCTCGGTCTTTCGCTAGTCTCCTTGCTTGTTTCCTCTCTCCTTTGATAGAGCTTTCGCCACTCCTTCCTCACTTGTCCCGCTTCAAAGAACACCTATAGAGCCAAGGCAGCAAAATACCATCAAAGCATAGAGATCTATAACCATAAATAATGTAGGATCAGATGTACATTAACCATATAAATGCATACACAAACAAGATTCAAAGATATACAAGCATATGGAGGAAAACTCAAATAGCTTTATTGATAGAAGTAGTAGAAGAGAGGATTACAACCAGGCTATCTGATCCAGCATCATCCTCCCAGCATGAAAGCCCTCTTCACCTCATACAAAGCAAGATCACCCAACAATGTCTTCAAAGAGAAACCAAAAGCACTTCCTTGCAAATTACAAAATTCCAACCCTTTGGATCTCTTGGATGAGGGATCCATATATAGATGTTTACAGGAGAGTTAGTCAGCTTCTGGGATTTTGATTAGTGTCATTTCACTGATAGTTCTTGGTTCCACTTGGAGATTTTAGATCTCTTACTCATCTGTGGGCGAATTCAAAGAGGCAAGTGTCATATGAGCAATTTTTAGAAGATTCTCTGGGTTTCCACCTAGCACACTGCTTCTGCCATTTATCTGCTCTCGCTCATCGCATCCTACAAAAGGGCTTTCCAATATGCATCATACCCCCTGTGTGTAATAGATGAGATGTATCGCACCCTATGCATGGAGCAGTCTGTATGGTCCTGTTTTGACCAGTCTGAGTAGTTTTTCATGGAGAACTTCTGGGAGATGATGTAATCAGCTGACCTTGTTCCTTTAGGGTATGAAACAACACTTTTAGGGGTTTAGAAACCCTTGGTTTATGGACATATGTGATTGGGTTTGTAGTGCCCAAATATGTCTATAACAGAAGCATACTCACAGTTCTTAGTGAAACCATACACTGAGTAGATGACCTTGTGAAGCTTAACTACCTCCACACAAAAAATGGTGCCAACATTGACAAACGCTATAGTTGTTGGGCAGTTGAAATTTTTGATTGGCCAGCCGACACAGCTCAAGCCTATGACAGATATTTGTGATCTCAAAGATCAAATGCAAAGGAGTTAGTCACTTAGTTTATTTTTATTTTAGTTTTATTTTTGCATAATCTAAGGTAGGTCGTTTAAACCTCCTCAACTATTTTTGTAATAATATATTTTAGGACCTATAGTTTAGTATTTAGACCGCTTTCATGCATTTAGAGAGGGCTCCAAAAATTTTATCAAAAACATTCTGCAAAACATGTAATTCTGTACCTTTGAGGAGGTCTTGATGGAATGAATGGAACAAGATCTATTTTCTCTTAAATGTCTAGCATGCTCTACTGAAATGCACTTTTGTACTCTTAGAATATGTTGGATTGATTGGAATTAGGTCAATATTGCTGAAGCACATGAGTAGGACTCATCATATATGGTACTTTTATCTTATGATCTTGTTTTATTTATGTATCAGATAATAATTCTTCTTTTAATTATTTATGTGTGAAAGTCTGAATTACAGTTAGCATTATTGCACTTTTGTATGATGTTGGCTTTGACTTTATTTTGAATACATGAACGATTTATATGCGATATATCTTTCACAATTGTTTTGGCTAACTATTTATCCAAAACGATTATTGTTAAACGATTTCACTTCTTATTGTAGTTGAATGATCTTTATTACCAATTGCTATAGGACATTATTGTAGATCGCATACTTTATTTAATTCTTGGGTATATTTATATTCAAATAGTGTTTAAACTAGGATATATGCATGTGTTTAGTAGCTTAGATTAGATTACACTTAGCTTAATCATCCCCCCGTTACATCATATACCACCCCATCAACACTATCAAAATCTCTTCTGGGAAACTGGTCCCATTATCCCTAGTCAGAGCCACTACACCAAACGAAAAAGGAGTTGCTAACCAAGGTCCGGACCAGGTGGTTTTCCCCCATGTTGTAGCAATGATTTTTGAGGCTTCAATAGGTACTTATAATTTAATAGTGATACCCAGAATAAATCATAAGGACAAACAACCATCCATACCAAATTAACAAAAAATTGTAAAACAATACCAATTATCAAGGAAGAATCTACAATCTTTAACCCCTAGGGTTTACCACCAAAGCACCGAAAACCCCAAATTTATGGCCTCTACAGTCTAATCATTTTTTTCCGGATGATTAATCCAACTCAAACCATGATGGCAAAAACTTCCCAATGATGGCTGAAATTTTGATGAGAAAATAAAAGTAGAGGAAGAACTCAAAAATAAAGCAAGAAAATTGAATTGCGAAAAAAGATAAAAACAAGGAGAGTGAAAAAAACCTTAGAATCCCAACAATTTCAAGTGCAGAAACACATGATTCTGGGAGGTGTGGGAAGATGGTTGAAGGATGGATGGCAGAATTATGTAAATAGGAGATTCTTATTGATCTCACATTCATGTTGTAATCAATCCAACTTGAAGCCCTCCTTTGTTTCATATGAGCCCCTTGTTCATTTCTTTCGAAATGCATATTTTTATCCATAGCATCCAACCTAAAATTTAGTGAAATATTTATGTATACTCCTTTCACTTGCAAAAGAGTTTTATTTCAAATGACTTGGGCACATCTGGAGCCTAAATAGTTTACCATTGTTAGGCCCGGTGGATTATAATAAATTATTTTCATAACATTTCACACACTAAAATTTATTTTTCTTAACATTTTTCACATTAAATTTTATTTTAGCAAGTTTTCTCAAATTAGATATTAAAATTAATTTTCAAGTAAAATAAAATGGCTATATTTTTTAATATTAAAAGTTAGTTTCAATTTGCCCCATGGTGTAGATTAGTTTATTATAGAACGGGTTGTTAAGGCATTTCTTATGATGTTATTGGTTTAAAATTTGATTAGCTCAATGTGCCACTTGTGAGGCAATGTGG
Organism: Pinus tabuliformis; assembly: GCA_031772625.1. Taxonomy (NCBI): domain Eukaryota; kingdom Viridiplantae; phylum Streptophyta; class Pinopsida; order Pinales; family Pinaceae; genus Pinus; species Pinus tabuliformis. The sequence goes on along the minus strand of CM062815.1, from coordinate 596,738,698 downwards.
GTATAATTGAGGTGATTATGGTATTGGATAGAATCGATCCCTGTCATGTAAATACAAGCTCACTATAGTTGTAGATTCTATCATATACAAAAAATAACAATAACAATAATAATCTTATTTTTTAAAATTTTATTGAATTAATTATTTATCAAAATTATATGTTATTAAAAGCACATGATTTTATTGGAAGTAGTTTAGGTGATAGAAATAAGGGAAACTAATTTTCTTGTAAGCATTTTCTAAATTGTGTCTCCACTCAAACACTCTCATAGAAAAAAAAGTCTTGACCCCACCCAGAATGCCTAAAAGGAAACTCTCAAGCAAGCCACCCAATGTCACCTTGGTGGCCTTCTCTCACTCTTCAGACTACAAGAAGGATATCCTTGTCGAGGGGGGAATCCTTAAATATTGAGTTGAGCTAGGTCATTGAGTAATGAAGGGAACTTCCTTAATGAAGATTAGTGATTTGACACTACTCACTCTCAAAGTAAAAGTCCAGAGATAAATGTGTGGATATTCAAACAAACCATGAATTATTAACAAAGTTTGAATGATTTTAATCAGACAACTATGCTTATTCATGCAACGAAATTATACTTGTAAAATGAAAGATAAAACTTGCTCAATTAACCATATAACATGAGATGCTAGTGAAGCATATATATAATGGCACGATAAAAATAGAAAATAAATCATAAATTTTGTCCATACAAGAGATTAGATCATTCATTCATTGTATTCATCAACATTGGAGATTGAGAGTTCGTTATCATCATCAAGAGACCATTCCATAATTAAGAGATCATACACCAATAGTATTAAGTATGTTTGGTACAACAAAGAGTTATGTGTTTGCGATGATAAATAAAGGAAATATTCAAACTTGTCGTTGTTACTAAGGACAATGAAGATAACAAAGTTAAATGTGGACTACTTACACATTTGTAACATTCAAATGTCATCCATTTATCATCAATTTATCACTATTTATAGTTGGGTAGTTTGTAACCATAGAATTGTGACCCAAACGATGTATTTGTAACATTCCAAAGTGTGTAATTACAACTAATGAACCATGAGCAATACCATTAGCATGTGATCACAATAACCACTATGTATTTAGAACCAATTTCCTTCAAGACTAGAGATCAATGTAAGTTTTAAAGCACCCCTAAACAATAATAAATTCCATATTTCAACATCAAATATTTAAGAATTGTGGGCATTATCTAAATTGTGTGTAGAGTGCACCAATAGTATAGGTTTTAACCCCGTACAAAAATTACCTGCATATGAATTCTAAAAATAGAAAATAAACAATGGCGAGAGCATAAAACATAAAACAAATATACAAAGAGATTTTCCCTTGGATCCCAAAACTGGGACTACCAAATTGATTTTTCATTATATTCCTTTCAATGTTACAATACATATATATATATATACATGCCAAAGAATCCATAAACCCCAATCCATTAACCCTGGATTAGAACATAAGCATAGTTCCCTTGACTGATCTAAAAAAAACCATGGGAAGAAAACCATCATGCCCAAAACCATGTGTGAAAACCACGCACAAAACCATAGATAAGTCTGCCCACCTAATATAGGGTCCAAAAAAAAATTCCTGGGGTGTTGCCTCGAACCCCGTACAGGGGGGTTTTCACCCCTCCTGTGACCCCCCTAATGTGTTTGATGCAACAGACAGGGGGGCTATCACCCCCCCATGCATGGGGCTAGTTGTGGAAAGAATATAACATAGACCCAACATTCTCCCTCTTGTTGTTTTCTTTCCACATGGGGCCACAGGAAAGCTTAGTCATTGGTCTAGTCCTACAATGCCCATTGTTTATTTACACCAATAAAACTTCTCAGTGCTCACAAAATTTGTCAATGCATCTGCAACATTCTTCAAAGTGTCCACCTTTACGAGCAACACCTTTCTTTCCTCAACCATATCCCTCACAAAGTGATACTAGACATTAATGCGTGTTGTTATTGAATGATGAGAAGGGTTCTTTGCCAAGAAAATTGCACTTTGGCTATCACAGTCTATCCTTATAGCTCACTACACCAACCCCATACTTCAACACAATCTCTGAAACCAAACTGCTTCCTTGCTTGCATGAGTTCCTATCATGTATTCTACCACTGTAGTTGAAAGTTCCACTATAGACTATCTCTTGCTCATCCAAGTGACTGCACCTCCAAACATTTTAAATGCATACCCACTTGTAGATCTTCTCTGATCCATATCTCCAGCCCAAGCTTCATCAACAAATCCACAAATGTCCAAAACTCTATTGAATCCTGGTCTTCCTTGGTAGCACAGACCATAATCGCTAGTGCCATGCAAATACCTGAAAACCCACTTCACTGTTGTCCAATTCTCCTTCCCTAGTTTTGACATAAACCTATTGAATAATCCCACTACATGTGCAATGTATGATCTAGTACAGACCATTATATATATCAGGCCACTGACTACACTTGCATATGGAACACGAGACATGTCTTCTTCCTCTTCTTATGTCTTGGGACACTGTTCAGCAGATAAGTTTACACCGACATAAATAGGAACCTTCATCGGTTTACTATCCTGCATTTTAGACCTCTTCAATATTATCTCTACATACTTCCTTTGGTTTAACTAGAGCTTTCTTTTTGCCTGATATTGTCTAATTTCCATGCCAAAAATATAGTTTGCAGCACAAAGATGTTTCATGTCGAATTTGGAGGAAAATTGGGTCTTCAATTCCTAGATAATTTCTTTGTTATTTCCAATCAGCAACATATCATCCACATACAAGACCAAATAAATAAGATGGTCACCAATTAATTTAAAATACACACAATGATTTGCTTTACTTCTGGTGAAACCAAGTCCCTGTATATATGTATCAAATTTCTGATACCACATCCTTGGTCACTGTTTTAACCCACACATAAAATTTTTTAAACTGCATACCAGTTCTTTCTTACCCTTCACCACAAAGCCTTCAAGTTGCTTCATGTAGATCTCTTCTTCCAGATCCCTGTGAAGAAACATTGTCTTCACATCCATTTGTTCTACCTCAAAATCAAAAGTGGCAACAACAGATAAACGTAATCCAATAGAAGCTACCTTGGACTCTGGAGAAAAAATATCACCAAAGTCAATTCCTGATGCCTAGGAATAAGGTTTTCCTACCAACTGAGCTTTATATTTCTCCACCTTGCCTTCTGCATGCATCTTCTTCTTAAACACCCATTTACTGCTAATGGGTTTCCTTCAAGCCAAAAACTCCACGAGATACCAAGCCTCATTTTTGTGCAAAGATGTCATTTCATCAACCATGGCCTCTTTCCAAAGTTTTACATCCTCTGAATATACTTCTTCCTTGACAGTCCTGGGATCATCATCAATAATAAATAAAGAAAAATTTGAACAGAAAGCAACTAGACTATACCATTCTGGTTGCCTTCTTTCTCGAACTGATCTTCTCACAGTTGGAGTTTATGGCTCTTCATCTTCTGATTCCTCATTTATTGTAGAGTTGGATTCCTCCTCCTTTAGCTAAAACTCTGTCTTCTTGGGTTCCTTTCGTAGGACTTCATGTTTAATAACATCTTTCACCTTTCTAAACATGACATCGTGGATATACACAACCTTCCTTCTTTCTGGGTTCTAAAGCTTATAACCTTTTAAACCATCCTTATACCTAATAAAGATGCACCTTTCATATTTACTATCCAACTTGGTTCTTTTCTCCTTTGGAACATTTACATATGCATCACATCCAGATACCCTCAGATGTGAAAGAGAGGATTTCTTATCAGTCCATACCTCTTGTGGAGTCTTCTCCTCCAACACTAATAAAGGTGATCTCTTGATCAGGTAACATTCAATCTCCATCGCCTCTACCTAGAATTCATGTCCTAACCTGACACCATTGAGCATGCTTCTTGCCTTTTCCATCAACGTCTTGTTCATTCTTTTTGCAACTCCATTTTTCTAAGGTGTGTATGGATTAGTCTTCTATCATGCTATACCACACTTCTTACAAAACTCTTCAAATTCATTCTTGCAAAACTCTCCACCATTATCTGCCCCCAAAACATTTATCTTCTTCTTTGTCTAGTTTTCCACTAGAACCTTAAATTCTTTAAGCCTATCAAAGAATTCAAATTTCTTCTTGAGGAAATATATCCATGTATTCCATGAGAATTCATTTATAAATGATACATAGTACACAAACTTACCCAGTGATGGAATCGACATAGGTCCAAACACATCACTGTGCACAAGCTCTAATATCTGTTTCGCCCTCTTAGCACAGACACGAAACTCACCCGATGTTTCTTCCCATATACACAATTTTAACATAAATCAAAATCCAAAGAGAAATTAGACATACCTTCTACCATGCCATTACCATGAAGTATTGAAGGCCCTTCTCTCCAATATGTCCAATCCGTTGATTCCATAGCATGGACTTTTCTCCAGAGACCACTAGATTTTCTACTCCACTTTCAGGAACCACAAAATTGTTGCACACATCAATAACAATTCTACCCTAAAGCTTTTACAAAGTTCAAATCTAAACTCCCCACATCAATACTAGTGCTCCCCGAACCATCTTACAGGTATCTTTCTCAAACACTATTTTTACACCTGCATCACCCAGCTTTCTTAGAGAAATCAGATATCTGGCTAATGCAGGAATATGCAGAACACCCAAAAGTGTTCTAATCCTTCCACCGTGCAACCTCAACTTGAATTTTCTACGACCAATGATTCTAGCCTTCTTGTCATCCCCTAAGAAGATATCACCACCATCATATTTGTCATACTCGCAGAACCACTCCTTGTGGGGAGTGAAGTGAAAGGATGCACCTGAGTCAATCAACCATGCCTCATGATCTACATGTGTACTTGAAGAAGAAGCCAAGTACACATCCCCACCTTCATCTGAGGTGGTTTTCACCTCTGTAGAAGGAGCACCATCATATCCCTTTCCTTTCTTAGGAGCTTTAGATCTATAGTCCTTTTTTAAGTACCCTTCCTTTCCACATTTCTAGCACACCTTTACAGGTTTTCCCGAAGATTTAGATCTCCCACTCGAGGATTTATTTTTGTTTCTATTCTAGGACCATCCTCATACAGACAAGGCATCACTATTCTGGCACTCCATATTTTTCCGTCTCATCTCCCCTGACAGTAAGGATAAGACTATTTCATCAAATTGCAAGGCATTCACATTGCTACCTATTACAACAACCAGACTATCCCATGAATCTGGCAGAGAACATAACAAACTGATGCACTTATCTTCATATGAAATTTTTATATCAATAGATAACAGTTGTGTTACCACAGTATTAAAGGCATTCATATTCTCTGTCGTCGAGTCTCCATCCTTCATCCTTGGGTTATACAACCTTTTCCATAGGAACAGTTTATTCACCAGAGACTTAGATTGGTACAAAGTCCCTAACTTGTCCCACAAAGCCTTCACTGAATCTTCCCCTGATACATTCAACAATACTAAATCTGAGATAGAAAATCGTATTGTGCTCTTTGACTTCTAATCCAACTTCACCCAGTCTTCAGATGACATTGTCGTTGGTTTAGTACCTAGATCTACCATGATCCATTGATCTTTATCCACCAGCAGATCCTCCATCTTGAGTTTCCACAACTCAAAACTTAACCATTAAATTTCTCGATCTCTATCTTTCCACTACTGGCCATCTTCTTTCACCACAAGAATCAATCCCACAGATCTCCCACTAAACAGGGTCTACCACAGGCCCAAGCGAAACCCCTTAGTAGCAAAGGCATCCCCTTGAAGCCAAAACATCTCTGAAACCAAATATAGGTCCATACAGAAATCACCTGCATCCGAATTATAAAAAGAGAAAATAAACAATTGTGAGAGCATAAAACATAAAACAAATATACACATAGATTTTCCCCCATATCCCAAAACCGAAACTACCAAATTGATTTTTCATTATATTCCTTTCAATGTTACAATAGATATATATACATGCCGAAGCATCCATAAATCTCAATCCATTAACCCTGGATTAGAACATACCCATAGTTCCCTTGATCGTATCTACAAAATACCATGGGAAGAAAACCACCATGTCCAAAATCATGTGTCAAAACCACACACAAAACCATAGACAGGTCTGACTGCCTAATATAAGTTCCAAAAAAAAAATCCCTAAGGCGCTTCCCCGGACCCTATAGAGGGGGGATGTTGCCCCCCTCAAACCCCCGACAAGGTGGGACTGTCGACCCCCCTAATGCACCCAGCGCAACAAATGAAGGGGGCTATCGTCCCCCCTATGACCCACCCTCCCCCAGTGCATGGAGCTAGTTGTAGAAAGAATATAACACACACAAAAAAAATAGTGGCACTATTAGGCTTTGATCACTATCTCATTATGTGTCTTAGGATGTGGCATTTCAAGTTAGAAAGTGATCATACATCTACAAAAAGGCAAGCAAGTAAACCATCAAGACAATCTTAAAAATAGTGAATTGTTAGACTTATGAACCAAGTCATTTCACATTCCATTCATTGATTTGCATAAGGGTGTGCTTAAAATGTCAAATGTGTTAAAAAAATGTAAGAAATAAATGTATCAAGAAAAAAATTTGACCATGATGCAAATTTGTAAACCCTTTTCACAATTATTAAAGAGCTTAAATATGAAGGTGTTTCATGCATTCATGTACTCATGTGAAGCTTAAGAGTGTTTATTATAGCATATATATGTTACCTAGATATGTCAAATCCAACATGAACAAGTAAAAATATGATATTGTTTCCTTACAAGTAAAGAGCTAATCATTTTTAATTTATGTTAATCATTTTTAATTTTGTCACTTATTATCTAGTCATATATTTTAGTCCTAGACTAAATTAGTCATTTAAGTTAGTCGCTTTTAGTTGAGTCACTTAATATCCAGTCATATATTTTATCCCTAGACTAAATTAGTCATTTAAGTTAGATGTTTTTAGTTCGGTCACTTAAAATTTCTCAAATTTAGTAGTAATTCACTTGAAATAATTTTGGTGACTAAAATTTTTAGTCGCGTAGTCACTAATCTCTCATTTTGTACTAGTGATATCCTTGTTTGCAATTCATGGAAACTTGTCTTTAGTTGTATTTTCTAAATTGCAAGATAATTCTTTTCCCTTGTATATCATTTTTGTGACTTGGCCACTTTCCTATGAAGAAAGCTTAATTCTGTGATTCTATCCAGTCATTTATTTCACATTTTTATGTTTCTTTTCATGTTTAACGACGTTGAAGGGGAAAACAAAATCTGAAAAGCTTTGCAGGTAGGAGAGACATATATATTTTGTATGTATTTTTTTTGTTTTGATTATTTGATATGTAGGTTGTTTTTGTTGTAGATTCTTTTATCTATATCCAAAAGAGTACTTAGGTTAACTAAGAGGTAGTATCACATGATTTTGGGGCATTAAATGTCTTAACACATTTCACATATATTTTGAAGTGGATATGCCACTGTGGTAATAGTTGCAATTATCCTGGACATCACAAAGATGACAAATGTGAGCCAAAAAGGACCAAAAGGCACAACACAAGGTATGTCACTAAAGCCACTAAGGATGTTAATTCTAGACTCAGGAATAATACAATCACATACACCTGGGGTTATGCACCCTAAATCCAACTTCTAAATTGGCAAGGCTCTAGCAAAAGACATTCATGTCTAGTTGTAATACCCCCTCACTAATATCTAAGTATCTTAGAACCTATTCCTTAATGCTCGAATCTCAAATATAGAAAATATTCATAACTACGGCATGAGTTAGACAATGAGGATAAATGAATGACTTTTGCAATCATTTAGGACATATGGCATAAAATGTTTCTAACAAGCAATTATTGATAAGCGTCCACAAGCAACTGAGTTTTTTCATGAAACTAGTATAATTGCACAGAATCCTCACCCATATGTCAATATCCAATCAAAAATTAATAATAGATTTTATACAAACCAGCCCCAATAATGAGTTGCATGCCACACTATTCAACTCAGGTGGGATAGTTCAGTTTGGACCAGTTGGTTAAAATAAGCAATTCGCGCAAATTCGAGAATTCATTTTGGTAACAATTCGAAAGCAAGTTTACCTAGAATTAATGGATTCTGTAGCAACTTAAGTAGTAGGTCTAGTTCTAGGTGCAATTGATCCAGAGCCAGTGAATGGTCCAAAAAATTTACTCAACAACAAAGGTACTAGATCCAAATACAAGCATCCTTGTAAGATATATAAGTGAAAGGATTGAGTTTACAGTTTGTAGAGATCATATAGTCCCCCAATCCCCTAGAAGTAGAGATCTTTCCAACTATGACTAGGTTGTAATTCCAGTTTGATAGCCATAGAAAGGATTTTCAGTTGACCGAGTGCAAACAGGGGCATAACCACCCATAGCACCTGATAGCACATGCCACCATTATAAGCACCCTCATTTTGAGATTCCATTTAGATAGCCATAGCCTCTTGCCTGGTCCCACGCCCAAAAATATGAACCTAAAGATATTTCCTGAAGGCGTGAAAGGTGAGGATGTTTTCTTCCTTCCTGAAAGTGGAACAAGAATATTGGGTTTAAGAAGGTGCAGGATGGCAGGCTCACCGAAATGTGATGAACAAGAGAACACTGAAATGCAATAACAAGACGACGACCCCATAATTCTATGTAAGGAATCACAAACCACTAAAAGAAAAATAAAGATACGAAAAAGAAAGAGGAAATCATAGGAGGGAAAATGATGTGACCATGGAGAATGTGAAGGGGAATTAAATTCCATTAAATAAAATGTTGAGTCTTTTATTTTTTTTAATGGGAGCCATTTTTGATTATAAATAATTCTTATTTGTATGAAAATTGTTAGGTCTTTGTGTCACCAAATATTATTTGAGGGGATTTTGGTTGATTTATCAAAAGTAAATTATGATGATATCAAAACAAGCTTTGTGTGGTTAAAAAGTGCAAAAAAGTAGCAATGTCATGGTAATGATCAATCATCATTTCCAATTAAATTTTTGGTTTAATATGGATAACTAATTAATATAGAATTTTTATGATGTTCAATAGAGGGAGTCAACAGGGGAAATGTAATATTTTGGCTCTCACATGTTTTAGAAAAATGATATCTCTTTGTCCATAAACATTACGGGTGGAAAAATAACATAGGTTAGAGGGCTAAGTTTAGTCCAACTTAGATATATCTTGAACCACAAATTGGTGTTGACCTCATGGATATGATAGAAATTTGGTGGCTTGTAGGGTAGTCTTGTCATGAAATAAGAAGGGTAGACATCAAAATAAGCTCTGTGTGGTCAAAAAGTATAGTGAAGTAGTAATGTCATAGGATTAATGATCATTTCCAATGAAATGTTTGTTTTAGTAAGGATAACTAATCTATGGATATTTTCCATGATGTTCAATAGAGGGAGTCAACATGGGAAAGGTGATAGTTTGGCTCCCACATGCTTTAGAAATTGATCTCTTTGTCCATAAACATTAGAGGTGGAAAAAAATCCTAGGCTCTAGAGCTAAGTTTGTTCCAAATTAGCTATATCTTGAACCACAAATTGTTGTTGACCTCATGGATATGATAGAAATTTGGTGGCTTGTAGGGTAGTCTCGTCATGAAATAATTTTGTCACTTATTATCTAGTCATATTTTTTAATCCTAGACTAAATTAGTCATTTAAGTTATTCGCTTTTAGTTTAGTCACTTATTATCTAGTCGTATATTTTATCCCTAGACTAAATTAGTCGTTTAAGTTAGTCATTTTTAGTTCAGTCACTTAAAATTGCTCAAGTTTAGTAGTAATTCACTTGAAATAATTGTAGTGACTAACGTTTTTAGTCACCTAGTCATTAATTTTGTCATTTTCTAGTAGTGAACATATACTTGTAATTTTTCCTACTTCTTACTCAGATTCAAAAGAAAATCTTGGAATATATATATATATATATATATATATATATATATATATATATATATATATATATATATATCTATATATATATATACATATATATATATATATATATATATACATATATATATATACATATATATATATACATATATATATATACATATATATATATACATATATATATATACATATATATATATATATACATATATATATATATATATATATACATATATATATATATATATATACATATACATATATATATATATATACATATATATATATATATATATATATACATATATATATATATATATATACATATATATATATATATATATATACATATATATATATATATATATATATATACATATATATATATATATATATATACATATATATATATATATATATACATATATATATATATACATATATACATATATATATATATATATACATATATATATATACATATATACATATATATATATATATATATATATATATATATATATATATAATCCCAACACAATATGTAAATAACTAAGTTACTTATTTGAATCTCTGAAAATACAATAGCAGCTCCCACACTTCTCTCAACCAATGAATTGTTGTCTCTAAGTAGTTCCTCTAGATCTGTAGACTCCTTTTCTATCTAGAAATAATCAAAAAATTTCCACATAATCACTTCCTCAATCCCCTAATAGCGTCATTCTAAATTTGGGTTGAATACTTTAATTACATAGGTCTAGTCTTTATCTCCCACAAGAACCATTTTTTTTTTATTTGCAAATTTATTTCCTCTCTGGAAATATTTTTGTTTAAATCATCTTCCACCCATGATATTTCTCTCCATACATAATCCTTTTAGCGGTATGTAAAAATCCTCCTTTCAAGATGGATGATTTTCATTTTATGTGTCTATGTCCTTTTTTGGAACAAACTGATTCTAATTGTTTCTTGACATTTGGGAGCCTAACTACTCACATGGTGGCTCCTCTTATATTTTTCAAAATGTCAATAAGTAAAAAAAAAAAAAGAAAAAAACATTAATAATATTGAATATTTATAATCTCATAAAATTATTCAAATTTTACTTTTGAGTGTTTCAACCATTTTTCAAACTTATAAAATATAAAATTCTAAATAAAAATTGATTTTACCAGGGATATACTACATTGAGTCTTAGGAAATTATAGATTGGCTATCTTCACAAATACTTTCTTTGTAAGCTGGGAGACCTTGTGGTCCAGTTTTTCAAATGGATTTGGGCAATGTCTATGGAGCCTCGCTCCTTTCCACTAGTGATTTCCCATGATGGTATTCACCTACCAATTAGGGTTCATTTTCTAAAGATACTTGTTGTATCTCCCTTTGCTATTTTTAGTGTAAAAAATCCATTGACCCACATTCTCTTCTATTTCTTGGTTAAAACCACTCCTAGGCACCTTTGTTGAGGACAAAATATTGAATATAAAAATAAAATTGGTTATAAAATTCTTTTATTATTGAAAATTTTAATTCTATTAAAAAATCATTTATAAATACGTATATCATTTTAAAATATTTTCTATTAAAAAATCATTTATAAATACGCATATCATTTTAAAATATTTTTGTTATATTATTAAAAAATAGAATCTCATCTCGTGAATTTTTTTATTATATTTTTATCATATCATAAAAAGTAAAACCGGATTCTAAATACTTTAAAAAAGCCAAGAAACTAGAAAAAGGAAAACTGAAAGAAAAATAAAAGAATAATTAAAAACATTTTAAGAAACAAATAATACATAAAACCAATTTCGATGAAGGTTTTATTTATTTTTAATATCTCGGAAGTGATTTTATGAGAGCTACCTCAAGAATTTGAATTGAATATATGCAATCATTTATAAGAGCTAGTTTAACAAATTAATCACTTGAAATGATGTGTCATCCCACATTACAAATGATAACAAATAATCATTATCTTCACTCTCTACTAACCACTAAATTGTTAGAAAAAGATAGATATATAAAAACATAATAGCAACACATAAAGGAAATAACACATGGATATCATAAATTATGGTGGGAACTCTGGGGAATTAGCTCTTAATAATATTTTTAGTATTTTTTTATTCAAAAACATCTTACAATGGAGTCAACATGCTTATAAGTAAGCTAAATTACATGAAAGTACAATGAGTAACAACATGGCTTACGGGAATCGCTAACCTATAAAATCCCAATTATAAACCTCTACCCTAACAATTCCCTGAAACTTGACTAAACATATAAACTTAGTCCTAGTATCTTTGTTGAAGTCCATATAAGAAAGTTACCTCCCACGAGAATACACAGGTAACTAGCCATTGTATCCATCAGTTTACCATGACACTTTTTTCACACATGGTTCATTTACCATCTCACACTCCATAAATATAGTATATGAGTACACATGTTACCCTCATACCTATCAAAGTGATCCATTCCACAAATTTCATCGTACATAACTCCATGTGCCACTACGCTCAACTTGTATGCCTAATTAACATGTCTTATAATGAACTAACCTTATACCTATTGAAGTAGTTCATTCCACCACCTGATCATTTATCTTCTCTATGCATGAGAAAGATGACATGATGTGCCATTGTGCTACAACATGTATGCCTAATTAACATGTCTTACAACAACCTTGGGGAATGCATATTTCATATAACTACCTGGATTACAATTTGGACCAAACACTATAGGGTCTTCATGCATTACTACAACTCTCCATAACATATTGTACCCTTCACCAAGCCTCGAAACCATCTACTCTAGCTATGTTCTCTTGTATATGTAGCTACACAACCTTTCCCTTGCTATATCTCTAATCAATGGTGATCCATAATTTTCATATAATCCTTAATATCCACTAAACAAACACCTATGATGCTTGTCTCACCTATCCCTAGTCTTCAAACTTCATTTATACCAAATATTTCTCATTGGCCCAGCTTGTGTCCATTCAACAAACATCATTCTTCTCTTCCCATCATGCCTACTTACGTGCGACTACTACCCATTGCTGGGAAATTCTTCCCCTATTCCTTTCATCTTTGGTGCATTTTACTTACATTTCCACTTACTCAGCCTGCCTATGTGCATAAGAACCATGGTTTCTCTCTAGAGCTTGAAATTAAAACACAAGTATTGGTCCTTAAAGCACCTCCATATATTCTCCAGCAACCTCTGCTACGATCATGCATTCCTATAGTCAATTCCTTGACAACATCATGCACATATACATGTAGATCTCCATGCTCATCTACTTAGATTAATTAAGATGAATGAATCTCTCTAAGGATCAACTCGAATCACATGCTTCAATAGCTACCCTAGATACAACATATGTGTACTTTTTAGGCCTCATTGCACCACTCATCCCCTACACTTCCAAGATCAATATTCTAGGCATTCAATGGGGCCCTCTCCATGCCATGTACTCTATTACAAGCTCCTCATTATCCATGGAACCATTTTCTATACCAATGATTGCATGTTGCTACCACTTTTGACAAAACACCTCACCACATATTTGTTGACTACCTCGGAGATCTGTGTTCATGCAACTACATGGACTCCTTACTATAGCACAACCATCCTTAACACACCTTGGATCTACAACACCCATCTCTCCTTGACCCATGTCCAATAGAAAAACGTTTTTATATAGCAACAAGTAAAGGGAACAACACATGGACATCATAAATTATCCTTGAAAACCTTGTGAAAAAACCAGCTCCTAGTAATATATGTATTATTCTTTGGCGCAAATTAATATTTTAATGGAGTCATCACACCTATAAATATGATGAATTACATGAAAATAAAATAGGCAAAACCGTGGGTTACTAAAACCTCAAGCTTGTAAACTACTAATGATAAACTTGTTAATGATTGTATCAAATTAACTCTATGACTGAGTAAAGTTTACTCTAATGATAAGTTATTTTGAGTTGTATCTCTCTCTCTCTCTCTCTCTCTCTCTCTCTCTCACATATATAACAATTACGATTTTTAATATATTTGTGTCTTGGGATAATCATAATTTTAAAATGCATATGGGAGCTTGCATGAATATGCTATTCAATTTTGGTGCAATAAGAGAAAGCTACCACAAAATTTTAAGAACATGTGTGTTCTCATAAACGTGATTTTGTTCATTTTTTCCATCTTTGGCCTTTCTTGAAACTCCATGTAGTTTCTAATATTTCCTAGGAACACATATGGATTGTTTAAAAAATAACATGCACGTGTTCTTAATAAAATAACATGTTTTTTCCTTTACCCAAAAAAAAATGGGCCAAGGGGTTTTCATTGTTTCCCCAAGTGAACCATGGTAGTTTCCCATTTGATAATGTAGCCAAAATGTGCATGGCCCCCTACCCAAGGTTACCAGCTTCAAGGTCTTCCAGCTTCATAGGTAAGTCATCATTCCTTTCTTCTTCTTTTTGGTATGAAAGAAAAAATGCAAAATTTTAAAGGCATTGTTTTGTTTCATTGTAGATTTATTATATGACTTATAGCTTCATAGGCAAGCCATCTTTCCATTCTTTTTTTCCCAATATGAAAGAAAAATAAAATAAAATTAAAGGAATTGTATTTTTAATTACAGATTGATTATATTCCATTATGATTCCTAAAAACCCAAAACAATATCAAGAAAATGACCTGATAACGGAGTCACAGTAAAAAATTAACATCGAAGGAAATCCTAACCCGTAAACACAAATAAAAAAATATTAAACCAATTGCAATTATTGGTTCACGAGCTTATAAACATAAGGGAAGCGTCACGAGTTGTATTATGCACATCATTTGCTACTGTCATTACCTCCATTAACCATGTTTAAATCAATTAACAAGTATAACTAAATAGACGGCCACGATGAGAGAATTCTACTCCATTGACATAGTAAAGAATAGGTTAAAGAATGTAATATCACTAAATAGGTGATTGTGGATTTATTACTAACCGTAGATCCAACCAAACAATTGATATAAGGAAAAATCATCTTTGCATGGATGGGTGCAAATTTGATCCATGGAAAGATGGATGAGGCATTGTTTATGGTTTTTTATAAACCTCCTTGTAATAATAAAGATTTAGAGTTATACATTTTTTTGGTAAATTATGGATTGATTTCATGCTTGGTTTCCACATGAAGTATTTTCACATTTCTAACTTTGAGGAGGTTGGTCTTGGCTCTATCCAGGATAGGCCAAATACCAAGAATAATCCATTGAGAGGGCCACCGACTCCTATTTGTATGGATAGCCTTTCTTTCACCCAAAGCACCTAAGATTTTGGATCGCCTTCATGAAAATATCACTGAGTTAACACATCTCACTTGTAGTATAGTGCAACATAGTTCATTTGTCGTGGCCTCTAAAAGGAATATCTTAGACCTTTAGGTGTAGGGAGTTTGGTACAAATTTAATATATACCATCATCTCCACATAGATTAGCTAGTGTTTCAGTTCAAGTTGAGTAGCACCACATATATGTTGCCATTGCAAGCATACTTAGCATGGCCTAATGTAAGATCCCATCTACTAGAGCTTTATGGATAATGCTAATACGGTTTTTAATTAATTCTAAATAATTGGTTATATTTTAATTATACAATTCACAAATAATCAATAAAACATAAATTTGAAGTACCTTTTTCACTTTTTTTTGCATGTACAAATAATGCTCCACAACGACTCATAGTTATCTTTACAACTTTACAAATTAGTTTAAAAAAATTCCATCATTATCATACCAAGCTTGAGGCCTAACGAGAACATATGCATTATGTTTTAGAGAAAAAATAACATACTACTCTTAAAAAACCAACATTTTCTTTTAGTTATATCAATTTTCCATAAATAAATGTTATATACCTAGGAAGACAATGAGGGAGGATAACAATCATTCCTCCTAACTACTTATATAATCTTAATTGACATAAATGAAAAATATATAGTTGGAAAACTAATCCATTTTTCTACATTTCATCATTTTACATCATATTCAAATTTGTTGCAAAAGTACTTCTAACCATCCTTCTATTTTCAGTGATTATTTTTTTTATATGTTTGCATAATTAATATATTATTTCCTTTTTATATTTGCATAATCACTCATAAGCCATGAGAAATCATCATTAACTTGCACTCACTTAACTATTATAATAATGATAATAAACAATAATTTTAAATACCATAAATTTTTTTTTCCAATTAACATTAAAAAGAAAGTTAATATTTTGTAGTGTACTTTTAAGTTATAATAATAATTTTCTTAACATTGAAATTTTCATTGAATATAGTTTTAGTTTTCAAACTTCTCACTAAAATCTACATCTTTAGATATATTGTTTAACAAAATTGCAGTATATTGATTTTTATTGTCGCTATATATTATATTTTTTTATAATTTTCAATAATTTTGATAGTTTAAAGTATTATAAAAACTATTTTCGAAATATAAATATTAAAATATTTTTTAAAATATAAATAAAAAGTGATATTTGTCATAGCTTTATATTAGATTTTCTTTTTATAAATCTCAATAATTTTGATAATTTAAAATATTATAAAAAAAATTGAAATATAAATTAAGTTATCAAATTATATATATATATATATATATATATAAATAATTAAAAAATAAATAAAATATAAACCTTGTAAATTATAACAGTTGTGCATAAATATAATAACATTTATACTCAATATAGCACTGTTCTTTGATATCGCAAGAGTTGTCTTTGAAACTAAGCATTTCTATGGAGCCACGCAACTATATATATATTCGAAACATGTTCGAAACGTTATCTTTGGGACATCTCATCCATCCATGTACGAACAAGTCAGTTTATGTATGATTAAGCCTCTGGTTAAAAATGCATTAATTTATATAAACGATTATTATATATTAAATTTGATCATTAAAATCTAAAATAAATTGAAAATCATTTGGAAAAACATGATGTATGATGCAGAAAGAAAGCTTATTTACATTAATACGAAATATGTATATACATAAAACGTATTTTATAATGCTGGTAAAGAGATACGAAAATGCAGATGGCTAAACGGTGCAATCTTATCCTAGAAACAAGAAAAACATGATGTATGATGCAGAAAGAAAGCTTATTTACATTAATACGAAATATGTATATACATAAAACGTATTTTATAATGCTGGTAAAGAGATATGAAAATGCAGATGGCTAAACGGTGCAATCTTATCCTAGAAACAAGTGAATAAAAGTATTGTATAGCTTGGTCATGGATAATCCTAACATCCTTCAATCCCCATCACCGGTTTAACCAGGTCTGCAGGGGCAGCGGATGAATTTTCAGTATTGCTGGTAGAACCTGTCAACCCTACGAAAGCTTCCAGGTGATCAAACCTATTAATTTGACCCTGCTTGAGAGATGGAGCGTTATCGGAAATCGAAATGACTTTTTCTTCTGAAAGGCTTCCGCTAGACGTACTCCCCCAAAACTTATCACTTGAATATTTAAAGAGGCCCCTGGGATAACGACCCACGTTAGTCACGTTAAAAGAAGGCCTGCGGATGTCAGGAAGAGGAGCTTCGCCTTCCAGTATTTGGCAAACATGGCGCATGCCCAGCCTGCTCTCCGACTCTGGGTGAGAACACAACAACCCCAACTTCAGCACCTTCTCCATCTGGCACACGTCATATCTGTCCTTATCCAGCTTTGGATCCAACGCCTCCAGCAGCCTCTGCTCTGTGTAAAGTCCCCACACCCACTCCACCAAAATCATCTGCTCGGCGCCCTTCAACGGATCAACAGGCCTCCTCCCGCAAGTCACCTCCAACAACAAAACACCGAAGCTGAACACGTCTGAACTCGGCATAGCCTTCCCCGTTTGTAGCAGCTCCGGCGCTATGTACCCCAACGTTCCTACAACATGAGTCGTCTGCGGATTCCCATTGTGATCGTACAGTCGAGCCAGACCAAAGTCTCCCAGCCGCCCGTTCAACTCCGAATCCAGCAGCACGTTGCTCGACTTGATGTCTCTGTGAATGACCCTCTTCTCCCATTGGTCGTGCAGATACAGCAACCCGGCGGCCACGCCCTTCAGAATCACGTATCGCCGATGCCACGGCAGGACTATTGTTGGATTCCCGTAGATGAATTTATCCAAGCTGCCGTTGGACATGTAGTCATAAACGATGAATACCTGCCTATGTGTTCGGCACCAACCGCGGAGATGAACGAGGTTCCGGTGCTCTAGGCGACCCACGCTCGATATCTCTGAAATGAAACCCTTCATTCCCTCCGTAACCTCCTTATTTATGCATTTCACGGCGACCTCTTTGCCGCTGCTGGGAAGAACGCCCTTGTAGACTTTGCCAAAACCCCCTTCTCCCAAAACGTTTTCTTCCCGGAACTTGCTCGTGGCGATGCTCAATTCCTTGTAACTGAGTCTGTGGGGCCAGTACTCCATCTCCCAATCTACGATCCTTTTTCCATACTTCTCTTTTATGAAAAACAAGGCTGCAACAACCAGCGGGAATAGCAGAGTAGCCACGGTGATGCCGGCTATGAAGCCCCAACCCGGAGGTTTGGAATACATGTTCGCGAAAGAAGAGAGACGAGATAGATTGAGGGGCGGCGCCATGCCTTTGGTATTGAAGCTCCACGCGAGAACATAATGGTTTTCCATGAAGATCCCCGTTGTCGCTGTAAAGCCAACGAACATTTTCTCTTGCAAAACGTTGCTAAGATTGATTTTCAAAGATATCAGCGGCTTCTGCGGCATCGGCGAGCCGGCCAACATTATGGTAACGTTGAGGCGACTTTGAGAATGATTGTAATCGATCCATGCCTGTATGTTCCGTCCACTCTTGAGGCTCAATCCATGGAAGCTTTCCTCCCCAATCCAATATCCGGCAGGCTTGATCTCCCTTGAGATGAGGCTGTTGATATTTACACCCACGTGGTTGTCGTCGGGGTCATAGAACTCCGCGGTCTTGATCGTGTCGAACTCCACTGCGAATAGGTGATTGTATGGCTGCCCGTTGCTGGTGAGGTTAAGCAAGCCCAGATACTGTTCCGCCGCAGCGCCGATCGGAATTCTGTGTGGCATGATGATGAAGGCAAATCCCTGTCCGGCTTCAGCAGAGGGAGGCTTCACCATGGAAAAAACGAAGGTAGTGCTAAAGGAGGAAAGTGTCCCGTTGGTTTTCATCTGCACGGGAACGGAATAGAGCGCGCGACCGAGCATGTACTGTGACTGGTTTGTGAGGACGAGCACAGATTTGGAGCGGATGATTGAAGCCTCCTCTTCCAAGATCAGTTGGGTACCATTAAATCCATCGAAGATGAAACTGGTATGTGTATTATCCTCATCGGCCTGTGCAGGAGTAAGTGTTATGAAGAGGAAGGTGAAGGCTATCAGGAGGCTGCGCCGTGGTATTAGCATCATTAATCATTTCTCTGAGTGGAGCTAAATTGCTTCACCATAAGAATACATAGATGACAGATACGCACAGAAAAGTGCATTTAAATCTTTGGAAGGGACTTCAGTGTCGGGAGTTTATCATTCAAAGATTTCTAGCTCTGAGCAAGATTTGGAAATGTGGTAGGTTAGATAATAAGTGTCGTAGTATTATGAGTTGCAGATTAGTAATTGGTCTGCGTGGGATTTAGTTAGACCAAGTCATAGGTTTAAATTTCATGGGAACCTAGTAAGGGAATTAACTATCACAGTGAATTTGTTTTTTAATTTTAAAAGGGTGCGAACCCCTGGTAGAAGCTTGTTTCTTTGTTTAATTTATTGAGCTCTATATATTAGATATTTATAACATAATCGTATCATGAGACTGAAATTCTAATTGAGAAATTATCATTAAATCCTTCTAACTAAAAAATATCTTCCTTACTATATCACTTACTATATCACATCACATCACAGTGAAATTGTTATTTTCATGTTTATCAAAAACACCGATACTTCACAAAATTCGTAAAGGCGAACCTGTTATTTTCTCGTTTATCGAAAAAAACATACTTTACAAAAGGGAAATAAGAAGGAAATGACTTTGGCAAAAATAGGGTTAACGTATTCACGAAGGAACGAGAAACAAAACGAAAATGACTTCAAAGAAACGACACATTAATTCAAAACCAAAACCCAGATCAGAATTGAAGTCGCAATTGCCTTTCGAAAGTCTTCCCAAAGAAAAATAAAACGAAAGTGACTCCGAAGAAAACAACACAAGAATTCAAAACCATAACCACGATTAGTCTTCACACGTGAAAGACAAATAAAACGAAAATTATTCCAGCAAAGCAACATCCATTCAAAACCAAATTTGAACAAAATCGAAGTCGCAATGACCCTTACCTCATAAGATTACTGAAGAATATAAAACACATTTACTAAAGTAGTTGTTTAGTAGTTGATATAAACAGGTAGGTTTATATAAATTCGGAGGTTTATATAAATTATATTTATAATTATATTAGTAAATGTGGTTTATATAAGTTAATAGTATTATATTAATCATATTAATAATTATTAAGTATATAATGTACATGTGATTATTAAAAATTAAATAGTTGTAATTTATTAGATATATAATGTACAAAATATACATTATATTAATATATAATATTAATATACTATTATATTTTTTTCTAAGTAAAATTATTCTATTGAAAATAAGCAAAATAATAATACATCGGTCATAATTGTCAAAAAAAGAAACTCGGCTGCCCTTCGAGGGGAAACCAGTCCGAGTGAGATTACAACAAAAAGCTCAGCCAGGGGTCCTAGTTCAAAATCAATTAAAACATACGAAAAGGTTTGAAAAAATAGGAGTAAAAACCTCAAACATTAAGCTTGTAAAATCTCCATTGATCTGCAAGGCAACACCTGGTGACTAGACATATGGGTTGGGCACTCTGACCATGCAAGGGACCCCCTCGATGTCGTATGGGTTGGGCTCTTCCACAATGCGACACGCGTACTCATCCTCTGCTGACGTGCCGCACAGAATGTCACCTGCTGTTTGAATGCCTACTGAGCTGCCCTCCGCTGTTTGCAAGCCTGATGTGTCGTTCGGGGTGCCACCAGCAGCCTTCTTGCCACCCACTCTACCCTCAATTGCATGCTTGCTTCCAGGCATCTCCTTGCCATGCAGAATTTCAATTTTCCCTGCCTTCTGCTGCTTTCTTGGTTCACTGTCATCCATGTTCCCCTTAGTTGCCTTCTGTTTTGTGCTGCTGTTCCTTTTCCCTGGTCTACAGTCGTGGGTCTGAGCATCCTGCTCAGCCTGCGAACTAGTATCCTCACTAAAGGTTATGTTAACCGTGGCTAAGATTTCTGGCCGAATCAACGAACTCTGGAAGTGAAATTGGGTGGTATGGTGAGAGGGGTGAGGGGGGGTGAGGGAATTCTCTGTTTGGGTAGTTGTGTTTGCGCTTTGGATGCCATGGGCCTGTGACTACCCTCTACCACTGTACGTATCAGGGTATCTTCCGAAGAAGGGACCATGGGAATGAGTGATGGATGGGGAGGAGAATGGAACAGCAGAATCAGGGCTGGGCATTGCGGGGGGCGTATGCTTCTGCTTCGACTACCCCCGCATTTGCAGCGCATCCGATGTTTAGTGTGCACCAAGACTGTGATGATTTCAGGATTTGCAGGTGGGGAGGTGAAGGTTTATCGGGAATTGAATTGGTTATGCCGAGGAAGAACAGAGGAATTCTGAGCGTGATTTAGCACACAGTGTGTCATTTGGGAGAAATGGAAGCCATTTCCCAAGTTGATACAGCTGAGTATCCAACACCTCCTGCCAGTGATGGTGCGTGAGCTTGGCTCTGCTGCGTGAGGGGGACAAGAACAGTTTAGCAAGGGAGGGATGAATGAAATGTGGCTTGCTTCCGCCATTGCCTTATGCTTGCTGCGTATTTCTTGACTGAAGCACCGGAGTAAATGTGCCTGCAGGTCGACTGGAATTTGCCATAAATTGGCATGGGGAGGGACGCGGGTGGCCATGTGTCCCAGCTGCCCGCCATCCTGCCATCTATTCTTCATTAATGGCCTCATTATCACCCGCATCCGGGTATGCCTCTTCACTCTGTACCAATTCATGAAATTCCTTTATTTGGGAAGCAGTGGCCAAAGTATTGAACAAACTTGTATGTAGAGTCTGATCACTGTCCACCCCTAAATTAGCCAAGAAATCAGCCAATTTGTTGCCTTCTCTTCTGATATGTTGGAAGGTGACTGCTCTAGTGGTGGTGAGCCATTGTTCGATGAGCTCTAATCTTGTTGCCAATCTCCAACTGCTGACTACTTTGTATGTCGGGGTCCCGTGCAGGATCTGATTAACCATGTTAATGAGAATTTGAGAGTCACCTTCAATTACTAGTGGGAAGAAGCTGTGTTGTTGAGCTAAAATAAGCCCTTGCCATAGCCCTTCTAGCTCTGTAGAGTTGTTCGTGTCCCATCCTATTGAACCTAGGAAGATTAGAAGAGGTTTGCCTTTGTGATCCCTGAATGCTCCTCCATAGCCTGCTTTGCCTGGGTTACCTTTGGAGGTGCCATCGAAGTTTAATTGGATCATATTATGTGGCGGAGGAATCTATTTGTTCAGTATAGTGTGATGTAAAGAGGATTTAATTTGTTTTTCATGTACCTGGTTCATCTATCTATTCCAATTTATCCATATATTCTGCTCCTGAGGAAGGGAAGGAAAATCCTCTTCAGTCCATGTTTGAAGCATTAATGTTTCCTGAAGGTTTTTGCATAGGCTGTTCCATAGGACTTCTAATGGTGTAGATTGATCTTTAAAGATGTGCCGATTTCTTTCTTTCCATATAGTCCACATAAGAAGACCTGGGATGATTTTCCATAAAGAGTTTAACAGTTTGCTCTTGTACGGATTGATTGCCCAACTACGAATGGTGTTGGTAATATCCTCTTTAATTCTTCCTTCTTTTTGGCATCTGAAACTTGTTTTTTCCCAAAGTCTATTTGCTAAATGGCATGAGTTCATGAGATGCAAAATTGTTTCTTCCTGTTGTTTACAATTGGGGCATATGGAGGGCCCATGGAAGCTCCTTTTCCTTAGATTGTCCCAAGTAAGTATTTTGTTTTGACATAACAACCAGAGGAAAGTTGAAACTTTTGGCCATATGTTTGGGGACCATATTTTGTCCCATAGAGGATCTTTGACTGTTTGTTGGCCGAGTAATAGATTGTAAGCCTCTTGAGTGGTGAAAGTTCCTCGTGCCTTGTAACCCCATCGTATTATATCCTTCTTGTCAGAAAAACGTATTTTCCTATTGATGAGCTCTGTCTCCAGCTTCTTGTGAATAGATTTTGTTCCTTGTCGGATGATGTTGTCTGTGCTTATCCACTATCTGTATCCCTGCGTGATATTAGGTGTCCAATGCTGGCTAACTTTATCCATCTGATGCTCTTCCAATTCCTATATTTGGTGAGGTCTAATCAGTTCACTTAGCTTGGGTCTCTGCTGCCATGAGTCATCCCAAAAATGTGCATTGTTGCCATCCCTTATTTCCTAGAAACTATGCTGTTGGATTAGAGCTTTGTGCTGACTAGCCGCATTCCAGATTAAGGAACCTTTTCCCACTTCTATGAGGCAAATTAACTCATCTTTCGATTGGTTGTTTGCATATTTGGCATTCCAAAGGATGGCCCACGGTGTGTGTGGAGCAGAAATCCATTTCCACCATAAATGTGCTCCCATAACTACATTGCTATGCTGAGGATCATGAAGACCAGTGCCCCCTGAAATTTTTGGATGACAAACCGTAGCCCATTTGACCAGTGCCCATTTTTTGTTTTGTCCCAATGATCCCCATAAAAAATTCCTCTGAATATTTTTTATTTTCTTAAGCACCCATTTTGGGGCTGCTAATACAGAGAATAGATAAAGAGGCATGGATTGCAGGATAGCTTTGACTAATACTAGATGACTGGCCATATTGAGGGCTCTATAAGTCCAGGAGGAAAGGCGATCTTCCATTTTCTCGAGGAGCAATTTCCAGGTGGAGTGCTTTAGAGCAGAGTCGGTCATGGGTGCACCCAGATATTTAGAGGGGAGAGAGGCAACTGAGAATCCAAAAATGCGTGCTATAGAAGATTGAGTGATGGAAGGGGTATGAAAGAAGAAAATTTGGGATTTTGCATTGTTAATGCTGGCACCAGAGGCTTCAGAGAACTCAGTTAGAAGGGATTTTAATTTACGAGCTTCTTGAACCAAGGGATGGCCAAACAACATATTATCATCCACAAATTGTTGGTGTGTAAAAGGAGGGGTGTTGGGGAAAGAGAGACCTCTGAGCTATTGGGATTGAAGAGCATTTTTGATACTTCGTCCAAGCCCTTTTGCCATTAAAATGAACAAAAAGGGGGAAAGAGGATCGCCTTATCGTATACCTCTAGAGGGGTGAAAGGGGTGGAAGGTAAGCCATTAATCATAATGGAGAAAAAAGTGGAGGATATAAGACTCATAACCCACCTAACCCAGGGTTGGGAGAATCCAAAGGCTATTAGCATCTTTTGAATGTAAGTCCAACTTAGTTTATTGAAAGCTTTTGAAAGGTAAATTTTAAGGAGCATACCTGCTTTTTGAGCTGCTTCAAGGAGTATATGATCTCATGGGTGAGAATGATGCCATCTATGATTTGTCGTCCTTCCACATATCCCAATTGCTCTGGTGAGATGAGCAGAGGTAGCAATGGCTTCAGGCAGGAGGAAATAACTTTAGATATGATTTTCTAAATAACATTACAGAGAGTGATAGGCCTGAATTTATCTGGTGTTAAAGATTGTGCTTTTTTGGGGATGAGGGTAATAAAAGTCGCATTCAGTGAGGGAAGCATCCATCGTGAAGTCCGGGATTCTTCAACAACCTGCCAAACCTCCTCTTTTATGAGATCCCAGAAATTATGAAAGAAATTTGAGGTAAAACCATCTGGACCAGGTGCTTTTCCTTCCTTGAGCTGTCACATAGCGGACTCGACTTCCTGTAGAGTTGTCAGACAATGAAGGAGCTGATTTTGTTCTTCAATTATAATTTTCAGAATGTTCTGTTTAATCCTCTCTATAGTTGGCTGTCGATTGACTTGTGGTTCTTGATGCATTTGTTTGAAATAAGTAAGAAGTTCTTGCTCTATGTCCTCATGTTTTTCTAGGCATGCTCCTTACTGCTTCTGAATATGATTGATATTGTTATGCGCTCTTCTCTGTATGGTGGTTCGATGGAAGAATTTTGTATTTCTCTTTCCCTCCTTAAGCCATCTGACTCTAGATTTTTTCTTCGAGAGTGTCTCCTCTTATTTTTCTCTTTTTGTTATTTGTATCTGGAGGAGCTTTTCTTGCTCTGAGAGGGTTTCAGTTCTTCCCTCTGTGATGATAGTCTGCTGGATTTTGTTCATTTCTTGAGCTAGAGCATTCTGAGCTTGGAAGATATTGCCAAAGGTTAGTTGATTCCATTGCTTAATGTTCTTTTTGAGATGCTTGAGTTTTTGTTGAAATTGATACATTTTTTAACCTTCTGGTGGACTAAAGCTTTTCCAAGCTGTGTGTATCAGGTTGTTGAAGTTTGGATACATTAACCAGAAAGCTTCAAAGCGAAAAGGTCTCCGAGTGGTGTTACCGGGCCTTTGCCATTGGAGAAAAATCGGATAATGATCTGAGCCAGTAAGAGGTAAGATTGACGCAGAAAGGTCTCCTCCAAGATGAATGGCATTGTCTGACAGTAGAAATCTATATAGTCGGGAGGCGATTTGATGAGTTCCAGTTCTTCTATTATTAAATGTGTAGATACCATTATTGAATGGCATATCTATGAGCCAGTTATTTTCGATGAAGTTCTTTAGATGGATACTTTCACTGTCCAATTTGTTCCTGCCTCCTTTTTCTTCTTCCAGTTTAGTAATCATATTGAAGTCTCCTCCTGTAATCTAGAGTGGATGAATTCTGGTGGAGTTGATCAAAGTTAATGTATTCAGAATGTCTATTTTATTCACAACCTCCTGGGGGAAGTAGACATTGGTGAGGTGACCATGCACATTTGTTCCCATTATATGAAACATGGCCTGAATGAAATGATGATTTGCATGGATATTAGTTAGCGTGATGGCTCGTTCATCCCAGGTTATCGCGAGTCCTCCTAAAGCTCCTAAGGCATCCACTACTACTGCTTTACTTCTTGGCCAAGCTTTGGCGAGAGTTTGGCCTAGTGTGGTAGAGTTACATTTTGTTTCTTGCATGAAGAAGATTTGGGGTTTCTCCTACTGAATCATGTTTTTTATCATTCTATATTTCCCTAAGCTGTTTAGCCATCTTATATTCCAAGATGTGAGCTTCATATTTCATTAATGGGAAGGGGACTATAATACTTTGTAAGCTTAGAATATCTTCCTGATTCCACAAGCATTTCCCCAATACGTATGGTTCTTTGGAGGTCTTTCTTTATCCCGCACTTTTTATTGTCTTTTGGAATGTTTTTTCCATCCCATTGACTTCCAGGTTGGATACCTAGAGTTCGTTGTTGGTGCGCTCTGGATAGGATGACTTCCAAACTTTCCAACTGTCTTTTTGGGATTTTGTCAAATTCTTTTTTCCTACAAGCTTGTTCCAATCCCATTATGTCCAAATCTCCTATGTCTATACTTTCAGGCTCTTCTTCCATATGCTTGGCCTCACTGCTTTCCGCTGCAAAGTCTGTTGCTACGGTAGTCTCTTGCTGCAAAATGTCTATGTCCATGCCATGAGGTTTCCAAATCAGTTTCAGACTGGGCGTGGAGGTGGTTAAATCAGTGGGTTGCGAGGGCTTCTGAGATTGCCCTAGGCCCAAGGGGTTTAGCTTAGAGGTTGCCTTGGGAGGCTCCTCAGAGAGTAAGGGGGACTCAGATGCTTTCGGCTCAGGTTGAGCTAAGATATCAAAGCTGTTACTGGTGGACGGTATTGAGGCGTTGGCAGAAGGCTTTTTAGGGTTTGATGTAGGTTTTTTGTGGTTCTTTTTGCGATTATTTACCCTGGTGAAACCATCCGAATCAGGTTTTTCTGAGGAGGAATGAGTTGGGGGTTTCATATTTAACGGGCAATCACGAAAGAGATGGCCAAGGGCATGACATTTTCTACATCTGAATGGCACATGTTCATAATCTATTGACTGAATCCACTCAAAATCATCATGATATAAACTTACCGCATCCGGAAGAGCTTTGCTTAGATGCATGTAGACACAAATGCGGGCGTAGGAAGTGTATCTTCTGAGTTTTGTCTCCTCCGCGATCTTAATGAACTCCCCCAGGCCATTTCCAATATTTGTTAGTGATTCTTCATCCCAATATTCCAGAGGAAGGGAATAAAGATGGATCCAGACTGGTGCCCAACTTAGGTCCTCTTTGTCCAGGTTGAATCGCTCGATCCAGTCTCTCAGGTAAAGACCAGCTGCATTGAAGAAGTATGGACCTCCATCGATGATCCTATTTCAGTCTTTTATGTAGTTGAAGACTGCGGTGAAAAAACCTTTTGGTCCCAGCTGCAAGGTGATGTGCCATTTTGGTTTCCATTTGGCTGCGATCCAACTGTGTAGGGCCTTCTCAATAGGCGAGAAGCCGATAAATTTTCCTATTAAAGTGTGATCCTTCATGTACTGGATTTGGGTATTGATTCTTTGACTTGGTAGTTCAATCTTAGGTCTTTCTGTTGTAACAGGTTTACAGGTTGCTGAGATTGCTTTGGGGGCTTCATCCCTTCCTGTGTTATCTATTTGTGCTTTATGAGTCGTTTCCACTTCTTCTTGTGGCTTCTTCCCATCAGTTCCTGTGTGCATCTGAGTTTTGTCCTGATCATTGGGGGGAGGCCCCGTGTCCTCCCCCTGAAGGTCTTCCATGATGGGTACTCTAGTCGGTGTTGTAAATTATTGCCAGTATTGCTAAGGAATAGTTGCAGGGTTGCCGTTGTCCGAGCAGGTCTGCCATCGCAGAGTTTGTCAGAAACCCTAAATCGCCATTGTCGCAGAGTCGTTCTGCATCCGGTAGTTGAGCATCATCAATAACATTAATATACTATTATATTAATATAATACTATGTTTTTATATAATATTATATTAATAGTTATATTTCAAACTATAACATAATTTACATAATATTCTAAACCAAGGGATTAATAAACCCAAGGAATTTGTATTATAAACTCAATGGATTATAAACCCAAGAGATTTAAATTAGACCCTAGGATTACTATTATAAATCTATTTAATAATTTTATACCCTAGGAATATGAACCATTAGATTAATAAACCAAATGGATTGATATAATAAATGCAAGGGGCTGATAAACCAAGGGATTATAAACCCTAAAATAAACCATAAAGGATTAATACTATAAACACAAAGGATTATAAACTTAAGGGATTAATATTAAACCCTAAGATTAATATTATAAACCATAGGCTTAATATTAAACCCTAAGATTAATATCATAAACCCAAGGGATTAATAAACTCATTAGATTAATATTTAAAACCCGAGGGATTATAAACCCAAGGGAATAACATTAGACCCTAAGATTAACATTAAATCCTAGGAATATAAACCATATAATAAATATTATAAACCTAAGGGAATAATATTAGACCCTATGGTTAACACTAAACCCTAGGACTATAAACCATATGATTAATATTATAAACCTTTTATAAACCCTATGATTAAAATTATAAACCCAATGGATTAATACTAAAAAGCAAAGGGATTATAAACCCAAGGGATATAGACCTGAGGATAAATATTATAAACCCTAAAATAAACATTAAACCTGAATATTCATATCATGAAACTTACGATTAATGTTATAAACTCAATGGATTAATAAACCGAAGGGAATAACATTAAACCTTAGGATGAATATTAAACCATAGGAATGCAAACCCTAAAATTAATTAAGCCCGGGGATTAATATTGTAAACCATGTTAGGGTCCTATAATAGTAGGATCCATAATTTTGAATTGACTATTTTAAATCTAGTAATATTGTACATACCTCTATTTTTCTGCAAATGTTTTCCATATTAAAAATTAAAAAATGTAAAGAGGGCATGTCTTAAAAGAAATATCAAAGGACAAAAAGAATAAGAAAAGATAAAAAAAAGTGAAAAAAATATGAACCCCAAACAAAAAAGTGATCATGAAAGTGTGCAAGTCCAAGTGCCACTAAATTTTACTTTTATGTACAAAATAATGGTTGTGTGTAGCTTGTCATAAATGCCACAACCCATGATAGTCAAATAGTTCAATCTTGACTATGTCATGCTTTAAATTTCATGTTTATAGATAGAGAATAAAGATCTACCCAAACTATTTAATCTTCGCAGATTAGTAGCTAGGTAGAGAAATAAAATGTGCTTATAACCTCAATCTCAGCCATTGGAATATATAAGGTTAGAATTAGATAGTTTGTTTTTCAAAAGAAAAAGGAAAGAAAGGGTCTGCTAGCTGAAATGCACCCAATAAAGTGAAAAAAAAATGTTAAGGTTGTTGGGTTGTGTTATATTCTTTTCACGACTAGCCCACGTAGTTAACGGGGGTGTTAGAAGGGGGGCGAAGCCCGCCCTTTGTTGCTCCGATTGCATAGTGGGGGGAGTCACAACAGGTTTGAGGGGTGCAAGTAACCCCACTCTATGGGGTCTGGGGCAGCGCCTTGGAAAATTTTGTTTTTGGACCCTATATTAGGTTGGGCGGATCTACCTATGGTTTTTTGCATGATTTTTCACACATGGTTTTGGACGCAATGGTTTTTGGTCCATGGTTTTGGACATGATGGTTTTCAGTCCATGGTATTGGATGCTTTGGCATGTATAAATATGTATTATAACATTGAAAGGAACATAATGAAAAATCAAGATGGTAGTCCCAATTTTGGGATCCAGGGGAAAATCTCTATGTATATGTGTTTTATGTGTTATACTCTCGTATTGTTTATTTTCTGTGTTTTAGAATTCGTATGCAGGTAATTTTTGTACAAGGTTAAAACCTACATTTGGTATTAGAGTTGTTTTGGCTTCAAGGGGACACCTTTGATGCTGAGGGGTTTCGCTCAGGCCTGTGGTAAACCCTGTTCAGTGGGAGATCTACTAGATCGATTCTGGTGGTGAAAGAAGATGGCAAGCAGTGGAAAGATAGAGATCGAGAAATTTAATGGTCAAAGTTTTGAGTTGTGGAAACTAAATATGGAGGATCTGTTGGTGGATAAATATTAGTGGATCACGGTAGATCCGGGTACTAAACCAATGGGAGTGGTTGATGAAGAATGGAAGAAGTTGGATCAGAAGGCAAACAACACAATACAATTCTGTGTCTCAAATTCAGTATTGCTGAATGTATCAGGGGAAGCTACGATGAAGGCTTTGTGGGACAAGTTAGGGACTTTGTACCAATCTAAGTCTCTGGTGAATAAATTGTTCCTACGGAAAAAGTTGTATAACCTGAGGATGAAAGATGGAGACTCAATGACAGAGCATCTAAACGCATTTAATATTTTGGTAATTCAGTTATTATCTATTGATATTAAAATTACAGATGAAGATAAGTGCATCAGTTTGTTGTATTCTCTACTAGATTCATGGGATAGTCTGGTTATTACAATAGGTAGCAATGCAACTGCCTTGCAGTTTGATGAAATAGTCTCATCCTTGCTGACAGAAGAGATGAGACAGAAAAATATGGAGAGCCAGAATGGTGATGCCTTGTCTATACAAGGAAGGTCCCAGAATAGAAACAAAATTAAATCATCGAGTGGGAGATCTAAATCTACAAGGAGATCTAAATCTCCAGGAAAACTTGTAAAGGTGGTGTGCTTGAAATGTGGAAAGGAAGGGCACTACAAAAGGAACTATAAATCTAAAGCTCCTGATAAAGGAAAGGGATCTAATGATGCTCCTTCTGTAGAAGCGAAAACCACCTCAAATGAAGGTAGGGATGTGTACTTGGCTTCTTCAAGTACACATGTAGATCATGAGGCATGGTTGATTGACACAGGTGCATCCTTTCACTTCACTCCCCATAGAGAGTGGTTCTACGAGTATGAGAAATATGATGATGGTGATGTCTTCTTGGGGGATGACAGGAAGACTAGAATTTTTGGTCATAGAAAAGTAAAGTTGAAGTTGCAAGGTGGAAGTGTTAGAACACTTCCGAGTGTTTTGCATATTCCTACATTAGCTAGAAATCTGATTTCTGTAAGCAATCTAGATGATGCAGGTGTAAAAAACAGTTTTTGAGAAGGATACCTGCAAGATGTTCGGGGGGCACTAGTATTGATGTAGGGAGTTCAAATTGGAACTCTATACAAGCTGCAAGGTAGCATTATTGTTGATGGGTGCAACAGTTCTATTGTTCCTGAAAGTGGAGCAGAAAACCTAATGGTCTCTAGAGTGAAGACCATGCTGTAGCATCAAAGGCTTGGACATATTGGAGAGAAGGGCCTTCAAATACTTCATGGTAAAAGTATGGTAGAAGGTATGAGTAATAGCTCTCTAGATTTTGGTTTCTGTGAAAATTGTGTATATGGGAAGCAAAATTGGGTGAGTTTCCCCTCTGGTGGTAAGAGGGAGAAACAGATATTAGAGCTTGTGCACAGTGATGTGTTTGGACCTGTGAAGGTTCCATCACTGGGTAATTCTGTGTACTATGTATCATTTATAGATGACTTCTCAAGGAATACATGGATATATTTCCTTAAGAATAAATCTGAAGTCTTTGACAAGTTTAAAGAATTTAAGGCTCTAGTGGAAAACTAGACAGAGAAGAAGATAAAGGTTTTGAGGACACATAACGGTGGAGAGTTTTGCAGTAAAGAATTTGAAGAATTTTGTAAGAAGTGTGGTATAGCACGGTAGAAGACTACTCCATACACACCTGAGCAAAATGGAGTTTCAGAAAGAATGAACAAGATGTTTATGGAAAGGGCAAGAATCATGCTAAATGGTGTCAGGTTAGGATAGGAATTTTGGGTAGAGACGATGGAGACAGCATGTTACTTGGTCAACAGATCACCTTCATCGGCGTTGGAGGATAAGACTCCACAAGAGGTATGGACTGGTAAGAAACCCTCTCTTTCACATTTGACGGTATTTGGATGTGATGTATATGTACATGTTCTAGAGGAGAAATGAACCAAGTTGGATAGTAAATCTGAAAAGTGCATCTTTATTGGGTATAAGGATGGTTTAAAGGGTTATAAGCTTTGGAACCCAGTAACAAGGAAGGTTGTGTATAGCCGAGATGTGGTGTTCATAGAGGTGAAAGATGTTATTAAACATGAAGTCCAACCAAAGGAACCTAGAAGATAGAGTTTGAGCTAAAGAGGAAGAATCAAACTCTACAGTAGAGGAGGAATCAGAAGATGAAGAGCCAAAAACTCTGGGTGTGAGAAGATTAGTTCAAGAAAGAAGGTAGCCAGAAAGGTATAGTCCATCTGATTTCTATTCAAATTTTGCTTTATATATTACTGATGATGATCCCAGAACTGTGAAGAAAGCAGTAGATTCAGAGGATAGAAAACTCTGGAAAGAGGCCATGGTTGATGAAATGACATCTTTGCACAAAAATGAGGCTTGGGATCTGGTGGAGCTAATGGCTAGAAGGAAACCCATTGGCAGCAAATGGGTGTTCAAGAAGAAGACAAATGAAGAAGGAAAGGTGGAGAAATACAAAGCTTGGTTGGTAGCAAAATGTTATTCCCAAGTGCCAGGAATTGAAATTGGTGATATTTTTTCTCCTGTTGCCAAGCTAACTTCTATTAGATTACTTTTATCTGTTGCTGCTACTTTTGATTTTGAGGTAGAACAGATGGATGTGAAGACAACATTTCTTCACGGTGATCTGGAAGAGGAGATCTACATGAAGCAAACTTAAGGCTTTGCGGTGAAGGGTAAGAAAGAACTTGTATGCAAGTTAAATAAGTCTTTGCATGGGTTAAAACAGTCATGAAGGACATGCTATAGGAAATTTGATACATTTATATGGAGACTTGGCTTCACCAGAAGCAAAGCAGATCACTATGTGTATTTTAAATTAATTGGTGACCGTGTTATTTATCTAGTCTTGTATGTGGATGATATGTTGCTGGTTGGAAATGACAAAGAAATTATCCAGGATTTGAAGACCCGTTTGTCCTCCAAATTCGACATGAAAGATCTTGGTGTTGCAAACTATATTTTGGGCATGGAAATCAAAAGAGATCGCACAAAGAGAAAGCTCTCGTTAAACCAGAGGAAGTATGTCGAGACAATATTGTAGAGGTTTAATATGCACGATAGTAAACCGATGAAGATTCCTATTCCTATAGGTGTAAAATTTTCTACTGAACAGTGTCCCAAGACATAAGAAGAGGAAGAGGACATGTCCCATGTTCCATATGCAAGTGGAGTTGGTAGCCTGATGTATGCGATGTTCTGTACTAGACTAGACATTGCACATGCAGTGGGAGTATTGAGCACATTTATGTCAAAACCAGGGAAGGAGCACTAGACAACAGTGAAGTGAGTTTTTAGGTATTTGCGTGGCACTAGTGATTATGGTTTGTGCTACCAAGGAAGACCGGGATTGGACAAAGTGTTGGATATTCATGGCTTTGTCGATGTAGATTGGGCTAAAGATCTAGATAAGAGAAGATCTATAAGTGGATATGTGTTTAACCTATTTGGAAGTGTAGTTAGTTGGATGAGTAAGAAACAATTTGTGGTGGCACTATCAACTACAAAGGCAGAATACATGGCAGCCACTCATGCAAGCAAGGAAGCAGTTTGGTTGCAGAGATTGTGTTCAAGTATGGGGTTAGTACAAGGAGCTATAAGGATAGGCTGTGACAGCCAAAGCGCAATTTTCTTAGCAAGGAACCCTGAATATCATTCAAAGACAAAGCACATTGATGTTTAGTATCACTTTGTGAGGGATATGATAGAAGACAAAAAGGTGTTGCAGGTAAAGGTGGACACTTTGAAGAATACTGCACATGCATTGAAAAAATCTGTGAGCTTTGAGAAGTTCTCTTAGTGTAGAGAAACAATGGGCATTGTAGGGTTGGATAAATGACTAAGCTCTCTTGTGGCCCCTTATGGAAAGAAAACAACAAGTGGGAGAATGTTGGGTTGTGTTATATTATTTCCATGACTAGCCCATGTAGTTAACCAAGGGGTTAGAAGGGGGGGTGGAACTTAGCCTTCATTGCGCCGATTGCATATCAGGGGGAGTCATAGTGGGTTTGAGGGGTGCAAGTAACCCCACTATATGGGGTCCAGGGCAATGCCCGGGAAAATTTTGTTTTTGGACCCTATATTAGGTTGGGCAGACCTACCTATGGTTCTGTGCATGTTTTTTGGCACATCGTTTTGGACGCGATGGCTTTCGGTCCATCGTTTTGGATGCAATGGTTTTCAGTCCATGGTATTGGATGCTTCGACATGTATAAATATGTATTGTAACATTGAAAGGGACATAATGAAAAATCAAGCTGGTAGTCTCGATTTTGGGATCTAGGGGAAAATCTCTGTGTATATGTGTTTTATGTGTTATGCTCTTACATTGTTTATTTTCTGTGTTTTAGAATTTGTATGCAGGTAATTTTTGTACGAGGTTAAAACCTACAAGGGTAAGTAGAATAAAGGTTGCAGAAGTACAAAGTTGATTGAAGCATAAGCACATTTATCATGCTTGATCCAATATTTTAGTGTGTAGGAGTAGTTATGAAAGTGAAAGGATGTTTACAAGCTAATTTACTTAACTTCCCCTCATTTCATTTCACCCCCAACTACATACTTACTAATTTCCCCATTATCCCATCATTTCTTGTTAAAATACCCTTTTTCCCTTCATTTTCACCCTTTCCCTTTGGTTTCACACATTTCCCTAGCAAATTACCCTCCCAAAGTCATTTCCTAACCCAAAACCCCTTTTCCCTAGTGTGAAACCCATTCCCCTTTGAAAAATCAGTTTTCCCCTTATTAATTTCCCTATTTTTCCTAAAAACCCACTAAAACCCCTTTATCCTAGTTTAAATCCCTGCCCCCGCATTACTTTATTAACTCCCCCTTACCATACTTCGCCTGAAAAAACCCATAAAACCCCTTTAGCCTAAGTTTTTTCTACCCCTGCTTTATAAAGTTAACTCCCCCATTCATGTTTTTCCCGACATAATCCCTTTTACCCCATAAAACCCCTTTACTCTAACTTTTGTCTCCCTCTCACTTTATTTAAATTAACTGTGCAAATTCACTTTTTCTCGATATAAAACCGTTTAACCCACCCCCTCGGTGGAGTTAACAAACCCTCGCCGCATTTAACCCTGGTCCCATTTTATTAAACCCGCACTATATTAAACCTGCCTCTTATACTTTTAACCCGCACCACTTATTCATTAAATAATTACAAGTTAAGTGTAATTATCCCCTAGGCCCCGCTAATCTCCGCTGATTGCCCTCTGTGTAGCTTTACCAGGTGATAGAAGTTAGATCTTTCACCCCCAGATATAATGGTGTGCATCCATATAACGTTCATTTCTTTTCCGAGATTTAAAGGCCCGAGAGCACGTGAGATTCATGGTTTTTCTCGAGCCCCTTTTAGTTATGCACCAGCATCACATTAGCTTGCGTGCTCTCCAAAAAAATACCGCCCTTCACTCAAAAGCGGTGCAATGGCCTCTGAAACTGCCTCCTCGCATTGATCGAAACCCCTCACTGTTCACTTATCGAATTCCGCACCAAATTTTAAAAATTTACCTGTTAAAAAGCCAAAGACCCTCATTTTCACTCTATTCACTCGTTTACATAGTGAAACCCGCCTAACCCTTCCTGCACCACCCTGAACCTCTGCAACCCAATTTGACCTCCGATTACCTTCCAAACACTTCCAGGACTTCGTCCACAAACATCCCTATTCCCTGAAGCCATTATTACCTCCCTGTTAACTTGTGTTTTTATTAATAAATTGTTTCATTTTGCATGTAATTAGCAGAAGGCCAAAACCTTGGATAAACAATTTTGGTACTAGTTCCAAAATCTATTTACTCCAAGATTCACAAGGAAATTAATTCAAAAGCCTTTATTCAGAAGAAAAAGACAATTATCACAGAGCAGAAGGAAACAATTTACACAGTAATGGTTAAAACAAAGAACAAATCATTTACACAGAGACAGTAAATGTTAAAACATAGGAGGTAAATAAAACATACAATTAAAAGAAAAACAGATGAAATATATAGAAAGATGATCAATATCCAACTACCAAATGTTGATACATGGAGAAAACTAAATGACTTACTATTGAAATACACAGTGAAAATTTGAAATGTACAATAAAAGTAAAAAGCATAGTAAAGGATATTGACAAGTCTGCAAAGTCAAAGTGTATCAGATTAAAGTGTATGAGATGAAAAGTCAAAAGTGAATATGACATCCAGCGTAAAGACAAAACAACCAAGTAGTTCAAAGGGCAAAAGATCAAACATCAAAGACAACAAAACCTAAATAACAGGGACAACAAGTATTAGTTCAAAAGCTGTCTCTATCTTCTTGCATGAAGATATTTCCTTTTCCTAGATTAGTTCTCAATACAATTTGAGATATTTTGTAAATTCCTTTTGTGTAAATACTTCATAATTCAAAGTATTGAGGGTGGATTACTATACATTTGTAATGTTATTTTGATCTTGAACCTAAGGGTGATTGTACCAATTTTCAAGTCAAAAGACTGTAGCAAGTAATAAAAGCATTGCACTATAGGATTCATGAGATGAGCTATTTGCAATGAAGCATCTTCTTTGTCTGATTTTGTTACCTTCTTATTTTTTCATAAACTTAAATGTTTTTCCAAATTTAAATGTATTAACTGGAAATATCGCTCAGAATTTGTTTAAGTACACTCTGTTTTGCACAGTTAGTCATTTATTTATTTTCCTCTAATAACCGGATTTGAGAACCCTTAGTTTCTCCCCCATCCCGATTGACCTCTTTCATTCCTTCCATAATCCGCTCTAGGGAACCCTTAATTGCTCCCTGGATCCGATTAGAAACCACTTCACCATCCAACCTTTGAGATCTATAATAACTCACCTATCTTGCCTTGTAGACATTGTTTTTAAAGCTTGATCCAGTCCAATTTGTCTGATATTGACTCCATAGCCCAATGGTAAAAGCAAACTTCTATTCATATAAGTAAGTGATCCTACCACCCAAATTTAAATCAAAACCTAAGTGCAACCATAACTAGCTTAAAATTAATTAACTAAAACAAAGTTAAATCATAAAGAGAGAGCCCTCTCTAAGATTAGGAAGGCTAGGTCCTGATCTCCAAAAGTGGTTTGTGGTTACCTCTATTATTTCTTTCTTCAATAACTTCTAAAGAAATTTTGGAGTGATAACATCATTGGCGACCATACTAGGGACTTCGATCCTTAGTCTCATAAAACTTTGAGGAAACCTTAAATTTAACCTTGAGCCCCTTAAGGTAATTTTTAGAAGTTATTTTTGAAAACATTTCAGAAAAAACAGTTAAAAAAGTTAAAATTTTGGCTCCCAAGAAGACTCACTATACTAGGGCAAATCCAGATCCAAACCCTGCTACTATAGTTGTTGACCCAGATAGAATTCTAAGAAAACCAAAAAAGGTAGAAACTTAGGCAAGTAGTAGCCAGTTTGTCAGAGAAAATTCACTCCCTGAGAAGTTGTCAACTTTAGAGGAAATTCCTTTTGATTTGTCATTTGACCTCTCATTATTTAGAACTAAATATGACAATGAAATCCATGAAACATTGTTAGACCTTGAGTTTATTCAACTCATTGAATAAAAAAGGGTGATTATCCATCTAGATTTAGATAAATTTGTCTTGGATACTTTTGACAAGTTAGAAGCTTTGAGCTCTACATTGATAAGCAATATAAATGATTCTTACCTTGAACAATCTGTTGAACTAGTTGCCCTTACTGCTGTTGCCTCTAAAATTTCTGCACATTCTTCAAAAACTGTAAATACACCTTCATTTACCATTACCTCACCAATAGTATCCACTAGAGTCCATTCCCTTAAACCAGTTATTCATCAACCATCCTCATCAGCATCTAGTTCATCTCCATCCAGTTCAAACCCTTCCTCAAGCACCACTTCTTTACCCCTTAGTCAAATCAGAATCTCAACCATGGAAAACTGATATGCACCTCTAGTTTAGCCTACACAACTCAATGCCATGCCCCAAGATTATCAGAGAAAAATATTTTTGTTTTATGCTACTGGTCAGTACACTACCCAACAACATGTGAATAAAATGACTGACTTTTTCGAGTTGCATGAGATAGATGAATTAGATGTCCAAATGAGGTTATTTGCCTAAACATTAAATGGGGATGTTAAGAGATGGTTCAAAGCCTTACCTGCCAATCATATTGTAGACTTGGCTAATTTTCATAGATTACTCATTGATAAATGGGAGAGAAAGAAAAACCCTATGCAAATACTTTCCGAATATTAAAACATTAGAAGAGCTCCTAATGAGTCAATTTAGGACTATTGTACTAGGTTCAATAGCATCTACAATGTAATCCCAACCAATATTAAGCCTCCACTTGACCTAGCATTAATTAAATTCCCTAATGGTTTTGACACTGACATGTCATACCAATTAAGGGAAAGAAACCCTGAAACATTAGAACAAATGCAAAGTAATGATGTTAGTGTAGAGGCCAACCTATTAGCTAAGAAAGCCAAAATGAGAAATGAAAAGAGAGTTGTATTTAAAGAGGAAACTTCCACTTCTTATGGAAAAGTAGATATTTTAGCAAAGAGTATAAAGAGAATAATGGATAGATTAGAAAACATGGAAAGGAAAAATCAATGGGATAATCAACAACCACCCCCAATAAGAAACCCTAACTTTAGGAAGAACCCTAACATTGGAAAGAATGCTATACCAGATCAACAGATTAGGCCCCCCTTCCAGGAAAACTATGCTAAGGGTTCACAGAGCCTTGAAGCAGAGGATGACACCCAGATAAACTTACTAGAAATAAAATATGAAGATGTTTTTTTTCTCACTCAAGAAGAACATGAGTCATACATGCTGCAACAATTGCAGTTAGAATTTGGTGAGTCCTTTGACCTTAAATAGGGTTATGAGTCGGCTATATATGAGGTACGAAAATAGTATATCTTAAGAAGTAAAAAGACCAATGAAGCTTCCACTAAAAGATCAATCCAGACACACAAGAAAAAGATAACAGAAGCTCTGGTTACTAAAATGTTACAAATCCTCCCTAGGGGAACACTGGAGACTTCTACCCCAAAAATTGTAGATATAACCTCCACTGAAACAATCACTGAAATCAATCCTAACAAGGGAAATCAAAGAAAACAACTGAAACACAAACTGAATTGCCTAGTATTGAGAAACAAGATAAAAACACACAGACTACATTTGTTAAGGAAGATCTCATCCAAACAAACAAAGCTTAGCTCCCTTTCAACATCAAAACTGAAATAGAAAAATTAAAGATATTAGTTCCTTTGACAGAACTAGTAAAGAATGAATATTATAGGTCACAGATAACTGAAACTTTAAACATAGGAGATTGAGAAGATGATGTTAATTTGAATGATGAACAACCTAAATTATTGTTTGGCCCTGAGGCCAATGGTACTCATCAGCAAGGGGGAGTCCCTCCTTTCTACATTAGCCTGAACATTCATGACAAAATATTGCATAATGTGATGTTAGACTTAGGGGAATCCCATAATTTTATGCGAAAATCAATCATGGAGAGACTAAACCTAGACATGAATAGACCATATAAGGACTTGTTTTCCTTTGACTCTAGCCAAATTAAATGTCTTGGTTTGATCAACGATTTATGTGTAACTCTAGTCCAATGCCCAACAAAGAGTATTCTAATGGACATAGTAGTTGCAGACATCCCTCCCAAATATGGAATGTTTTTTTTGCTAAAGCAAGAGTTGTTCCTTCGTTAACATTAGGTCGGAATATATTTTACATAGAATACAACCATCCATGTGGATCCAAGGACCAACTAAAAACCCAGGGCATCGAGTTAATGATAAAAACCTCGATCCCTACCAACAAAACAACAAAACCCTCAAATGCTCGCCAGTACCAAGGAGAAACATTCGACCCATCAAAATACAAATGGGGGGATTAACACTCATACCAATGAAATGCCTAACATCCTCGAAACGAAAAACTGCCTTGAGGCCTTTGATTTCCACCGTCAAAACTCCTTGCCCGAGCCGACGGCTGACATCGTGATGCCACAAGCCTGATAATTAACTATATGGACCCACTGACATGCTCGTTGGTTCCTGACCGTAGATCCTCCAAGCTTGATTCGACAGCTGAGGAAGATATCGCAATGCCTAAAAGCCCGCCGCTTAACTGCATGGACCCACTGACATGCTCATTGATTCTTAACCGTAGATCCTTCGTGCTTGATCCAACGACGAAGGATCATATCACACGGGTCTAAAGCTCCGATGGTTAGCGTGTGATGAGGGTGGTATTCATACCCACCCCTCGGCCACGTGTAGCGAATTGAGTGGAATCACTCCCAAATCTTAAAAATCGCTTCCAGCATGAAAGGCTCTCGATAAACAAAAAACCACTCTACAAGTGAAATTGTGTCCCTGTGAAGAGAATCAAGGGTTTTCCAGCCACCACAAAAGCCTAATTTCTAGCTTCTCGCTCCATCCCCTCTGCACCAGTTTATGAACCCATGTAAAGTAAAGCCCCATCCCTCCGGCCAACTACCCGGGCAGCAGAATCTGCCGAGCAACCCATGAAGGAACAAAAAGAGGAAAAAATAGCAACTCATAATGATACCAAATTATCTGGACATAGCCTCCATGGCTTTATTACGATACACCATCATATCTTCATCCACTTGGCAGCAACACTGTTCCTTAAGTCTGTTCTGAGGCAACCCTTGCCAACCCATCGCGACCTTGCTAATGGTACAGTTCACTCCTTGATTAGCCAAAAAATCCGCCAGTTTGTTGGCCTTCCTTCACACATGGTTAAAACTTATCGTGCATAGGCCCAGGAGGTGGAGTTGGATCTGTTGAAAGACCTGGATAAACCTCCAATTTTTTGAAACCTTCTCTGGCCCTGTGCCACAACTAATTCTTTTGACCGAGTTAATGATTAACTCAAAGTCAGCTTCAATAATCACATTATGCCGATTATCCTACAACAGGAATTCTAAGCACTGCTCCATAGCCATTAATTCTACCATGTTGTTCGTGGCTCTGCCTAAATGGCAATGGAAGATGGAAAGGATATTTCCATTTTCATCCCTTAACACCCCACCAAAGCCAGTAGTGCCCGGGTTTCCTTTTGAGGCCCCATCAATGTTATATTTCAGAAAACCCTGAGGGGGAGGATACCAGTAGTCCTGCTCAGTGTCCATTATCCTAACCTTTCTGTCCAGGCCCTGAGGAATAAGCCCCTGCATGCCCAACTATCGGAGAATCCTCATTTCAGCATCTGAAGGTGGATTCTTAGGGGGATTTCACACAGTAGTACTAACCGTCTCCTTAAGTTGTATCAAGATCTGCTCAAAAAGACATTGGAGGGGTTTCTTTTCATTTTTGAAGATTCTGTTGTTCCTTTCTTTCCAGACATTCCAAATAATGAAGCTAGGCATAAGAGCCCAAGCTGAGCCAAGAATTTCATAATCAGAAAAATTTTGCCTCCAGTTGTTTAGGGTATTGATAATACTCCCTCTATCCCTGTCGGTCTTTTGGAAGATGGTGGCAAAAGAATCCCACAACCTAGAGGTGAAGATGCAATTGTTGAGGAGGTGTTCCATAGTTTCCTCTTGGGCCTCACAGAGCTGGCATCTGGAAGGCCCCAGAACACCCCTTTTCCGAATTTTATCCCAAGTTAGAATTTTTTATGATAAACCAGCCACATGAAGAGTTTAATCTTCATCCAGCCTTGATGCCTCCATAGATTCTGCCAAATTCTATCCAGAGCAAGAGAATCCAGCTCAAGGAGTATTCGTTTTGCCTCCTTAAGATTAAAGGTACCCTCATTGTTGTTGCCCCATCTTAACTGGTCATGC
Organism: Pinus tabuliformis; assembly: GCA_031772625.1. Lineage (NCBI taxonomy): Eukaryota > Viridiplantae > Streptophyta > Pinopsida > Pinales > Pinaceae > Pinus > Pinus tabuliformis. The sequence continues at coordinate 596,696,525 of CM062815.1, read as the reverse complement.
CCCCTGTTACTAGAATCTTCTTTTGTTCCAACATTTTCATAAGAGCCTCTACTTTGGCTTTCAAGGCGTTGTCTTCCCCGTAAACAATGTTCCTCCAGTTCTCCATTTCCCTGCATTATTGGTTTGGTCCCAAAAATATTTGACCTTAGATAACCCTATGATGTCTGACTCTATCTTGAGGTCCACAAAATCCTCTTTTAATAGTATTGGTTCTTGTTGCCATTTATCTTCCCAAAATAGTGCCAGATCTCCCTCTTTGATTTCCCAAAAGATGTTCTTTTGTACTAAGCCTCTATTGTCCCATGCCTTATTCTAGATGTATGAGCCCTTTATACTTCCAGACATCCTTATATGATCATTAATTTGCCAAGTGCTGGCATATTTCTCTTTTCAGATACTGGCCGACTGAGCCTTTGGTTCTTTTACCCAACACCACCATAATTTAGCCCCTAGAGCCCTGCTTAGAACCTCTGGATTGTCCAAACCAAGACCCCCATGATTTTTAGGTTTGCAAATATTTTCCCAAGCTACCAAGGCCCATTTCCTACTTTTCTCCCCCTTACCCCAGAGGAAGTCTCTTTGAATGGTTTTGAATTGTTGTAAGACCCCTTTTGGTGTTGGGAGTGCAAATAGCATAAAGATTGGGATAGATTGAAGAACAGCCTTTGTAAGCACCAACCTACCAGCCAAGTTTAATGATCTAATGGCCCAATTCCTGATTTTGTCCTGCATCTTAGTGATCACCGACTCCCAAATGCTCTTATGCAAAGGTTTAGTAGTTAGAGGAACTCCCAAATTTTTTGAAGGTAGGAAATCCCTTTGAAAGCCCAGAATTTTGGATATATTCCTTTGAATAGCAATATTAGTGTTAAAGAAAAAAATCTTAGATTTGGAAAGATTAACCTCCATACCTGTAGCCATGGAAAAGTCACTTAGAATTTTTTTGTATGAAAGAGCTTCTTTGACCGTAGGGATTCCCTGTAGCATGGTATGATCAACAAATTGTTGATGAGTCAAGGATTGTCCATTCTCAGAAAGTTGGAGACCCTTGATTTTGCCATCTTCTTTTGCCTGCTTGATAGACCTACCAAGTCCTTCCATCATGAGTATGAAGAGAAAGGGAGAGAGTGGATCACCCTGCCTGAGGCCTCTTGAAGGACTAAAAGTCTCGGAGGGAGAACCATTTACCAAAATTAAAAAGCTGGGAGAAGTTATCAGGGCCATGACCCATCTAACCCAGTTATGATCAAACCCAAAAGCAATAAGAACCCTCCTAATATAGGTCCAGTTCAACTTATCATAAGCTTTAGCTATGTCCAGTTGCATGATCATTCCAGCCTTCCTGTTGCTAGTTAGTGAGTTCACCACCTCCTGTGCTTGAATGATATTGTTGAGAATTTGCCTGCCTTCCACATAACTAGATTGTTGCCTAGACACAAGAGTGGGAAGAAGAGGTTTGAGTCTATTGGCTACAACCTTGGATATTAACTTGTAAACCACATTGCACAATGCTATGGATCTGAACTTATCCGGAGTTAGGGAATTGTCCTATTTAGGGATCAGAGCAATGAAGGAGGTGTTGAGAGCCTTCAGAATAGTTCTATTCCTCCTTGAATCTTCTACTACATTCAGAATGTCCTGTTTAACAATACTCCAATAAGCTTTAAAGAAATCAAAATTGAAACCATCAGGGCCTGGCACTTTACCATTCTGCATTTCCTTGAGGACCTCACTGATCTCCTCTTCAGTCACTAGCCTATTGAGGTTGAAACTATCCTGTCTGGACACTAGTCTTGGTATACGTCTTGTTAAGTCCTTAATGAAATGCTCTCTGTCTAAAATGGTTTCCTTTGCAATGCCACGAAAGTGCTAAACTAACACAACTTCTATTTCTTCGTGGGAACTAAGAAGTTGCCCTCCCTCATCCTTGATCAAAGAGATTCTATTGTGGGCTTTGTTTGCCAAGGTGGATCTGTGGAAAAATCTGGTGTTTCTATCTCCTTCTTTTAGCTATTGCACTCTAGATTTTTGTCTCCAAAATATTTCTTCTTGTTTACATAAGTTCTCCCAATCTTGCTAGAATTTGGTGGCTTTATCATTTTTGACTTTATCAAAGCCATCCGTGATAAGGGTTTGGTTGAGCTCCTGCAGTTTGTCTTCAACAGCTTTTATTCCTTCAAAAATATTGCCAAATTCATTCTTGTTCCAAAATTTTAGCTTGAGCTTGATGTGTTTTAGTCTTTTGTCAAGAAGAAACATACTTGTGCCTTGAATATGTAGATCTTCAGCCCACCAACTTGAAATGTTGTTGATGAAATCTGGATGGGTGAGCCAGATATTCTCAAATCTAAAGGTCTATTCCTGGGGGTACCAATGCCCTTGATCTCCAGTTGAATCGGCCAGTGATCTGATCCTCCAAAGGGGATAATTCTCACTACAATTTCATTATCATTGAGCATAAGGTCCTCTGAGATCATGAATCTGTCTAACTTTGAGGCTACTTGAGACTCTCCTCCTCTTTTGTTGTTCTAAGTAAAGAGACCATTACTTGAAACAATCTCAACTAGCTTCATAGTATCCATAAGAGAATGAAAAGCTAGGGAGTCTTTGTTTAGAGTTCTGGTACCCCCTTTTTTCTCCGATAGTAATTTGATCATATTGAAGTCCCCACCCAAAATCCATTGTATCTCTACATATCTCTCTCTGAGATCCACAAGAGAATCTAGAAACCTAAGTTTGTCATCCATTCACTAAGGGCCGTAGACATTCGTGACCAGATATGTCTCCCTATCCCCCACAGGCTGAATAACCACTGATAAATAATTTCTAGAAGCCTCAACATCTATTATACCAATCTTTTGGGGGTTCCAAAGAGTAAGAATGCCTTCTGGTATGTTTTCTGCCTTGACTTTTAGAAACTCAAATCGATTGAGCCATTTGCTATATATTTCTCTAATTTTCTGAATGGAACATTTAGTTTCCTGGATAAAAATCATATCCGGAGCTTCTTGCTTCATTCTATTACTAAGTAATCTTTGTTTCCTTTTACTACCTAGAACCCTGATATTCCAAGAAATGAACTTCATCATTAAAGATTTGTGAAGGAGTAACTGGTTAGGTCTTTCATCTTACCTGAATCTATCATTAGCTTTCCACATTCCATCAACAGCTCATTCTGCTTTTCTCTACCTCTTTTCTTTCTTGGGCATCTAGATGCTAATCCTGGTTTGTTTTTCATGGGTTTCACAGCTTTGTTACCCTGTCTTGCAGTGTTGCTTTGCCTGTCCATCCCTTTAGCCTGGGTTTTCCATAAGTACAGCTACTATACTTTAGTGAACTCTTCTTGAGGTAGCGAGTCTACCCCTCCCGTGGTTCCCTATTTTAAGAACCCTTCAAAATCTAGATTTTCTCTCTCAAGAATCTCCTATAGTTCATGGTCCTCCATTTCCATCTCGCTCTGGGTCATTTCCTGGTCCATATCGAGTTCCACATCGCTCATCATAGCCTCTTTCTGATTATTATTATCCTTTGTTTGATCTTTGTCTTCCTCCTTCTCCTCCTCCTCTGGACTTCCCTCCCTTCCCTGATCTACTTTTGTTATCTCTTCTTCTTCCTCGAGTACTTGGTACCTATTCCGACTGGCCTGAGGCCCTTTTTCTTGATGTTGCTTAAGTCCCCTTTTTCCCCCTTTCCTCTATGGCTCACTTTATGAAAGCTTTCAGTATCTTTCACTGTGGTCGCTTTGCTCTTGTTCTCTATTTTACTGAGAGGGCAATCCTTGAAAAGGTGTCCATGCTCATGGCATCTGCGACATCTAAATGGAATATGTTCATAATCTACTATTTGTACCCATTCTTCATCAAAAACTTCCAAGATAACCTCATCTGGTAGAGCTCCAGAGAGATCCATCTCCACACAAATTCATGCAAAGGAAGTGTATTGTCCCCTTCCGGTGGATTCAGAAGCTTTGAAAAAACGTCTTAATTTGTTTCCTATGGCTGTTAACAATTATGTTTGCTAGTAATCAAGAGGAAGGGAGTAAAGTCTTACCCAAACCAGAACCGAAGTGAAAGTCTCCCGCTCCGGGACAAAGTTCATCATCCACGGCCTCATATAGAGGCCTGCAGCTGCGTAGAAGTAGGGCCCTCCTTCAAACACTCTGTCTTTATCCTCAATATTTGTGAAGACCACAGTAAAGAATCCCTTTGACCCAAGATGTAGGTCAATGCTTCCTTTTGGTTTCCAATGGTATTTAATCCATGTCTGTAATGCCTTTTCAGTGGGCCATACTCCCATGAATTTACAAATGATAGCATATGTCTGCATGTGGTCATTGTGTGCCTGCAGAGCAAGATCATTCAGAACTACTCTGGGTGTGACTTCCATTTTGGGTTTACATGGTCCCTTCTATGCCTTGGGTTTTGCTCCCTGTTCCTTGTCATCTTCCTCTTTTCTTTTATGTTATTATTCTCCCTTGATTTGTTTCCCTCTTGCTCTTCTTCCATGTTTTCTTTGTTAGAAATAATACTGAGAGGGGGGATGAATCAGTATTATCAAGTCACTTATTTTCTTTTTCAAACCCAGATCATATACGCTACTTCAGTTAGATAAAACCGCGTATATACGCAATTATAGAGAAGGAAACCCACGTATGCAATGCAGACTTATAATTTAATTTATCTTACTGAGATTAATCATTAATCTATGTATTAGGATCAAATGAACAATAACCAGAAATAGTAAAACAGATCTGAAGACCATCACACACACAAGAACACAAGATATAAGGTGGAAACCCAATGTGGGTGAAAACCACCCGCTGTAATTCGTCTCTATCTTCTTTTAATTAGAAACTTCTTTTTACAATGTACTGGTGCAGTCCTTTACCAGTATGCAGGCTACAACCTGCAAAGAGCTACAACCCTCTCTCGTTCTCCAGCTTCTCCTGGAAGGGAGCTACAACCCCCTTAGCTCTTGCACTAGCCAAGATACTAGTACGTAGGTGCTGGCCTACAGAAGGCTACAACCTTATCTTTCTTCCAGGGACCACGTTTCATAAATTTTCAGACTGGATCCATGAACATCAATCAATCATCAAGAATTTCTGCATCAAACAATCTCCTTTTCATCAATTAGAACTGAATCAAGTAGATACTTCTCTGACAGCTATACCGAGAACACAGTAACAGTAACCACACACCAAATTCTGAACCCAGAACACTGCAGCAATAAACAGAAGCAGCTAGATCACAACTCAAAAGATATACACTACTTCAATAACCTGAAACCTGCGTGCATACGCTTTTGTGTTTGGAGAAACCTGCATATACGCTGTTTGTATTCACTAAACCAGTGTGTATACGCGTCTTTGCTTCACTGAACCTATGTACAGATCTATAAAGGATAATTCACTCTTTCAGATATTCAGACACTAATTGACCCAGATTATCAGATTTATAGATCAAGCATGCACCACATATAACAGATCAAAATCATACAAAGATACTATCATTCAAGCCTAAAGATTATGACCCATCAATAGAACTTATCCTTCTTTTTGCGCTAAGGTTCCTCCTTCATTCAGATCCAGATCTGCACCATAACCCCAATCACCAATATTTCAGATCTAGCACTTATTAGATATTCAATTAATTCAGATTGTCCTTTGCCAAATGCTCTCCTTCCTCTTTTATAGTCTTAGGCCTTTCACAATACCATGGTCCAAAACCATAATAAAACAATACCATGGACCCAATACTTGGGATCAACACTTCTGACGAGATACCATGGTCCAAAACCATAGGTTCAAATACCAAGGACTAACTACCACGGGTCAAAAGTAAGTTCTCCAACATATACGTGCTTTTCCGTGCGTGAAAGTGCGTTTGTACGCATATGCGCCTTTGTAACGTCTAACCCGCGTGTATACGCATCTTTGTCTAGGTTAACTTGCGTATATGTCTTTTCCTTCATTCTGAAAACCTGAACCGAGATCTGTCACCAGAGAGAGTTTCCATCAAGGACAACACCTGTGCCATAGCTCTAAACCTGTGCCATAATGCCAACAATCTCCCCCTTTGGACTTGATGGCAACCCCAAGATCCTCAAAGTCATTCTCCCCCTTTGTCATCAAGGGCAAAGGGTTGTGCTCCCCCTGAGTAGATGCTGAAATCTCTGCCCTGCTATGCTGACCATGCTCCCCCTGACTGTAGGCAAGATCTGCAAAAAGATGTTCTTCAAGAAGAACGATGACTTATACATCATAAAAGACCTTCCTATCACCAAAAGACTCAATACATACATCCATCACCCAACCAAGTGGGGATCATCCACCCAACCAAGTGGGGATACAATAGAAATTTACATATGACAACCAAGTACATTACATCTTCATCCCAGGCATAGTGGGGAACCAAAATAGGCCGTTACATGACCTTGACACCATACAAGAAATACATGACATAGAGATGAAATATCTAGAGCAAGACTTATGAAAGTCACCAATAACTGATATTAGCAGCATTTGTCAATCACCATTCAGATCAGCAACCAAGATTTCCTTCTATTCTCCTTCTGCATTTGTTCCACCTGAAACCAACAACAGCTATGAACTAGAACCAAAAGCTTCTAAGATAATGCCAACAACGCATCATTAGAAGTTTATCTACTCCCCCTGAACCTGTGCCAGATGGTCTCTGTCAGACCCATATCAGAATATCTTCAACAGAGCCTGTCCCTATAGATATCCATCAAACCTCCATATACGCGACTGTCTTTGCACAAACCTACGTATGTACGTGGATCCTCCTTAGGCAACACGAGTACACCCATTTTTCTCTGAAAGAGACAAGTTTTAACAGAAAGATGATGCATCAACTACTCCCAACTTTTGTCTGAGATATTCAAAAGTTTCCCTGGGCAGTGGTTTAGTGAGAATATCAGCAACTTGTTCCTTAGAAGGAACATACTCGAGTTTGACCTTTTGTTTTAACACTTGTTCCCGGAGAAAGTGATACTTGATCAGTATGTGCTTGGTATTTGAATGCATGACTGGGTTCTTTGAAATGCTGATTGCACTTGTATTATCACATAATATGGAGATAGGTGGTGTACAAGTGATCTGAAAATCCTGCAAGGTTTGCATCATCCAAAGGAGTTGAGTGTAGCAAGATGCAGTAGCCACATATTCCACTTCAGCTGTAGATAAAGCAATCGAACTCTGTTTCTTGCTGAACCAAGATACTAATCTGGAACCCATAAAGAATGCACCACCACTTGTGCTCTTCCTGTCATCCATGCTTCCAGCCCAATCTGCATCTGTATAAGCATGAAGAGTGAGATCTGTATCTCTAGGATACCATAAGCCATAGTTTTGAGTTCCTTGAAGATACTTGAAAATTCTCTTCACTGCCTAAATATGAGTTCCTTTGGATTTGCCTGAAATCTTCCAACTATTCCCAGTGCATGCATGATGTCTGGTTGGGTACCTGTCAAATAAAGTAGACTTCCAATTATAGATCTATAGGTTGGTTGATGCACTGCTACTGATTCATCATTTGCACTGAGGCCGCATCCTATAACCATGGGGGTACATACTGGTTTTGCATCTTCCATGCCATATTTCTTCAAGATCTGCTTGAGATACTTGGTTTGAGACAAAAAGATACTGCCTTCATTTTGTTGGATTTGCAATCCAAGAAAATATTTCAGTTGTCCAAGCAAAGACATTTCGAATTCTTTTTGCATCACCAAGGCAAAGCTTTGACTCATAGCTTCTTCATTGCTGCCAAAGATAATATCATCTACATACACAACAAGTATTAGCAATTTGTCATTTTCAATTTTTATATAAAGAATTCTATATGATGATCCTTTTGAAAAACCTTGTTGATGAAGATATTTTTCCAAACGGTAGTACCAAGCCCTTGGAGCTTGCTTAAGACCATAGAGAGCCTTTTTTAGTTTGCATACAAGATTTGGATCATTCCCAAGAATGAAACCATCTAGTTGCTCAATGTACACTTCTTCTTCTAAGTCTCCATTCAAAAAGGCTGATTTCACATCCATTTGAAATACTTTGAACTTCTGAAAGCTTCAGAGAGCAAGGAACATTCGGATGGCCTCAAGTCTAACAACGGGAGAAATTTTTTCTTCAAAGTCTATTCCTTCTTGTTGAGCATACCCTTTACAAACAAGTCTGGCCTTGTTTCTAATCACTTCCCCATTTTCATTCAACTTGTTTTTAAAGATCCATTTTGTCCCTATGACATTCTTATCTTTTGGTCTAGGAACCAACTCCCAAGTGTTATTCTTTTCGATCTACTCAAATTCTTAATCCATTGCCTTGACCCATCATTCATCTTTGCATGCCTCTTTTACATTTTGTGGTTCAGTGGAGGAGAGAAATGCCAAATAGCTTGAGGCTTCTGCAATTGTTCTTCTTGTTTGTATACCTGCCTCTTTTTGCCCCAAAATTTGAGATTTTGGATGATTCTTCTAAACGTACTTGGATGGAGTCTTCTCTTCTATTCTTATCTGTTCCTCTGGTGCCTCTTGAGGTTCTTCTTCATTATCAGTCTGATTTGAAGGATGGTCTTCATCCTCTTCGATATTTTCATAATTTACTTGCCTAGGAATGTTTCCTTCTTCATCAACCACTACATCAATGCTGTCAACAATTCTTCCAAGTCTTTTATTGTAACACTTATATGCTTTGTTGTGGGGAGAATAATCAAGGAGAATGCCTTCATCTGCTCTAGGTTCAAACTTGCCAAGATGTTCATCATTATTCTTAACATAGCATTTGCTTCCAAAAATTTTGAAATGTTTTACCGAAGGAGTCTCACCATACCAGAGCTCATGAAGAGTTTGAGTGCTGTTCACCCGGACATTTGTTTTGTTGAGAATAACAACCGCAGCAAATGCAGCTTCACCCCAGAAGTTTGCGGGAGTTCCAGACTCATCAAGCATAGCACGAGCCATTTGTTGAACCGTTCTGTTCATCCTTTCCACTACTCCATTTTGCAGAGGAGTCCTAGCTGTAGAGAATTCCCTTCTTATTCCATGTTCCTCACAAAAATCGAAGAATTCATTTGAGGTAAACTCCCCACCTCTATCAGACCTGAGGCACTTAATTTTGTGATCTGATTCGTTTTCAACCAAGGCTTTGAAATATTTGAATTTTTCGAAGGCTTCATCTTTGTGCTTCATAAGTCCTATCCAAACCATCCTGGAGAAGTCGTCAATGAATAATATAAAGTATTCTTCTCCTCAAGGTGACCTTTTCCTAGATGGACCACATACATCTGTATGGACTAGTTCAAGAGGCCTGCTAGCTGATCCTTCCTTCTCAGGGAAGTTAGTTCTGGTTTGCTTACCAAACTGACATGATTTGCATATTGTATTGTCTGGAATTCTGATGTCTGGAAGACCACGAACTGCCTGGTATTTGCATTCTTTCCTTATCTGTGAAAAGCTTAGATGCCCCAACCTCTGGTGCCATAACCAGTGTTCATCATTCTTGCTCAAATAACATTTTTGTTGTCCTTCTTCAAATATGTATAAATTATTTGGAGTTCTTATGCCTTTGATCACTGTTTTTCCTGTATCAAGATCACGAACACTACATCCATTTGATCGAAATATTACCTCAGTTCCTTGATCACACATCTGACTAACACTCAGTAGATTATGCTTCAAGCCATCAACATACAAAACATTTCCAGCTTTGACTTTTTCTTTCAACTGAACAGTGCCTTTTCCTTTTATGACTGCAGGGGTATCATTTCCAAAAGAAACTTTCTTTCCTTTTTCTAAAGCACTATATGATAGAAGTTTTTCTTTATCACCTGTCATATGCTTCGAACATCCACTGTCGATGTACCATTGATTTTCCTATCCTTCTGCATATAAAGCTATCCCACATCTTTCTGGTTATGGTTCCTTCATTCTCCATGTTCTAGCACTTGAGGTTTGTTCCTTTTGAGTTGTCTTCCAAAACCTGCTCCTGCATTCATAATCTTCATGACCAAAGTTATTACAAATAAAACATTCAATTTCATTTTCAAGGGCGGAAAAGTTGTTATAGGTCCTTTTCGTGATTCCAGTCATACTTCTTTGTTTTTGAGCTTCTATAGTCATGATTGTCTTATAGGCAACACATTGAGCTGCTTTATGGCCAAAATTATGGCAAGAGAAACATTGGCCATTGAAGAAACTCCTGTGATTATCAAATCTACCAACCAAATGATTGTAGTTTCTATTGTCATCCATTCTTGAGGCAAATTGAGAAGATTTTACCTGTGGCTGGTTGTAGCTTTTGTTCATCCTTAAGGTGGATTGCCCCTGATTTACCTGGTAGTATTTGTTTATTCTTGATGTAAATCGTCCCTGTTTTACCTGGTGATCTCCATTGGGCTTTTGCTCATTCCTCCTTGCTGCATCAAGATAACCTTTTGAGGTGGATGCTTGAGATGCTTCTCCATTATATCCCAGACCTATCTTGATTAGTGGAGAACGCTGCACATTGATAATCTCATCCAGAGTTTCAGATCCTTTAACAAATTTAAGATTAAGAGCTTTTGTTTTCTCAATCTCTTTTCTAAGACCAACAATTTCACATTCTAACTTTTCAAGAAGTTTTTCTTTTTCAGCAAGTTGGAATTGAAGAGTATCAATGATCACATTCTTCTCTTCTAAACATATTTTGAGTCTAGAAATCTCTTCATAAAGACCTTCTTCATCTATAGCATCCACAAAATCATCATCTTCAAAAGCCATTAAGAGTCTATAATTGTTACCTTGTTCATCTTCGTCACTATTTGAAAGTCCATCACTGTCTTCATGAGTGTAGTAACTTTTCTTAGTTACATTCTGTTTCTTGTTCCATCTAACAGGTTCCTTCCCTTTGTCAATCTTATCCTTATGAGGACATTTGGTAGCATAGTGACCGACTCTTCCACAAGCAAAGCATTTGAAAGGTAACTTACCTCGGAATATTCCAGCACCCCGTTGAAGGTTCTTGACAAAATTTGATTCTTCTTCTTCTTCTGACACGTGTCCTGACTCATAGTAGTTTCCTTGGCCTGAAGCCTTGAAGGCAGCTTCTCTCCTGTCTGATGGTCCTCCTTTCCTCATTTCATAAGTAGTTAGAATTCCATGCAGCTGTGACATGGTAAGGTTTCGTAGATTCTCTTTTTCTTCTATTGTATAAACTTTAGATTCAAACCTAGGGGACAAAGATCTTAGAACTTTTTCAACCACAATAGCCTCTTTTATTTCTTCACCCAAGTTTTTCATACAATTAACAATCTCATCTACACGAAGGAAATAGTTAGCCACACTTTCATCATTGTGCATTCTGAGATTTTCATACTAAATTCTGAGGGTTTGAAGTTTTGCTCGTTTTACCTGTTCATCTCCTTCATAACTTAGAACAATCTTGTCCCATATTTCTTTTGTGGATTTATACTGCATAATCTTGACGAATTCTGGTTGAGATAGACATCCTAATAGGGTATTGACAGCCTTTGCATTTGTTTCATATTTCTTCTTCTCAGCCGGATCTATAGGAGTTGCTGATGGAAAAGAGTACCCTGTATCTATGATGTCCCAGACTTCTGTACCAAGAGATTGAAGATAGGCAGTAACTCTTACCTTCCAATATATGAAGTTTGTCCCATCAAAAATCGGTGGCCTGATAGATGCTTCTCTCTCATAGTTTCTCATGATGATGGATCTTCCTTCAAGTGATCAAGCTTCTTCAGAAGGACCTGCTTTGATTCCAATTGTTGGAAATAATACTGAGAGGGGGGGTGAATCAGTATTATCAACTCACTTATTTTTTTTTTCAAACCCAGATCATATACGCTACTTCAGTTAGATAAAACCGCGTATATACGAAACTACAGAGAAGGAAACCCGTGTATGCAATGCGGACTTATAATTTAATATATCTTACTGATGTTAATCATTAATCTGTGTATTAGGATCAAATGAACAGTAACCAAAAACAGTAAAACAGATCTGAAGACGATCACACACACAAGAACAAAAGATATAAGGTGGAAACCCAATGTGGGTGAAAACCACCTGCTGCAATTCATCTCTATCTTCTTTTAATTAGAAACTTCTTTTTACAATGTACTGGTGTAGTCCTTTACCAGTACGCAGGCTGCAACCTACAGAGAGATACAACCCTCCCTCGTTCTCCAGCTTCTCCTGGAAGGGAGCTACAACCCCCTTAGCTCTTGCACTAGCCAAGATACTAGTACGTAGGTGCTGGTCTATAGAAGGCTACAACCTTCTCTTTCTTCCAGGGACCACGTTTCATAAATTTTCAAACTGGATCCATGAATATCAATCAATCATCAAGAATTTATACATCAAACAATCTCCTTTTCATCAATTAGAACTGAATCAAGTAGATACTTCTTTGACAGCTGTACCCAGAACACAGTAACAGTAACCACACACCAAATTCTGAACCCAGAACACTGCAGCAATAAACAGAAGCAGCTAGATCACAACTCAAAAGATATAAGCTACTTCAATAACCCGAAACCTGCGTGCATACACTTCTGTGTTTGGAGAAACCTGCGTATACGCTGTTTGTATTCACTAAACCAGTGTGTATACGCGTCTTTGCTTCACTGAACTTGCGTACAGATCTATAAAGGATAATTCACTCTTTCAAATATTCAGACACTAATTGACCCAGAATATCAGATTTATAGATCAAGCATGCGCCACATATAACAGATCAAAATCATACAAAGATACTATCATTCAAGCCTAAAGATTATGACCCATCAATAGAACTTATCCTTCTTTTTGCGCTAAGGTTCCTTCTTCATTCAGATCCAGATCTGCACCATAACCCCAATCACCAATATTTCAGATCTAGCACTTATTAGATATTCAATTAATTCAGATTGTCCTTTGCCAAATGCTCTCCTTCCTCTTTTATAGTCTTAAGCCTTTCACAATACCATGGTCCAAAACCATAATAAAATAATACCATGGACCCAATACTTGGGATCAACACTTCTGATGAGATACCATGGTCCAAAACCATAGGTTCAGATACCAAGGACTAACTACCACAGGCCAAAAGTAAGTTCTCCAACATATACGTGCTTTTCCTTGCGTGAAAATGTGTGTATACGCATACGCGCCTTTGTAACGTCTAACCCGCGTGTATATGCATCTTCGTCTAGGTTAACCTGCATATATGTCTTTTCCTTCATTCTGAAAGCCTGAACTGAGATCTGTCACCAGAGAGAGTTTCCATCAAGGACAACACCTGTGCCATAGCTTTAAACCTGTGCCATAATGCCAACATTCTTTCCCTTCTTCAGCAAGACCTTTGACCTCTTCTATTGGCTTCTTACCTCAGCTGGCTACAACCTGCTTGTAGGAGGGAGTGGAACTCCCTCCTTTGCACCCTTCCATGGAGTGCAACACCTACTAAAGACTGTAAGCCCTAGCTATTCATTCCTCCACTCCCATCCTATGTTGCTTATCATTCCCTTCGAACCATTTCTCCCAAATATGGAATGTTGTTATCTCACTCATGGGGAGAAAAATTGCATGGATCCTTGCAGTTAGATATGTCTTATGCCACCATATTTATTTTTGGCCAACAAAGGAAACTATATAGAGAGACCTTGATGAAATACATGGTGAGTAGTGCTGAAAGACCACAAAACTTTCCCATATACTCCATGCATTATGATATGGACTCTTTTATCTTGTACAATTCAGAACATGACAATAATCAAATCATAACTATAGAAGAAAATAGAAAACCTCCTGACAGTGAGAACATTTTTCATGAGTCCCTATGGCATCTAAACTTTGATGGATTTGTGAATAGGTTAGGGGTTGGTGCAGGAGTGTGGATCCATAATATGGAGAATAATCATTCTGAGGAACATGCATTCAAGTTAAACTTCAAGTGCAGCAATAACATGGCTGAATATGAAGCCTTAATTTTAGGGTTACAAATGGTTAGAAAGCTTGGAGCCAAAAGAGTTTCCACACTTGGAGACTCATAACTGATTATTAAACAGATTAATGGTAAATACTCTGTAAACAATCCCAAACTTAGCCAATATAGGGAGAGTGTCATAGATTTGATTAAAGACCTCCTGGAAACAAACTTTACTATCATTCCTAGAAAACAAAATATGGAGGCTCACAATCTTGCCACTTTTTCTAGTACCTGTCAATTTCCCTTTCAACCCAACCATCAGTACACTACAAAAGTGAGACATAGGCCTGTCATACCTGATAATTTGAGTTATTGGCAGATTTTCGTCGAGGATTCCCAAATCTATAATTTCATGAATGCTGAAGGTGAGTTTCAGAATTGTAAAGTAGATACAAACTATACACTAGAAAATAACATAGATAGTGACATAGATGTAAATATTTTAGATATAGGTAAACCTACTAAATTCACTAAAGTAGATATATATAATTTAGAAAATGTAGGAATAGAGGAAATAATGAATGATGATCTTGAGATTCTTAATCTTAAAAATAAATTTTTTTCCTAAGGGATTAGTCCCATTAGAAGACTTGTTTGACTCAAATGATCTAGCTAGAAAACCGAAAACGGACCCTTTAAGAGCAGACATAGAAGAATGTAACATAAGAACTGTGGAAAAACCAAAATTCATTAAAATATCAAAAGCCTTACCTCCAAAGGAAAATCTAAAATACATAAACCTATTTAAAGAGTTCCAAGATGTTTTTGCATGGAGTTACGAAGACCTAAAATCTTATGACACCAACATAATTCAACACAAAATACCTCTCAAAGAGGGTCATAAACTTTTCAAACAAAAACTTAGGAGAATTAATCCGATCCTTATCCCATCTATTGAGAAAGATGTTGAAAGAATGTATGATGCCAAAATCATAGCTCCCATAAGATATTCAGATTAGATTTCAAACTTAGTTACTACTAGGAAAAAGGATGGAGAAATCAGACTTTGTGTTGATTTCAGAAATTTGAACAATGTCTCATTAAAAGATAACTATCCTCTACCAAAAATGGACCATATACTTCAGAGGGTAGTAGGCTCATCCAAAATCTCATTACTTGATGGATTCTCTGGATATAACCAGATCTTAGCTCAACGAGACGACCAAGCCAAAACTGCATTTACTACTCCTTGGGGTACCGTCATTTATTTGAAGATGCCTTTTGGATTAATGAATGGAGGAGGAAAATTTCAAAGAGATATGGATATAGATTTTTCCAAGGAGATCCATGACTTCCTAGTAGTATACCAAGATAACATCATTGTCTTTTCAAAATCTGATATTGAACACCTAGATCACTTTAGAAGAGTTTTCATCAAATGTAGGAAACTTGGGATTTCTTTAAATCACAAAAAGACACTCTTTGGTGTAGAAGAAGGAAAATTGTTGGGACATATAATATCCAAAGATGGAATTAGAATAGATCCTACTATAATAGAGGCCATTTGACCATTTCCCATCCTAGAAACATTAGAGAGTTACAGTCATTTCTAGGCAAGATAAATTTTCTTAGGAGATTCATTTCAAATTTAGCAAAATTGATTAGAGAACTAAATAACATGTTAAGAAAGGACTCAGCACTTAAATGGATAGTGGAGGCCAAATAGTCCTTTGAAGCCATCAAGGAATCCCTAACCAAAACTCCAGTCCTTATAAGTCCTGATTTTCAGAAAGATTTTATAATTTTTTCTTTTTCTTCAGAACACACCATTGCAGCAATCTTGTTGCAAAAGAATGACCAAGGATATGAACAACCAATTGCATTTTTCAGTAAATCCTTAAGAGATGCCACACTCAAATACAACATTATGGAAAAACAAGCATTAGCTTTAATAAAGGCTATCAAAGATTTCAGAGTTTATATTTTGTATCCTCACATTATTGCTTATGTTCCAAATTCAATATTTAAGGACATTTTGACACAAAATGGGCCTAAAGGGAAGAGAGGCAAATGGATTGCCACTATTTTGGAATATGACATAGAAATAAAGCCCAATAAACTTATCAAAGGCCAAGGTTTAGCCAAAATCATGACTGAATCGAATTGTCAGGCCCTAGATATTAATTTCATCGGTGCCCTTGATGAACAGGAAGAGATGGCGACTCCACAACTCAGTGAACATTTTATTGATTCACCTTGGTATGCAGATATCATATATTTATTACTAAACATACAAGCTCCTCCTGGTTTAAAAGGAACTAAAGCTAGATTTTTTAAAATAAATTCATTAAGATATTGTATCATAGATAATGCTTTGTTTTGGAAAGACATTAGTGGTTTTCTTTTGAACTGTCTACTGAAAGATGAAGCTGATAAAATTATGCAAGAATTCCATGCAGGGGATTGTGGGGGACACTTGTATTGGAAAACTACTGTTGACAAAATCATGAGGGCTGGTTTCTACTAGCCTAATCTTTTTGCAGATGTTAAGAAACATGTGACCTCATGTCATAAGTGCCAGATATTTGAGGGAAAAAGAAAAATTTTACCCCTGCCTCTTAAACCAATCTCCACATAAATTCCATTCCAAAAATGGGGGTTAGACTTCATTGGAGAAATACACCCAGCCTCCTCAGCTTAGCATAAATGGATTCTAATAGCTACTGATTACTTCACAAAATGGATAGAAGCCATCCCTTCTAGACAAGCCATAAACACTATCATTATCTCATTCCTAGAAAATAATATCCTGTCAAGATTTGGATGCCCCCAAAAGCTCATTACTGATAATGCAGCTTCTTTTAAATCGAAGAAATTGGTAGACTTCTATAACAAATCCCACATCACCCTTGGCCACTCCACTGCCTATTACCCTCAAGATAATGGACTTGCAGAATCCTCTAACAAAAGCCTAGTCAATATCATTAAGAAATTACTAGAAGACAACAAAAAGATATGGAACAAAATGTTGGTCAATGCCTTATGGGCAGATAAACTAACTACTAAGAAGTCAATTGGCACATCTCCTTATCAGTTGGTATATGGGATGGATGTTGTTTTTCAATCATCTTTAGGAGTACCAGTGATGAAGATCATCCAGGAATTATAGGTGGAACAAAATGATATCCAGAGAAGGATAAATCAGACCATACATTTGTAGCAGACCAAAGAAGAAGTATATGTAAAATCACAAGTAATCCAGGACAAAATCAAAAATATTTTTGATAAAAAGACTGAAGCTGATGATTTTTACATAGGTGATAAAGTTCTTAAGTGGGATTCAAGAAGAAAAGACAAGGGCAAACATGGAAAATTTGACTTCTTATGGCAAGGGCATTATGTCATTTATGGTTATAGGGGTAACAATGCATTTTTCTTGATAGAGATAGATGAATCAGATCTACCAGGAGGACCTGTCAATGGTATAATGTTGAAGCATCATTTTTCCACTGATTAACAATAGTTCACTTTACTTTGCATTATTGTACATAACATTGTAGATTGTAGATTGGATTGGATGGTGATATTTTGAAGTTGAAGCCCAGAGAGAAGGCCCTGTGCTTTGAAGGGTTTACCATCATAACTATCAATAAGGCAGAAATCACAGAAGAACAGTTTATAGGGTAACTACAGTCACAATTCAAAGGCTACTGATCTTAAAGTTCTTGACATTTCACCAGGAAATGCCATCCCCATGTGGAGCCACTGTTAGGGTCCTATAATAATAGGATTCATAATTTTGAATTGACTATGTTAAGCCTTGTAATATTGTACATACCTTTGCTTTTATACAAATGTTTTCCATATTAAAAAATTTAAAAATGTAAAGAGGGTATGTCCTAAAAGAAATATCAAAGGACAAAAAGAATAATAAAAGATAAAAAAAGTGAAAAAATATGAACCCCAAACAAAAAATAGATCATGAAAGTGTGCAAGTCCAAGTGCCACTACCTTTTACTTTTATGTACAAAATAATGGTTGTGTGCAACTTGTCATAAATACCAAAACCCATTATAGTCAAATAGTTTAATCTTGACTACTTCATGCTTTAAATTTCATGTTTATAGATAGAGATTAAAGATCTAGCCAAACTGTATACTCTTGGCAGATCAGTAGTTAGGTAGAGAAATAAAATGTGCTCATAAGCTTAATCTCAGTCATTGGAAGATATAAGGTTAGAATTAGATAGTTTGATTTTCAAAAGAAAAAGGAAAGAAAGGGTGTGCTAGCTGAAGTGCACCTAATAAAGTGAAGAAAATTTTTTAGGGTAAGTAAAGGGTAAGTAGAAGAAAGGTTGGAGAAGTACAAAGTTGATTGAAGCAAAAGCACATTTATCATGCTTGATCCAATGTTTCAATTTGCAGGAGTAGTTATGAAAGTGAAAGGATGCTCATAAGCTGATTTACATAACTTCCCCTCATTTCATTTCAACCCCCACTACATACTTAATAATTTCCCCATTATCCCATCATTTCATTTCAACCCCCACTACATACTTAATAATTTCCCCATTATCCCATAATTTCTTGTTAAAATACCCCTTTCCCCTTGGTTTCACACATTTCCCTAGCAAATTACCCTCCAAAAGTCATTTCCCAACCCAAAACCCCTTTTCCCTAGTGTGAAACCCATTCCCCTTTGAAAAAATCATTTTTTCCCTTATTAATTCCCCTATTTTGTCTAAAAACCCACTAAAACCCCTTTATCCTAGTTTAACCCCACCCCCCCAACCCCGCATTACTTTATTAACTTTTCCATACCATACTTCGCCTAAAAAACCCATAAAACCCCTTTAGCTTAAGTTTTGTTTACCCCAACTTTATAAAGTTAACTTCGCCATTCATGTTTTTCCCAACATAATCCCTTTCACCCCATAAAACCCCTTTACTCTAACTTTTGTCTCCCTCTTGCTTTATTTAAATTAACTGTGCAAATTCACTTTTTCCCAATATAAAACCTTTCAACCCACCCCCTCGGTGTAGTTAACAAACCCCCGCCGCATTTAACCCTGGTCCCATTTTATTAGCCCCGCACTATATTAAACCCGTGCATTATACTTTTAACCCGCACCACTTATTCATTAAATAGTTACAAGTTAAGTGTAATTATCCCTCGGACCCCACTAATCTTCGCCAATTGCCCTCCGTGCATCTTTACCATGCGATAGCGGTTAGATATTTCACCCCCAGATCTAAAAACGTGCATCCATATCATGTTCATTTCTTTTCCGAGCTTTAAAGACCTGAGAGCACGCGAGATTCGTGGTTTTTTTCGGGTCCCTTTCGGTAACATGGTAGCATCATGTTAACTCGCGTGTTCTCCAAAAAACACCGCCCTTTACTTAAAAGAGGTGCGATGGCCTCCAAAACTGCCTCCCCGCATTGGCCGAAACCGCTCACTGTTCACTTATCGAATTCCGCGCCAAATTTTAAATAGTTACCTGTTAAAAATCCAAAGACCCTCATTTCCGCTCTTTTCACCCGTTTACACAGTGAAACCGGCCTATCCCTTCCTGCGCCACCATGAACCTATGCAACCCAATTTGACATCCGATTACCCTCCAAACACTGCCAGGACTCCATCCATAGACATCCATGTTCCCTAAAGCCATTATTACCTCCGTGTCAACCTGTGCTTTTATTAATAAATTGTTTTATTTTGTAGGTAATTAGCAGAAGGCCAAAACCTTGGATAAACAGTTTTGATACTAGTTCCAAAACATGTTTACTCCAAGATTCACAAAGAAATGAATTCAAAAGCCTTTATTCAGAAGAAAAAGACAATTATCATAGAGCAGAAGGAAACAATTTACACAGTAATGGTTAAACTAAAGAACAAATCATTTACGCAGAGACAGTAAATGCTAAAACAAAAGAGGCAGATAAAACATACAGTTAAAAGACAAACAGATAAAATATATAGAAAGATGATTAGTATCCAACTACCAAATGTTGATACATGGAAAAAAATAAATGATTCACTGTTGAAATACATCGTAAAAATTTGAAATGTACAGTAAAAGTAAAAAAGCACAGTAAAGGATATTGACATGTCAGCAAATTCAAAGTGTATTAGATTAAAGTGTAATAGATGAAAGGTCATAAGTGAATATGACATCGGGGAAAATTTTAAGAACCCCCCTAAATTTATAAATATAATAAATGGGCGAATCTCCATGGTATATAGGAAAAATGGAAGGCGATTTTATCAATAATATAATATGTATATATAATTTTTTGGCGAATCTCTCACCAGGCATGGCGAATATTTTACTCAATTATAAAATCTTGTAAGATCTTGGCGAGTCTTTCACTAAATAATAAAACTTTGTAAAGTCCTAGTGAATCTTAGCATAGGCTACATGCTGGTTTAATTCCCCCATTTAAATAGGCTACATTCCAGGTGAATACCATGGGTCAATACTATGTGCCATTTTGGTGAATACCATGGGTCAATACCATGTGCCATTTTTGTTTTTATTAATTCTAATATTAGGGTTAATAATGGTTTTTTGCATGGTATTAATAACAATCTAGTCCATGGTATTTGTCCCATAGTATTTTAGCCATAGGTTTCACCTAAATATAACCTATTTTTTGAGTGTTCATAAATATAAGGTGACTTATGAAGTGAATATAAAAATTTGTTTTATTTGTTTACCATACCTCTCGTCTATTTATATTTTTATTAATTTACCATACCTCTTTTACAAATATGGTATTTGGCCCATAGGATTCACTTAAATAAAACCTCTTTCTTGAGCCTTCATAAATAGAACGAGGGTTATGGACTAAATATAAAAAGAGGTTTTATTTATTTACGATACGTCTAGTTTATTTATATTTTTATTTATTTACCATACCTTTTGAGTAAGTATAAAAAGACGTTTTATTTATTTACCATACCTCCACTTTACTTATATTTTTATTTGTTTACACCCTTACATGTATATAAGGTGACTTATGGAGTAAATATAAAAAACGTTTTATTTATTTACCATACCTCCACTTTACTTATATTTTTATTTGTTTACACCCTTACATGTATATAAGGTGACTTATGGAGTAAATATAAAAAATGTTTTATTTATTTACCATACCTCTCATTTATTTATATTTTTATTAATTTATCATACCTCTTTTATAAATATGGTATTTGGCCCATAGGATTCACTTAAATAAAACCTATTCTTGAAAATGGGCGAATGAAAGGTTGTAAGTCCTAATTTCAAGGGCTAAATTTACCTTTTTTACTCTCTCCCTTAAAATAAGGTGGGCTATTTGAGGTGATTTGTAAAAATGTACTATGATACAAAATATTCGCCCACTAAAAATTTAAAACCCCTTAATTTCGCTAAAGGGCGAACATTCGCCCCTAAAATTATCCTTGTATGACATCCACCATGAAGACCAAATAGCCAAGCAACTTAAAGGGCAAAAGATCAAGCATCAAAGACAAGAGAACCTAAATAACAGGGACAACAAGTAGCAGTTCAAAAGTTGTCTCTATCTTCTCACATGAAGATATTTCCTTTTCATAGATTAGTTCTCAATAAAATTTGAGATATTTTGTAAATTCCTTTTGTATAAATACTTCATAATTCGAAGTATTGAGGGTGGATTACTGTACATGTGTAAAGTTATTTTGATCTTGAACCTAAGGGTGATTGTACCAATTTTCAAGTGAATAGACTGGAGCAAGTAATAAAAGCATTGCACTACAGGATTCATGAGATGAGCTATTTGCAATGAAGTATCTTCTTTGTCTGATTTTTTTACCTTCTTATGTTTTCATAAATTTAAATTTTTTTCGAAATTTGAATGTATTAACTAGAAATATCACTCAGAATTTGTTTAAGGACACTATTTTTTGCACAGTTAGTCATTTATATGTTTTCCTCTGATATCTAGATTTGAGAACCCTTAATTGCTCTCTCATCTCGGTTGACCTCTTTCATTCCTTCCATAATCTAGCCTAGGGAACCCTTAATTGCTCCCTGGATCCAATTAGAAACCACTTCACCATCCAGCCTTTGAGATCTGTAATAACTCACCTATCTTTCCCTGTAGACACTGCTTTTAAAGCTTGATCCAGTCCAATTTGTTTGATATTGACTCCATAGCCCAATGGTAAAAGAAAACCTTTGTTCATCTAAGTAAGTGATCCCACCACCCAAATTAAAAATCAAAACCTAAGTGCAACCATAACTAGCCTAAAATTAATTAACTAAAACAAAGTTAAATCATAAACAGAGAGCCCTCTCTAAGATTAGGAAGGCTAGGTCCTGATCTCCAAAAGTGGTTTGTAGTTACCTCTATTATTTCTATCTTCAATAAATTCTAAAGAAATTTTGGAGTGATAACAAACCCTAGGCTTAATATTATACTAGGTTAGAGAAAAATATTATTTATGATTGTATTAGGGCTTAATATTAGAAACCCAAGGGATTATAAACCTAAGGGAATAAAATTAAACCCTGGGATGAATATTAAACCCTACCACTATAAACCTTCAAATTAATAAACCCAAGGGATTAATATTGTGAAACATACACTTAATATTAAACCCTAGGAATATAAACCGTATAATTAATATTATGAACCCAAGGAATTTATATTACAAACCTAATAAATTGTAAACCAAAGGGATTTATATTAAACCATAGGATTGATATTATAAACCTTATCAATAATATTATACCCTAATAAAATGAACCCTTACATTAATAAACCCAAGGGATTGATATTATAAACTCGAGGCACTAATAAAATCAAGGGAATAAATCTAAAAACCCAAAAACCCAAAGGATTTATATTATAAACCAAAGGTATATAAACCCTAAGCTAAATATTATAAATCATAAAACAAACACTATTGACCATGGTTGACCATGGTTGATTTTCATATTGAGACAATATTTGTCACAATGTGATGTTGGACCATGGTTGACCATGATTGATTTCCATATTGAGAGAATATTTGTCACAATGTGACATTGGGCCATGGTTCACCATGGATGATTTTCATATTGACAATATTTGTCACAATGCAACATTGGACCATGGTCAACCATGGTTGACCATGGATGACCATGGTTGTGACAATGTGACGTTGGATAAATATTATCAGCTGTAAAATAAATACGGTTGACCATCGTTGACCATAGTTGATTTTCATATTGATAGAATATTATAAACCCAATGGATTATAAACCCAAGAGATTTAAATTAAACCCTAGGATTAATATTATAAACCTTGTGAATAATATTATACCCTAGGAATACGAACTCTTAAATCAATAAACATAAAGGATTGATATGATAAATGCAAGGGACTCATAAACCCAAGGGATTATAAACCCATAGGAATAATATTAAACACAAGGAATTAATATTATAAACCAAAGCGATATAAACCCTAAAATAAACATTAAACCCTATGATTAATATTACAAACCTTAACAACAACATTATAAACTTATGTGAATAAAAACACAAGTGACAATATTAAAAACCCAAGTGAATAACATTAAACATTAGGATTAATATTATATCGTAGGAACATAAACCCTAATATTAATAAACCCAAAGGATTAATACTATAAACCCAAGGAATTATAAACTTAAGGGATTAAAATTAAACCCTAAGATTAATATTATAAACCATAGGATTAATATTAAACCCTAGGAATATAAATCCTATGATTAATTTTAGAAACCATAGGATCAATATTATAAAACGAAGGGAACAATTAACCCATTAGATTAATATTAAAAACTCAAGGGATTATAAACTGAAGGGAATAACATTAGACCCTAGGATTAATACTAAACCATAGGAATATAAACCCTAATATTAATATTATAAACCTTAGTATTAATATTATAAACCCAAGAGATTAATACTACAAATCCAAGGAATTAATAAACTTAATGGATTAATATTATAAACTCAATGGATTACAAAACTGAGCGGGATAATTATAAACTCAAGGATTAATATTATAAACCTAAGGGGTTTATAAACCCAAATGATTAACATTAAAAATTCAAGGGATTAATAGTAAACCCTAAGATTAAAATTATAAACCCTAATACTACAAATCATAAACCCAATATTAAAATTTAACATTATAAACCAAATATTAAAAGGCCCTAATATTATAAACCTTGTATTAAATCCACGTTTTGTAATGCAACAATGCAACATTGAATAAGTTACAATGTAATGTAACATTGCGGCAATGATTGTTAGACTTATTCTCATATTAAGACAATGTTTATCACAATGTGATATTGCATACATTTTTGTACTATTCAAATGTAACAATATTAAACCCTTGATATTATAAGCCCAAGGGACTAATAAACCCAAGGGATTAATATTATAAACCAAAGGGATATATACCCTATGATAAATATTATAAACCATAAAATAAACATTAAACCCAGAGATTCATGTCATGAACCATATTATTAATATTATAAACCCAATGGATTAATAAGCCCAAGGGCTTAATATTAAAAACCCAAGGGATTAATATTCTAAAACATAGGCTTAATATTAAACCCTAGGAATATAAAACCTATAATTAATATTATGAACCCAAGGAATTTATATTACAAACCCAATAGATTGTAAACTCAAGGGATTTATATTTAACCTTAGGATTGATATTATAAACCTTATCAATAAAATTATGCCCTAAGAATATGAACCCTTACATTAATAAACCCAAGGGATTGATATTATAAACCAAAGGCACTAATAAAATTAAGGGATTAATTCTAAAAACCCAAAAACCCAAAGGATTAATATTATAAACCCAAGGTATATAAACCCTAAGATAAATATTATAAATCATAAAACAAACATTGTTGACCATGGTTAACCATGGTTGATTTTCATATTGAGACAATATTTGTCACAATGTGACATTGGACCATGGTTGATAAACCCAAGGGATTTATATTAAACCCTAGGATTGATATTATAAACCTTATCAATAATATTACGCCCTAAGAATATGAACCCTTACATTAATAAACCCAAGGGATTGATATTATAAACCCAAGGCACTAATAAAGCCAAGGGATTAATTCTAAAAACCCAAAGTTAATATTATAAACCCGAGGTATATAAACCCTAAGATAAATATTATAAATCATAAAACAAACATTGCTGACCATGGTTGACCATGGTTGATTTTCATTTTGAGACAATATTTGCAACAATGTGACATTGGACCATGGTTGACCATGATTGATTTCCATATTGAGAGAATATTTGTCATAATGTGACATTGGACCATGGTTCACCATGGATGATTTTCATATTGACAATATTTGTCACAATACGACATTGGACCATGGTCGACCATGGATGAACATGGATGACCACGATTGTAACAATGTGACGTTGGATAAATATTATAAGACGTAAAATAAATATGGTTGACCATAGTTGATTTCCATATTGATAGAATATTATAAACCCAAGGGATATAGATTAAACCCTAGGATTAATATTATAAAGCTTGTGAATAATATTATACCCTAGGAATATGAACCCTTAAATCAATAAACATAAAGGATTGATATCATAAACGCAAGGGACTAACAAACCTAAGGGATTATAAACCCATAGGAATAATATTAAACACAAGGAATTAATATTATAAACCAAAGTGATATAAACCCTAAAATAAACATTAAACCCTACAATTAATATTACGAACCTTAACATCAACATCATAAACTTATGTGAATAAAAACCCAAGTGCCAATATAGAAAAGCCAAGGGATTTTAAACCCAAGGGAATAGCATTAAACATTAGGATTAATATTAAATCGTAGGAGCATATACCCTAAGATTAATAAACCCAAAGGATTAATACTATAAACCCAAGGAATTATAAACTTAAGGGATTAACATTAAACCCTAAGATTAATATTATAAACCATAGGATTAATATTAAACCCTCAGAATATAGTTCCTATGACTAATATTAGAAAACCTAGGATCAATATTATAAAACAAAGGGAATAATAATCCCATTGGATTAATATTAAAAACACAAGCGATTATAAACTCAAGGGAATAACATTAGACCCTAGGATTAATACTAATCCATAGGAATATAAACCCTAATATTAGTATTATAAACCTTAGGATTAATATTATAAGCCCAAGGGATTAATACTACAAATCCAAGAAATTAATAAAGCTAATGGATTAATATTATAAACTCAATGGATTATAAACCATTGGGGATAATTATAAACTCAAGGGATTAATATTATAAATCTAAGGGATTGATAAACCCAAATGATTAATATTAAAAACCCATGGGATTAATAGTAAACCCTAAGATTAATATTATAAACCCTAATACTAAAAATAATAAACCCAATATTAAACTTTATTATTATAAACCAAATATTAAAAAGGCCCTAATATTATACACCTTGTATTAAATACAAGCTTTGTAATGCAACAATGTGACATTAAATAACTTACAATGTAATGTAACATTGCGACAATGATTGTTAGACTTATTTTCATATTGAGACAATGTGTATCACAATATGATATTGGATACATTTTTGTACTATTCAAATGTAACAATATTAAACCCTTGATATTATAAGCCCAAGGGAATAATAGACCAAATGTATTAATACGAAAAACCCAAGGGAATATAAACCCAAGTGAATAGTAGTAATCCCAAGGGATTAATATTATAAACCAAAGGGATATAGACCCTACGATAAATATTACAAACCATAAAATAAACATTAAACATGGAGATTCATGTCATGGAACTTATTATTAATATTATAAACCCAATGGATTAATAAGCCCAAGGGCTTAATATTAAAAATCCAAGGGATTAATAGTGTAAAACATAGGCTTAATATTAAACCCTATAATTGATATTATGAACCCAAGGAATTTATATTTCAAACCCAATAGATTGTAAACCCAAGGGATTTATATTAAACCCTAGGGTTGATATTATAAACCTTATCAATAATAGTATGCCCTAAGAATATGAACCCTTACATTAATAAACCCATGGGATTCATATTATAAACCAAAGGTACTAATAAAATCAAGGGATTAATTCTAAAAACCCAAAAACCCAAAGGGTTAATATTATAAACCCAAGGTATATAAAGCCTAAGATAAATGTCATAAATCGTAAAACAAACATTGTTGACCATGGTTGACCATGGTTCATTTTCATATTGAGACAATATTTGTCACAATGTGACAATGGACCATGGTTGATAAACCCAAGGGATTTATATTAAACGCTAGGATTGATATTATAAACCTTATCAATAATATTATGCCCTAAGAATATGAACCTTTACATTAATAAAGCAAAGGAATTGATATTATAAACCCAAAGAACTAATAAAACCAAGGGATTAATTCTAAAACCCAAAAACCCAAAGGATTAATATTATAAACCCAAGGTATATAAACCCTAAGATAAATATTATAAATCGTAAAACAAACATTTTTGACCATGGTTGATTTTCATATTGATAAAATATTTGTCACAATGTGACATTGGACCATGGTTGACCATTATTGATTTCCATATTGATAGAATATTTGTCATAATGTGACATTGGACCATGGTTCACCATGGATGATTTATATATTGACAATATTTGTCACAATGCAACGTTGGACCATGGTCGACCATGGTTGACCATGGATGACCATGGTTGTAACAATGTGATGTTGGATAAATATTATAAGCCATAAAATAAATACGGTTGATCATCGTTGACCATAGTTGATTTTCATATTGATATCATATTATAAACCCAATGGATTATAAACCCAAGAGATTTAAATTAAACCTTAAGACTAATATTATAAAACTTGTGAATAATATTATACCCTAGGAATATGAACCCTTAAATTAATAAACATAAGGGATTGATATCATAAATGCAAGGGACTAATAAACCCAAGGGATTATAAACCCATAGGAATAATATTAAACACAAGGAATTAATATTATAAACCGAAGTGATATAAACCCTAAAATAAACATTAAACCCTACGATTAATATTACAAACCTTAACATTAACATTATAAACTTATGTGAATAAAAACCCAAGTGACAATATTAAAAACCCAAGGGATTTTAAACCCAAGGGAATAACATTAAACCTTAGGATTAATATTAAATCG
Source organism: Pinus tabuliformis (assembly GCA_031772625.1). NCBI lineage: Eukaryota > Viridiplantae > Streptophyta > Pinopsida > Pinales > Pinaceae > Pinus > Pinus tabuliformis. Next base: position 596,668,314 of record CM062815.1, on the reverse strand, counting down.
TAGGAACATAAACCCTAAGATTAATAAACCCAAAGGATTAATACTATAAACCCAAGGAATTATAAACTTAAGGGATTAACATTAAACCCTAAGATTAATATTATAAACCATAGGATTAATATTAAACCCTAGGAATATAAATCCTATGATTAATATTAGAAACCATAGGATCAATATTATAAAACAAAGGGAATAATAAACCCATTGGATTAATATTAAAAATGCGAGGGATTATAAACTCAAGGGAATAACATTAGACCCTAGGATTAATACTAAACCATAGGAATATAAACCCTAAGATTGATATTATAAACCTTAGGATTAATATTATAAGCCCAATAGATTAATACTACAAATCCAAGGAATTGATAAACCTAATTGATTAATATTATAAACTCAATGGGTTATAAACCTAGGGGGATAATTATAAACCCAAGGGATTAATATTATAAACCTAAGGGATTGATAAACCCAAATGATTAATATTAAAAACCCAAGGGACTAATAGTAAACCCTAAGATTAACATTATAAAACTTAATACTACAAATCATAAACCCAATATTAAACTCTATTATTATAAATCAAATATTAAAAGGCCCTAATCTTATAAACCTTGTATTAAATCCAAGTTTCGTAATGCAACAATGTGACATTGAATAAGTTACAATGTAATGTAACATTGCGACAGTGATTGTTAGACTTATTTTCATATTGGGACAATTTTTGTCACAATGTGATGTTGGATACATTTTGTACTATTCAAATGTAACAATATTAAAGCCTTGATATTATAAGCCCAAGGGACTAATAAACCCAATGTATTAATACTAAAAACCCAAGGGATTATAAATCCAAGCGAATAATAGTAAACCCAAGGGATTAATATTGTAAAAAAAAGGGATATAGACCCTATGATAAATATTATAAACCTAAAATAAACATTAAATCAAGAGATTCATGTCATGAACCTTATTTTTAATATTATAAACCCAATGGATTAATAAGCCTGAGGGCTTAATATTAAAAAACCAAGGGATTATAAGCCCAAGGGAATAAAATTAAACCCTAAGATGAATATTAAACCCTAGGAATATAAACCATATAGTTAATATTATGGACCCAAGGAATTTATATTACAAACCCAAAAGACTGTAAACCCGAGGGATTTATATTAAACCCTAGGATTGATATTATAAACCAAAGGCATTAATAAAATCAGGGATTAATTCTAAAAACCCAAGGGTTAATATTATAAAACAAAGGTATATAAATCGTATGATAAATATTATAAATCGTAAAACAAACATCGTTGACCATGATTGACAATGGTTGATTTTCATATTGAGACAATATTTGTCACAATGTGACGTTGGACCATGGTTGATAAATCCAAGGGATTTATATTGAAACCTAGGATTGATATTATAAACCTTATCAATAATATTACACCCTAATAATATGAACCTTTACATTAATAAACCCAAGGGATTGATATTATAAACCCAAGGCACTAATAAAATCAAGGGATTAATTCTAAAAACCCAAAAACCCAAAGGATTAATATTATAAACCCAAGGTATATAAACCCTAAGATAAATATTATAAATCGTAAAACAAACATTGTTGACCATGGTTGACCATGGTTGATTTTCATATTGAGATAATATTTGTCACAATGTGACATTGGACCATGGTTGACCATGATTGATTTCCATATTGAGAGAATATTTGTCATAATGTGGCATTGGACCATGGTTCACCATGGATGATTTTTATATTAACAATATTTGTCACAATGCGACGTTGGACCATGGTCGACCATGGTGGACCATGGATGACCATGGTTGTAACAATGTGGCGTAGGAAAATTAGACAATCTTTGTCACAATGTGACCATGGCTATTGATGATCATTGACCATGATTGACCATAGTTGACCATGGTTTATTTTCATATTGATAGAATCTTTGTCACAATGTGATGTTGGACCATGGTTGGTAATGATTAACCATGGTCGACCATGGTTGATGATGGTTGACCATGGTTGATTTTTGTATTGAGACAATATTTGTCACAATGTGATGTTGGACCAAGGTTGACGATGATTGTCCATTGATTGATTTTCATATTTACCATGATTTATTTTCATTTTGAGACAATCTTTATCACAATGCGACATTTGACTATGGTTGACCGTGATTGAATATTGTTGACCATGGTTGATTTTCATATTGAGACAATATTTGTTACAATGTCACATTGGACCATGTTTGACCATGGTTGACGATGGTTGAACATGGTAGATTTTCATATTGAGACAATCATTGTCACAATTTGACATTGGACCCTTGTTGACCATAGTTGACCTTGATTATAAATTGAAGGGATTTATATTAAACCATATGATTAATATTATAAACCCTATGAATAGAATTCTGCCCTAGGAATATGAACCCTTAGATTAATAAACCCAATGGATCGATATTATAAGCCAAAGAGACTAATAAAATGAAGGAATTAACACTAAAAACCCAAGGGAATAATATTAAACCCAAGGATTTAATATTAAAAACATAATGTATATAAACCCTAAGATAAATATTATAAGCCCTAAAATAAACATGGTTGGCCATTATCGACCATGGATGATTTTCAATTGACACAATATTATAAACCCAATGGATTATAACCCAAGAGATTTGAATTGAACCCTAACCTTAATATTATAAATCTTGTGAATAATATTATATCCTAGGAATATGAACCCTTAGATTAATAAACCCAAGGGATTGACATCATTAACGCGAGGGACTGATAAACCAAATAGATTATAAACCCATAGGAATAATATGAAACACAAGGAGTTAATATTATAAATTGAAGGGATATAAACACTAAAATAAATAGTAAACCCTAAGATTTATAAACCCAAAGGATTAATACGATAAACCCAAGGCATTATAAACTTAAGGACTAACACTAAACCATAACATTAATATTATAAACAATCATCTTAAAATTAAACCCTATGATTAATATTAGAAACCCTAGGATCAATATTATAAACCCAAGGGATTAATAAACTCATTGTATTAATATTACCATGATTTATTTTCATATTGAGACAATCATTGTTACAATGTGACATTGGACCATGGTTGACCATGAATGACCATGGTTGACGATGGTTGAACGTGGTTGATTTTCATATTGAGACAATCTTTGTCACAATTTGACATTGGCCACTCGTTAACCATGGTTGACCAAGATTATAAACCAAAGGGATTTATATTAAACCATGGGATTAATATTATAAACCCTATGAATAATATTATAGATGAGAAATGTCCACCTAGGGTAGTTCAAGTGGTGATGGCCATCTAATGAAGTCTCACCGAACCGGAGATCTTGGGTTCGAATCTTGTACTACCCTCCCCCCGTTGTGGGGTGAATAATGGACATGTAAAATCGAAAATAAGATATTCATACCAAGATTAACAAAAAAAATATTATAGCCTAGGAATATATGAACCCTTAGATTAATAAACCGAAGGGATTGATATTATAAACCAAAGGGACTAATAAGAACCAGGGATTAACACTAGAAACATAAGGGATTATAAACTCGAGGGAATAATATTAAACCCAAGGATTTAATATCATAAACCAAATGTATATAAACCCTAAGATAAATATTATAAACCTTAAATTAAACACGGTTGACCATTATTAACCATGGTTAATTTTCATATTGACACAATCTTTGTTACAATGCGATTTCATACCATGGTTGACCAAGGTTGATTATGATATTGAGACAAACTTTGTCACCATAGTTGGACCATAGTTGACCATGGATGACCATGGTTGACCATGATTGACCATGATTATTTAATGTTATTAATATTAGTAATTAATGTTAAAATTAATATTCGTAAATATTAATAATATTAAAAGTAATATTAATATTTGTATTCATCTTAATTAATATTAATATTAATATTAATAAATAATATTAAAACGTTATTTATATAAACGTTAATGATATTAATGTTGAAATATATTAATTAATATTAATATTTTTTTTGTTAAGTCAACACCCATAGGGGGTTGGAACCAATCACGCATCACATCGAGTGCCTTAATAGTGCACCCTTTACAGTGAAACCAAGGCCCATCACCATTAATTAATATTAATATTAATAATATTAAAAATTTAAAATAATATTAATAACTTAAAATTTATTAATATTATTATTAATACTAAATGTTATTAATATTATTTATAGTAATAATGTTAATGTCATTAATAATATTCATAATATTAATTAAATGTTATTAAATTTAATATTTTAATTTAAATGTCATTAATAATATTGATGATGATGATGATGATGGTTAACGTCCACTGAGACCAAACATTGGTCTATCGGACCTAAAAAAACAAATTATTTATTTTGATTTAAGATTTTATTCCTATGCTCAAAAAGCTTGGAGAGAAGCCTCCCGAGCTCACTATAATTTTGACATTGAAAAAGGCTAGGAAGGTGAGTATTGTAACAAAGATTGTGAAATTGAGATCTAATGTGGTTGTACATGAGGCACTCTAAGAGGAAGTGGTTCTCATCCTCGATGTTCCTATTCTCACATATATGGCAGATCCTTTCCATCCATGGTGTTTTAGGAACTGCCCAATGACCGTTTCACTATGGAGCTCATGAGAATTCGTTCTAATCTTTGCTATATTAATTTTCTTCTTTTAGCTAGTTAAAATAGAGAGATAATTTTGATCTTCTAGGGTGGGGTTGATGACCTTCTTATAATAAATTAATTTTCTTTTAGCTGCTAAATCTTTCTCACACCACATTTTTTCTTTGAACTTAGAAGTAACAATATCTTTAATGTTATTAATGTTTTGCAATGCATCATTCTCGTTGATCTCCCAATAGTTTAACCAGGCCCTTGTGTCTTTATGCCGCCCCCGATTGAGCCTTAGGTGGTTTTGGCTGGAATTTAAAGCTAGCTTAGGAAGTCTATGATCATCTATGTTATTGAGTTTGTGCTTGTATAGCAGAAACCTAATCATAGCTAGGTTCTCAATAGGGGAAAGACCTGCTTCTATAAGGAGAATAGGATAGGGTGTATTACTTTTAATTTTCAGGTTATAAGTTATAAAACGCTTCTGGATTTGCTCAATCTTTCTCCATGATTCTCTGGAGATGCTGCAACCCCAAACCTCACAGCCATATAAGATAACTGGAGTGACTAAAATTTCAAAGAGGAACTTCTTTTTATCCCACATTACGAGGTTTGTTGTTTTACAATTATTTTCAAGACCAAAATAATCTTTCCACCCCCCATTAATCATTTTCTCAATGTTATGGTTCCAGTTGAGCTTGTGATGAATATCAATTCCTAGGTACTTGTAAGAATACACTTCCTCCAAGTTATTATTGTCATACATAAAATTAGCGTAAGTGTCCTTCTTGGATTTGATAATCATAACTTTTGTTTTGTCAATGTTAACAGTCATACCCATGGTAGAGAAGAAATCCTTAAGAAGCTATTATGTTAACAATTTCAAAAAATTATTATGATTAATAATATTACTAATATTAATTTTCTAAACATACTTTACATTGTATATTAATACTTTTATTAATATACAATGTAAATTATGTTTAGAAAATACCATGGATGGAAAGGATCTACCATATATGTGAGAATAGGAACATCGAGGATGAAAACCACTTCCTCTTAGAGTGCCCCACGTACAACTACATTAGATCTCAGTTTCACAATCCTTGTTACAATACTGACCTTCCTAGCCTTTTACAATGTCAAAATTATAGTGAGCTTGGGAGGCTTCTCTCCAAGCTTTTTGAGTATAGGAATAAAATCTTAAATCAAAATAAATAATTTGCTTCTTTAGGTCTGATAGACCAATGTTTGGTCTCAGCGGACGTTAACCATAATCATTATCATCATCATCATCATAATCATCACTATTAATATCGTTTAATGTTATTAATATTAATAATTAACATTAAAAATAATATTTATAAATATTAATAATAATAAAAATAATATCAATATTCGTATTTATATTAATTATTTATATTAATTGATATTAATAATTAATAATTAAATTAATATTAATTTTAATATATTAAATTAAAATTAAAATTAATAATAATGTTAAAACTAATATAATAAATAATATTAAATTTTAATATTAAAATATTATGAATGTTAATAGTCATTAATAGCCATTAATAATGTTAATAATATTAATGTTTCAAATAATTGATATTACTTTTATATAATAATTAATATTAGTATTTATAATATTTAATATTAAAATAAAACTAATATTAATAACCATTACTTATTAAATATAATGTTAAAATAATAATATTTATAATGGTAACAATCATTACTTAATATAAATATGGAATCTAATACAAATTATATTAAGTCTAATATTAGTATTAACTCTAATATAAATATATTATAACCATTAACTTCAATAAAAATATTAATATATATCTATTATTAATAATAAACTTACTATTAAAAATCTAATATTAAAAAAGGAAAAAATCAATGTTAAAAATAAAAGCAAACCTTAAAACCTAAAGTAATATAAAAACCTATATTAAGACCATTATAGAAAAACCAAGCGTGGATGAACTAAATAACTCATGTTAACTCTAATATTATCAGACAATAAATGTTAATTATTCAAGATTCATTTTTTCTTAACCAAGTGAGATTTCAAAGCTTTTTAAGATTTTCCGAGTACAAATTGTAATTTTAATTTTACAGTATTTTAATATATAAATTTAAAATTTTAATCAAATTAATCTATATTTTTTTATATTTGTATGATAGGTACTTTCTTATTAATAACATTAAAGTTTTTTAAAATTGATTACTAAAATATATTAAATTAAATTATTACATTTAATAGCTAAAAATTATTATATTAAATTATTACAAATATATTATTATTATTAACCTAAACTTTAATAAATCTAACATAATATATTAGTAAACCTAATACTAAATTCAATATTAAAAAATAAAACCTCATATTAAAAAATAAACTTTGTAAATTTTTTAGATGCATGGTATATGTCAAATATTAGAGTGACATTCTAAATTTTGAAATATGTGATTTGTTTCAATGGTGTAACTTATTAACATTTTTTTTAAAGTTAATTGCTAAAATATATTAAATTTAAATTATTACATCTAATAATATTATTAGCAAAAAAATTATTATACTAAATTCTTAATAAATTATTATTACTATTATTATTATTAACATTAACCTAAATTTTAATAAACATAAAATAATATATTAGTAAATATAATACTAAAGTCTTGTCATGCTTACTGAAGGAGCTGTGCAACCCTAGCCAACAAACGCAACAAGAAGCATGTAGCAGCTCATAGTTGCCCCTCAGCGGCCTCCTGCTGCTAGGGCCTAAGCACCATGGATGCATTAGAGGACAGAGAGCCTCTTTCATATCAACAATAAGAAAATGAAGGAACAACAAAAGCTTTTGCCTCTCTCATTTTTGCAATGGGCCCGACAAAGAACAGACCATCAGTCACTAAGTTTGTTAAAATATTGGAAGATATTCCTGAAATCTCACTCCCTCTTGCCCTTCCTCATAGAGCAACACTTTCTCTGGCAGAGCGTGGATTAGTGGGGCAGTTCACTAGGTTATGGCCATCGCCCAAAACTGTGCAAAAATGGGTAGAAAGGAACTAGACTGCATCAATAGATGGGAAAATCTCAATCAGGTTTTGTGGAAGAGGTTACTACACCTTCCACATTGAAACGAAGGAGGATCGAGATCTGATATTTAGGAATGGACCTTATTTTTTTTATACTAGGGGTTTGTATCTAAATAGATGGATGCCAGATTTCGACCTAGAAATGGATGTTCCCAATGCCATCCCCATTTGGGTCAGACTGCCACACCTTCCCCTTCACTGTTGGGGGGATGATTCAGTCAAAGCCATAGGAAATGCAGTCGGGAAATATATAGTCAGGTGCGAGCCAAAGGAAAATATGCATGCATGCACCTGAATCTGTGTAGAAGTGGATCTTGGGAAAGGGCTACCAGAAGCCATCAAAATCAAAGTGGAACAGTGGACACACATACAACAGTTGGATTATGAAAAAATCCCTTTCAAATGCAAGGTATGTCACGAATATGGTCATTTTGCAAATAAAGGTACAAAAAAAAAAGAAAATGAAAATGAAAACAGTGAAGACCTAGAAAACAAATGGGAACAGGTTAAAATAAAGAAGACAGTCCACAAACAATCAAATCTATCTTCCTCACAACCCTCCACATCCTCTGATCTCCATCCTCCTTCACCAAAAGTTAATAACCTTCTTGCTAGCCCTAACCCTTTTGAGCCTCTAGATCCTTCAGCCCCCCCATCCCTTGGACCAAGATCCAGATCCAGATCTAGATCCCCACAACATACCCCCAATCCCCCCTCATCCCCTCTAGTATCAAAAACTCATACCCCTCCCCCCCCTAGTAGATAGAATCCTAACCAGAAAGCAGTCAAAGGAAGTACCCCCAAATGTAGAATACCAAAAAAAATAGGAAGAAAGACAAACAAAGAAATCAGGGATGAAGCAGCAGTAAAGGAAATGGCATTAAGAACACAACAACATATGGAAACCTTCTTAGGAAGGAATACAGGAAATAATGAAAAAAGCCAGCAAAGAGGGAAAGGAGCCATGCACCACCCAACAAGCAAATAATGATAGTGGTCTCCTGGAATTGCAGAGGAATGGGATCGTCCATCAAAGAAAATGCCACAAGAGACATTCTGGCAAAAAAAAACCCAGACATCCTTATGATTCAGGAGACAAAAACAAACAGCCAAGAAACTGAAAATATAAAAAAAAAATCAGAAATTATGAAGGCAAAGCAATACAAGAAACATGAGCGTTAGAAGGTATATGCACAATATGGAAAAAAGGAACTTGGGAATTAATAAAATACAAAGAATATCAACACTGGATCCAAACGGATCTAATGCAAATCAGTACAAAAGACAAGTACAGTGTCATAAATATATATGCCCCAAACCACTACAAGGAAAAAGAGCAATGTTGGGATACCTTAAAAGAAGCACTAAGAGAAGTGCAAGCTGGGAAGATAATACTAGGAGGAGATTTAAATTTGGTAAGAAGCATAGAAGAAAAGTTTGGAGGAACATATCACACAGACCCATCCAGGGATATTCTAGAAGAAATAATGGAACAACACAATTTGATAGATATCATGCCAAACAATGGGAAATACACTTGGAGCATTAAAAGAGTGGGCAAAAGTAACATAAAAGAAAGGATGGATAGAATTTTGATACAAGAAAACATAGCAGTAGTGCACAACTCCATAAAATCAAAAATTTTACATACCACAGCATCTGACCATAAACTGGTGATAAAGTCATGGGAAAAATGGAAAACCAGGGTCCGTTCCCATTTAAATATAGCTCAATTTGGGACAGCAACAGAGAAATCAGCGAATTAGTCAAGGAAGCATGGGAGACAAGAGTAATAGGATCACCATAGTATATTTGGGAAACAAAATTAAAAACTACAAGAATCAAATTAAAGGAAGGGCAAGAGAAAATGAAATAAAATAAAAAAGAAAAGAAAAAAGGGTTACAGGAGAAAATGGATAGCATGCAAACTAAAAAAGAAAACAAAGAAGAAAGCAAGCAAGATTATCTAAGAGAGAAGGAAATCTTTTGGGAAATATAGAGGGAAAACAGGAAAGAAGAAGAAGAGGCAAGATTGAAATCCAGGAGTTTGTGGCTCAAGGCAGGGGACAAAAACACATCATTTTTCCATAAGACAATGAAGATAAGAAGAGCAAGAAACCAAATAGAAAAAATTCAAGTCGAAAGCCAAGAGGTCAAAGGAGAGAAGGAACTAAAAAAGGCAGCCTATCAGCACTTTAAAAACTTACTTTCAGCCAACGAAGAAATGGATGAAAGTGAAGATTTCTTAAAGGACACAATTTTTTTTTTTTTAAAGATCAAAATGTAGCAAGGTGCAAGGATCCCACAGAAGAAGAGGTATTGGCGGCCATATGGAGCCTATATCTGGACAAAGCCCCAGGGCCAAATGGTTTCACAATAGCATTCTACAGATTTCAATGGTATACCATCAGAAAGGATTTCTTAATAACGACGAAGAATGTTTTCAAAAAAAAAATAGGAGGCAACACAAAATCCTCCTATCTTGTTCTAATCCCAAAGGAAGCAAACCCCTCAACTTTCAACAGGTTTTTCCCTATCTCTCTCCGCAATTTGTCGTATAAGATAATAACAAAAATAATTCCAAATAGAATCAAGGAAGTACTTCCAATAATCATATCTGAAAATCAAGGAGGATTCATGCCCAACCGGAAAATCATAGATAATGTAATTATTGTACAGGAAGCGGTACACTCCAGTATGCTAAGGCAAGAAAAAGGCCTCATAATCAAACTAGATATGGCAAATGCATTTGACAGGGTCAGTCACCCATATCTAATGGTTGTCCTCCAAAAACTTGGTTTCTCAAGAGAAATAGTGGAAATCATACAGACATGCATTTATACTCCATGGATTGCCCCCCTCATAAATGGAAGGCCCAGTGATTTCTTTCAAAGCACAAGAGGCCTTAGGCAAGGTTGTCCTCTCTCCCCCTTCCTATATATTATAATGGCGGAAACATTAAGCAGGGCTCTGGAAAATCAAAGAAAGGAAAGAAATATCACAGGGATCAGAATAGCAAGAGGAGTAAAAACAATAAACCACTCACTCTTTGTTGATGACACATTGCTACTGGGAGGGGCATCAACAATAATAACAAGGAGGTTCAAAAAAGTTCTAGATGATTTTTTATAGGTTTCAAGTGGGCTATTAAATAATACAAAATGCAGGATCTATGGATGGAATACCCCTCCCAGAACTATGCAAAGGATCTCACAAATATTAGACATCCATGTACAGGAAAAATGGACACACTTCTTTTATCTGGGACTTCTAATCTCAAAAGAGAACATGAAGACAGAAATATGGACTAAACAAATTGAAAAAATTAAAAACAAAATACAAAGTTGGGGTATGATGTGGCTGAATATGGCAAGAAGGGTAATTCTAATCAAAGCACTCCTTATAGCACTACCTATCTACCAATATGCCATAATCATGGCCCTAGCAAGTGCCCACAAACAAATGAAGCTAATCTTAAGAAGCTTTCTGTGGAAGGGGGGGGAAGCAAGAAAACAAAAAATTTAGCCTGTTTAGGTGGGAGAAAGTAGTATTACCTTATGAAAAAGGAGGCCTATCAATACGGATACCTGGGCTTATGAATGCAGCACTAGGAATGAAAATAGTATGGAGACTAATTACAGGAAAAGAGAGCTGGTGGAAAAATACTCTTATATCAAAATATATGGATGGCACCAGGAAAAGACTGCTTAATGGAAATATCTCAATAAGACAATGTACCCAAGTATGGAAGCTGGTTAAAAAAAAAATCCATTAATGAGTAGATATATTTCTAAAATCTTAGGCAATGGAAAAACAATTTCAATTTGGGAGGACAAAATCATGGGAAAAGAACCACTACAGACTCATCCAGAAATTGAAGACATACAAGAGTGGATGAAAGATAAAGGTTTCAATACTTTACACTCTATCTCTCTATGGAATCAAAAGGAGTGGCAAGATTGGAAAAGCTTAGCAATTCCAGCAGATCTGGAAGGGAAATGGAGCAAAATCAGGTAGCTCCTAAAAGGGGCAGTGCCAATCCACTTTGATGAGGAAGATGCTTATCTCTGGGACCCAAGCGGTGGACATTACACAGTTAGGACTGGATATAAAATCCTTTAGGAACAACCAAATCAACAAGACTGGGATTCTTGGAAAATAGCATGGAAATTAGAAAGTCTGCCTAAGATCAAAATGTTCATCTGGACTCTTTTAAAAGGGAGAATATTGACCAGTGACAACTTAAAAAAAAGGCTTTCAAGGCCCAACACGATGCCCATTATGCATGCAGGCTGAATAAAATATTCAGCACTTATTCCAAGAATGCACCTTTGTCAAAGAATGTTGGCAGCAGCTGATAAGTCCATTGGAAACAAGAATAAATTTTGAATATCCCTTGCCAGATTTTCTTCAGACCCTTGAGAATGCCTATCCATACACAACAAAGAAGAAAGTCACAATTCAGAGAATATGGAAGTGCATTCTAGCAATTCTATGTTGGCAAATTTGGTTGACACAAAATAAGTGCATTTTCAAAAATCAAATTCCAAGGATAGGGAAGACGCTCTCAGAAACGTGGGGATTAACTTCTAAAATCCTCAATGTCAAAGAAGCAACACCAATAGATTATAACACTCTTCAACAGGAAGAGCGAGATTGGCACAACAAAGCCATAATAAATAATAATGGACAGAAAGGACATAGGAAGATAAACTCAGGAAATATATGGAAAATAAGAATGAGTGAAGAGGAACTGACAAAATGAAGGAAAAATCAGAATAGATACTGTCTATACTATGATGGGGCCTCAAAGCATAACCCGGGAAAGGTAGGGGCATGGGGAATAATCCTAGATCCTAATGGGAAAGAAAATGTCACATATGAATGGGGATTGGGACAAATCTCAAATAATAAGGCAGAAGCATACAACTTCTTGATGGGAACAAGAATAATAAAAAAAAGAGAAATTCAAAATCCTATCATAATAGGAGACTCATCCATAATAATAGAGGCAATGGCAAGAAACAAAAATCCAAGTAATGAGTTCATGAACAGAATTCTTAGAAGAATCAGGAAGAACTTGGAAGGCTCTGGCAATGTAATCTTCAGACATGTCTTGAGAATTCACAATCAACAGGCAGATTATTTTGTAAACCAAGCAATCGAAAAAAATGAAGGGCATGTTCGTGAAAACCAGGAAGAGTACCACAACTCTGTTCCTTAATGAGTAGCAAAAAGCACAAGTATAAAGCTCACCAGAATAAAGGAAAAATCACAAGGATAAAAGCAATAAATCAAAAAACAACAATCAAAAAGCAACAAATGACACATCATTATAGTAACAGCCAGGAAATCATAGGAATGCAAAGGAAAATCCATGAAACTTCAGAATCTAGTATGAGAAATGGCAAGAAGGAAGATTGCAATCATGGTCACAAGAACCACATTGCAAACTATTTCATCGAAGGCAAGTTTCGGGGAGTGTTAAAGCACTATAAGAACAGAGGGTGCATTCACAAAAATCGTAAAAGAAACTTTAGTGAAGAAATCTTCACCTTCCATGTCAGTATAGTGCTACTTTGGTTTCATAGCCCCTTCCAGCCTTCTATAATAGCCTGTAGTGTTACCTCTGCTAAGCATGCAGACTTCATTTTAAGCCCCCTCCCCTCTTCTTACCCAACTCGCTCACCCCATATCCCTTCATTCCCTTCGCTCCCTCCACTCAGTGACCCATTGCAGCGTAAAGCCCCTCTGAGCATCCACGCCTCCCATCTGCCCCTCCCTTTACCTCAGCCCTCCTCCCTGACTATTATGTCTAGATTTCGGTCCTCCTTCAATTCTGTCGTTCTCCGGGACCTCATTTCTATCGAAATACAAAGGAAAAACATGACCAAGCGCTTAAACCAAACTTCAAAAAAGCTTTTAATTGCATCTATATCTATTGCCGGGTCTACTCTCCCAAGCCTTTTCTGCAACGCTATTCTCTCCTCTCCCCGATCTTCGATCAAATCTAGACCATTGATTTGTGCGACTCTCCTCCATCATTGATTTGTCCTCAATGGATCTGACGGTTGACATCGATATTGGGCCGACATCAAGCCCATAGATTACCCACCTAAAAAGCAGTTTTCTCTCTCTCCTCCACTGTTATGTGTCACCCGGTCAGTGGAATCGGGCAACCCCCCCTTTTACTACTCATGGTTTTTTCTCCGCCTGAAATACCATCTCCGTTTATAAACCCGCCTGTCTCTTTGGTTATTGTTTAGACTTGTTCACCCCCAATGACCATATAATCATCGACGGCTGCAACGGTTCCTCCAGGCTCCTCTTCCGCCAGCGCCTCTGGTTAATCTCCACCGTCCATCCCATGATTCCAAACTATGCGACTTAATCTTGGCCGTTATTAATCTGATAACCTCGTTCGTTGATTCCAATGGTTCCCATGTTCGACAAAAGGAAAGCGGTCAACATCAGCAGAAGAAGAAGTACCTCAGGCAATACAAATTCAAGGAAGCACAACAAAACAAGGAGCAGAATGCAAAGCCAAAGGAAGAACAAGAAAACAAATCAAATGGAATCACAGTGGCATATTACAAAAACAATAGCACAAGCAATGAAGGAGAGAACTCAATCAAATATGAAAAGAAGAACCAGCCAACTCAGGAGCAAACAATCTACAAGCCATGAAAAACTGTCAGAGAATCCATGACATGTAAATTTCTCTTTCTAGTAGGTCAGTTTGTTAGGTAGTACACTAGAATACTCATAAAAATACATGAAGTCTTGAACACCAGCCTAGGAGAAGAGACTACGTTCCTATCTCATGGCTTAGATGTTTATCATTTTATAGTCGTTTGTAATAGGAGCTTGCTCCAACAAAGCTTTTGATAATATATCAACTACTCGAACTTTCTAAAAAAATAAATAAAAAAATCTAATACTAAATCCTATATTAAAAACTAAAACCTCATATTAAAAAATAAACTTTGTAAATTGTTTACAAGCATGGTGTATCTAAATATTAGCATGGCATTCTAAATTTTGCAATATTTGATTTGTTTAGGTGGTGTAGCCTTACTTATTTTGTATTTTGAGTTTAATTTGTTGGGTTTGATATATTGCTAACATAAATAATTATTTCATTCAACTTATATTTTCATTCAACTTATATTTTTTGTGTTGTTGTTGGTGTTCCTTACACCATCCTCTTCCATAAAATTTAAAAATCAAAGAGTGACAAGATAAATATTCATTTAAAATACCAAGAACTTCAATATTTTTATGCCTTCCCCTCATAGTAATCAAATATGTTGTTTATATAGCCATTTATTTGAGCTATGACTTATTTGACAATTATTTATTAGGAAATATTAAATTCTATATCATTAAAATTAGAAAGGACTATTCCTTTTAATGCATTTGTAAATTTCTATTTCTTCTTAGCCAATGGAGTGGGTTATAATATTAGGTTTTAGTTTGTTATATAATACTAATATTATTTATCTTAATACCGCTCTATTCATTAATTAACTAAAATGCAAAAACCAATCTTTGTTTTCATCAACAGGTAAAACCAATCTCTATTTTCATCAACAGGTTTTTTGACACATTATGTTTGATAATTAAAATATTGATTTTTAGATTGATTGAAAATTAGTTTTATAACCAATTTTATGTTTATATTAATCCAATGTTTAATAATATTATTATTAATATTTCCTTTTTAATATTAAAAATAATGAATTTAAATTAATCTTATATCATTAAAATTATAAGGGTTATTTTTTTAAAGCATTTGTAATTTTCTATTTGTCTATAGCTAATTGAGTGGGTTATAATATTATGTTTTAGTTTGCTATATAATACTAATATTATTTATATTAGTATTTCCCTATTCAATAATTACCTAAAATAAGTTTTTACCCAAAACCAATCTCTATTTTCATCAGCAATATAGTATGTTTGATAATTACAATATTGAGTTTTAGTTTGACAACAAAACCAATAATTATAGTTTGTCCCTATTTAATTTTTGCAAAGTTTTTAATGAACCAAAACTTATTAAATGTTGAGCAATTAATAATGTTGAACAAAGAGATACCAATCAAAGCCATTTGGAAAACCCAACCATGGCAGGAGGTAGTAAAATATAATTGCATGGTAAAATATAAATATACCAAACTAAAAATTGTGTTATGTGTGGGATTGAATTCAAATATTAACAATATTATGAACCATATAGTTTAACATGACCACCATAAATGGTTGAATATTAAAAAAAATAACCCAACTTCAATTTATATGAAAAAACATAAATGGTTGGCTTTAACTTTTCAACAATGAAATAATATGAGAACATTGTAAAGAAAAGGCACCGTACTGATTTTGAGCCAAGGGAGAAACTACTTTTACTCAACCAAACAATTGCAAATGCTTTACAATCACAACAAATACAAGCCAAACATATGTAGAGCCAAGGGAGAAACTACTTTTACTCAACCCAAAAATTGCAAATGCTTTACAATCACAACAAATACAAGCCAACCATATGCAGAGTGCTTGCATTGATCACCAAATAAAAGCACATTGTTTGCACTGTGATGAAATACAAATCTGTTCTAGCCAAAGAGTCCCACATGACTGTAACAAGTACACCTCTTCAAACCCAATACTTCTACAAAAAGTTATAACAACAAAAATTAATAAATGAAAAGAATTAAAACAAAATGCATATTTATTAATTTATTTATTAAACTAACAAGAAAGTTATAGTTTTTGGTATATAAATTGTGTGCTCTTATAAATATATTGCTTTAGTTAATTCACGATTTTAACTATTTTAACAAGAACTAAGCTTGAATGTATGAATGCAATGACTATAAATGAATAGGTTTAACTTTTCAGCAATGAAATAATTAGAACTAATAATCCTTTTTTTTTTCCGAGGAAATAGAGTTCGTAATTTCTATTAAAAAGAAAATAATAGAGATTACATGTTGTTGATGCCAAGGCATATGCTGTAATGTGGTTTATACCACTGATCAAGGATTTACAAAATAACATCCTGAAATTGTCCTAACTTTAGGTACTGTGTTCAGTATCCAAAACAAAAAGAAACCAAAATAACAGTGTCTCATGTACCGGTAAATAGACAGGTAACTGAGGCATAACATCCTCATGCTATGAATGATAGATATAGTGCCGAATTAGTGCATAGCTGATATATACAAAAAATATGAACATGTAGATCAAAAAACTTCTAAGTATAGGGGGGGTCCCCCTGTTGCAGGCCGTCGATGTATGGGCGGTGGTAGAATCTGTGCATGCCTTCTGGAGTGTATTCTTCAATCTGCCAGTCTCCTATAGGGCGATCCGCCGCTTCTTTCGAGAGCCGGTCAGCAAGCGCATTTCTTTCCCTGTAGATGTGAGAAACAGTGATCTGGTCAAAATGTGTTTTTAGAAAAACAATTTCTTCCAAGATATGTTTCAAAGAATATGCATGACATAAAGTTTTATTGTTTGCCCAATCAATCACAATCTTTGAATCCCCAAATATTTGTATTTGTCTGCAATGTTTGGTAAGAGCAAAGTAGAGGAGATGTCTCAGAGTGATCAGCTCAGCATAGTTGTTTGAGCCTGTCCCTATTCCCAATCTCAGGTGATAATAATGAGAATCTGTTAGATGAAATACAATACCCCCCCCACATCCTTGTAGAGGCGCCGCCCCGTCAAAAAATGCCCAAGGCATTTCCTTGTTGATGATTTCAGGCTGGATGTTCCTAGGATTATTTGTTTTATGCTCGAAAGGAATTTCTGTGTAGGCCGCGCAGATAGATGGCGGAAGATGATGCCAGTTTACTCTATAGTCCTCAAATATTATGGCATTGCGGCTGTTCCAAATGAACCAGGACACCACCGGAGGAAGGTTCCTGGCCTTTTCGGAGGACACCGCAGACCACCATTGATCCCAGGCCGAGGGTATATCAACACCCTGCCAAACTGTGCTAATTTTGAGCGCCTGAGTGACTTGATGCCATATGTCCTTTGTAACTTCGCAGTGTAGGAAAAGATGGGACGTCGATTCCTCCTCTTTTTTGCAGAGGACGCACCAAGATGGTCCTGAGAATGCCCGCTTCCTAAGAGTGACACCTGTTGGAAGCTTATCAGCTATGATGTTCCACATAAGAAGTCTGGCACGAGGCTGTGCTTGTAGCTGCCAGACATCTCTCCACCAGCTTTTAAGAATGTCCGGCTTCTTCGCTTCGATTAACTTTAAGTAGCCGAGCTTTGGTGCATATGAACCTGTTTTAGCGGGTGCCCAAATTAGTTCATCTTCCTCCTCCTGTAACTTGATGTGAGTTTCAGTAAGAGCCTGTATGTATCCTTGCCAAAGTGCAGACCAATCCTCTGGCAGATGCCATTGCCGATCCGTGACCCATGCTTGTGTAAAAATAGTTGATCGTTGGGGATCACCGATCTGTGCCAAATATTTGATGCCTCTGTTGTTGAGATGTCGGATTAAGCCTTCAGGCAGTAGATGTGCATTCCCAGAACCAGGCCATGGGTCTAAACCGATGCGAACCTGTGCACCATTCCCTATTTTCCATAGCAGATTATCGCGGATTAGAGGCATAGCTTTTAGAGTGGCCCTCCAGATTGAGGATATGCCTAAGTGGTTCCAATTGGGTCTGCGGAGCCATTCCGTAATGCTGGAAGGCCAAATGTATTTGTGGTGTACAACTTCCGCCCATAAGCTATCCATATTAATGAGTGCCCAACCCTGCTTTGCAGTTAAAGCTTGTGCAAAATCTGACAGTGATTTTATTCCCCATCCTCCCCATCTCTTTGGCATGGAAACAAGAGACCATCTGGTCGAAGCAAAAATCTTACCCTTTTTATTGCCATTCCACAGGAATCTATTACATATTTGTTGAATTTTTTGTAGTATGCCTTTTGGAATCCAAGTGAGTGACATCCAATAGACAGGGGTAGCCTCGAGCACAGATTTGATCAATAGAAGTCTGCCTGCTTTTGACAGTAGACGGTGTTGCCAGCCAATAATCCTATTTTCAATTTTATTTATGAGCCATGTCCAGTGAGCCACTTTGTAACCATCCGGCCTTAATCTGAAGCCAAGGTATTTTATTCCATCCATCAATTGGCTTTCCAAGAAGGGAAAGTGCTGAGCAGCCAGCAGAGTTTCCTGTTGAGAGCAACGCATCAAAGATCTGGTGGATTTGTCCTTGTTTATTTCCATGCCCGTGGCTTTACAAAAGAGCAGCAGAATATCATTTAAAGCAATAATGTCTCGGACACTTCCATTAAGGAAGATTAATATGTCATCAACAAACAATAAATGGGTAAGAGAAAATTGTTCAGTGATTTTGAGACCGCTGATATCTCCATTCCTTTTAGCTTCCGCTATGAGCCTACTCAAACCCTCCATGACAATGAGAAAGAGTAGTGGGGAGAGGGGGCATCCTTGCCTGATCCCCCTATTGATATTAAATCTGTCCGAGGCTGCACCATTGATTAGTATAGCAAAGGAAACAGAGGAGACACATCCCATAATCCAGTTAATAAGTAGGTGAGGAAATCCCAGATGTGTAAGGATCATCTTGAGATAGAGCCAATTTACTTTATCAAAAGCCTTTGCAAGATCAATCTTTAATGAGATACCTTTAAGATTCTTCAGTTTTATGGAGTGTAAGGCTTCCTGGGCAGTGCCAATGGCCTCTTGGATGTGCCGGTTGCGGAGGAAAGCAAATTGTTCAGCCGAGATATGCGAGGATAGGATAGGTTTGATGCGATTAGCTATGATTTTGGCAATAATTTTATAAAGGCAGTTACAGAGGGAGATAGGGCGAAAATCATTGAAGGATGTGGGGTCATCAGATTTAGGTATCAAGGCAATGAAGGTCTGGTTCATAGGAGGATGAATGTGCCCTGTGATCCTGCTTTCCTCGACGACAGCCAATAAGTCATCTCCCATCAGATCATAGAAGGCCAGGTAGAACTCCACTGGCCAGCCATCTGGCCCTGGACTCTTATCCTTCTTAAACCATTTGAGAGTACTTTCCAGCTCTTGAGTTGTGACCGGTTGACTGAGTTCTTCACTGTCTTCCCGCCCTACAAATCTAGGGAACTTTCCTGCAAGTCTGATAATATCTGGCAGATTGACGGTGTTTGGGGCCGTGAAGAGTCTCTTGAAGTGATCAACCCCCAACCTAGCAAGTTGTTGGTGTGTGGTAGCCCATCCATCTGGTTCCTTTGGTAGCTTCCAAATGGTATTGGATGCCTTTCTGCCGTTTGCAAGATTATGAAAATACTTTGTATTGCTGTCCCCGGCTTTGAGCCAAATGGCCCTGCTTTTGAGTCTCCATAGTTCCTCCTTTTCTTGCAATAACTTCGATTTTTGCTCAAACAGCTGGCATAGAAGTGTTTTTGTGGCATCAGATTGATATCCAGCCCCTCTCTCATCAGTCAGTTTAGCAATCTGTTCTTCCGTATCCTTCAGAATCTGATCATCTCTATTCCGTTTTGACCTTGCCCATATCTCGGTCATAGATTTGAGTTTCTTTAGCCTTTCGCAAAAATCCAAAGCTTTCCTCTGCTCTCTCAATGGGGGTTGAGATGCCCAAAAATCCGTGACCAGCTTGATATATTCTGGTTCTTGGAGATAACCAGCAAAAAATTTGAAGGGAGAGCGCGGCTTGTATTTATTGTCACTAATCTGTAGAAGAATCGGGTGGTGATCTGAGAGGCCCCCAGTGCTGACCCACTGTCTGTATAAGGGGAACATCTGTATCAATTCTTCATGCATCATGTATCTGTCTAGTCGCCTTCCAAGAGCAGCCTCTCCAGTTCTTTGGTTGTGCCAAGTGGGAAGCTTCTTGTTCATGGGGATATCCACGAGGTGGTGAGCATCAAGTAACATGCTCATCTGCTCCGCAAGAGGATCACTCTGCGCCAGATGACCCCAGGTTTCCCCAGCCCCCAGAGAGAAATTGAAATCACCCCCAATGACAGTGTTCTGAGTGATATGGTTGCCAGAAAGGAAATGTTGCCAGAAAGTTAATCTGTTCTGGTTTGGCCCATAAATATTAATTATTCTGATTGGGATTCCGAGCTCTCCCAAAATAATGTCCATCCCCAGAAATCCACAGCCCCCCCATGCCGAGAGAGGCCTGCTTTTTCTAGGGTTTAAGCCGATAAGCAGACCACCAGATCTGCCACAGGCATCCAGACCATGTAAAACCCATCCAGGGAGCATAGCTTGTAGAGTTTTCACCGCCAACTCAGCGGTGCAGAGGGTTTCCTGTAGGAAGATAATGTCACATCTAGATTCTTGAATGAGCCGCTTCAGAGCCAGGCGTTTTTTGGGGTTGGCTAGTCCCCTGCAGTTGTAGGAGAGCCAGATCATGGGGTAACACAGGTCAGGGGCTCATTTGCTCTAAGTGCCCGTTCAATAGTAAACTGTCGTCCCATGGCGACATCCGCAACCGCATTAAGCTTTGCCGAAGAGATATGAGATGGTCTACCGCGCTTTTGCTTGCGGTGACGGCCAGGGGATGATCCCAGGCCCAGAAATTTAGTGCGTGCCCGGGACCGCAGGTGGTAATGATGTGCTCCGGAACCGACCGGGGAGGGAGGGGAGTCAGGCCATTCCAAGGCAGGATTGTGGGAGGGGGGGGGTAGTAGAGAAGGTGGGCGGAGGAGGGGCAATGGTACACAGAATGGAGGGGAGGGAGACATTTTCTGTGAAGGAGGTCCGAAAGGAAGAGTGCATAAAAGATTGCAATTCATCAGAAAAAAAAGGATTACAGATAGGGGTGGAAGCATTACCCGTATGAATAGATGCTGCCTCCGTCGACTTTGGTGCAGCCTCTGCAGTCTTAGAGCGGGTACGCGGCGGCTCTGAGGAAGACAATGCCTTTCTTCGAGTACTCTTTTTTGCACTATCACCCGGCTTCTTTGTTGGAATCTCCTGATGAGCCAGTCCACCTTCAGTTGGAATGTTATCTCCGGCATTTTGGTCCACAGTAGACTGCTGTCGAGGTCCTTTGGGGTCCTCCGATGTCCCCCCTGTAACCAATGGGCAATCCTTATACAGGTGACCAATTTTATGGCATCTACGACAGCGGAAGGGGACGCCTTCATAATCCAGTAACTGTTTCCGGGAAACATGGCCGTGGTGCAGAGTGATTTTCTCCTCAAGGCCAGGTTTGGTATCCAGGTGGACAAGAATTCGAGCCATGGTCCTATTGCCCGTTTTCTCATATGATTGGTCGTGCTCCAAGTATGTGCCCAGAGTGTCCCCAATCCTCTTGAATGCATACGGGCTCCAAAATTGCCATGGCAGACCAGGTAGGCGAACCCAGATGGGGCCGGCCCCCAATTGTTCTCGTTCAGGATCAAATAAAGGATCCCATCTCTTGAGCATGACTGGAGCTAGCTCAATGTGCCAATATTGTGAAATAATCCACTGGGTGAGATCAGGACGACGGAAGTGTAAGGCAAACCAGCCCCTTGTGAGGACCATAACCTCAGGTAATTCCTTAAGCAGTGAGCCCCATATCTCCTCCACCCAGAGCTTTAACCGATCTGCCGTGTAGGTGCGTCCACGGACCCTACCAACCAGGACCTTGCGAGCAGCGTCCATCACGTCCGGCAGCGGAGCTTCAGGCCCAAAGATAACACTGAATTCAGAATCAATAGCACGTAGGCATCTACCTTTCGTCACCTTCTCAGAGCGCTTGCCAAAGGGGGTCTCCTTCAGAAGTTTGCGGCAAGGGTCCGAGGAGCTGTGCTGTGCGGAGCCCGCGGAGCGAACAGGTATCAGCGGAGTAGTGAAACAGCCAGAACGAATAGGGGAACGGGGAGCCGAGGTACTAGTACCCGGAAGGAAGGGTAGGGAGGAGTGGGGGGGGAGCCGTTGGGTCTGCGGCATAAAGGAGACTAAAAGAGACTGAGAGCTAGATGGGGGCGGAGGTAAGTCAGGCCTATTGTGAAGCTGAAGCGGAGCGTCCAGAGATGGCGAGGTTTGGAAACAAGAACCCAATATCTGTAATGTAGCAGGAGATAACGGCGGGCATTCCAGCGGGGTGGCGTCCGCGAGAGTATACTCAGGAGATATATCCTTCCCTTTGTGCGGCAAGTGCGGGTGCCGCGAAGAAGCACCTGTCTCAACCCCGAGCGCTACGCTCCTCGGTATCATGTGAGGCCTACTAGTGTGAGCCCAGATATCCTGGTGGGGCATGGGGTCCGCCTCATAATCCACTAAATCTTCGTCTCCCATTGCTTGCTGTCGGAGTATAGTGCCAGAAACAGAGATCGAGCCGGGGTCCGTCTAGCGAGAAGAACGGAGGTCAGTGCGCCAGAAAGTAAACGGGGAGGGGACCGCAGTGAAGAAGACAAAAAACTCCGTGAATACCGAAGCCTCTGTCGGTGTTCAGGCGGTCAGTGTTGTCGATCCCAAGTAGCTCCAGGTGCCAACCGCCATGAAACGGGGTCCCTGTAACAAACCCTAGGCTAGGGTTCCACCATGGTTCATCCTCGCAGCCGCTTCCCCCAAGAGTATATCATCCAATAACACATTCAACTAATAATCCTTATAAACACATTCAAAATATTATTAGTGAAACAATTGAAAATATTATTAGGAAAAAGATTCACACAACATCAATCTTTAATCCCATGAATAATTCTATACATTAAAGAGAACATTATAAAGAAAAGACACCATACTATTTTTGAGCCGAGGGAGAGAGGGATTATACTGAACCAAACAATTGCAGATCCCTTACCATGACAATAAATGGGAGCCAAATAGTTGTAGAGCGCTTCCACTTATCATGAAATAATGGCACACTGTTTGCACTGCAAGAAAATAAACAGATCTTCTAGCAAGAGAGTCATAAATAGTTCTTCTAGCAAGAGAGTCATAGAAAAGTACAACAAATGCGACTCTTCACATCCATTGCTTACATGAAAAGTTTTAACAACAAAAATCTAAAAAAAAAAAAACATAAATGAAAAGGATTAAAAAGATTAAAACCAAATAGGTATTTACCAATTAATTATCAACCTAACAAGACACTTATAATTTTTAAAAACCATTTTATGAACAAAAAATTTATTAAATGTATAAAAGCTTTTCATGAAACCAATTGAAAAGTAAGGCAAATAAATTAATAAATATTTCTTTGTTAAAAGAAAAGCACATAATAACAATCATGCTACAAGAAGATGAAATGGTAATTGCATGGGATTATCAAAATAGTTCGTTGCAAGCAGAACTCTGAGTAATTAATAATCTTGATCTAAGAAATACCAGTCAAAGCCATTTGGCAAACCCAGCAATGGCACGAGGTCATGGGCATTTCACCATCAAAGCCATTTAAGACGCGTTGCAATGGAGTATCTCATGGAGATGGCACGATTGTAATCACAACTCGCACATTTTCTAATGTAACGCACACAATTCAACACACAAAACCACGTATTAAATTTTTACCTTTAATTTGATTTTTCCCTAATTTTCATAATTTCTTCTATTTTTATTTAATCCTAATAGGTGGAAATACACAATAGGGGTAGTAAATTTTTAATCAAAGTTTGGTAAAAAAATTAATTTAAACAGGGTTTAAACACATGATTTAGATATGGAAGGAAGTTATTATTTTCAATTTCATCCATTGATAGAGTGGCTACGACTAGAATATATTGGTATCTTTTAATTTAAACCATGCGATAAAAAGTATTAATTACAAAAATGATTAAAGTGGCCAATTCCAATAAAGAGATGCCTATCGGCGTAATTATTTTTTCCGCAGAAATTAATATTAAAAATTTCAATATATTGAAATAAAAATTTATCAAATTTTTTCATTTAAAAAGATTAAGGAATTTTCCATAAAAAATTGTATTTGTTATTACTTTTATCATTTTCTTTTGAATTAATCATTTTTGCTGAGAAATATCCAAACTTTTACACAAGTAAGCATTTTTATTTGGAAATATAGAATTTTTTGAAATAAACATTTTTGTTTAGAAATATCCAAATTTTTAGAGTAAGCATTTTTATTTGGAAATATCCAAATTTTTACACAAGTAAAAAAAATTATTTAAATTATATAAAATAGAAAAAATAATATTTTGATTTTATCTTTCTTATTATATCATGAAAAAAATTGTTATAATTTTTAGCTAACATAATTTTATTTTTATTGAGGTTATGAATACATGTAATAGCACAACCATATTTACTAATGTAATTGATATAGGGGGATAGGCATATATCAATCACATGTATAATTACATTACTAAATGTGGTTGATATAGACATATAACTATATCAATCTATTAATAATTACTAAGTATGTAGTAAAAATTTAATTTCAAAACCATCTCTTACACGTAATCAAAACCACATTTACTAATATGGTTAACTATTTATTATTAATAATAATTATATAATAACAACTTATTATATTAATATAATATTATTTTATTATATAATATTAAATTAATATATAATAGTTATATTTCAAACTATAACATAATTAACATATAATATAATAATAACATATGATTATTATTAATAATAATTATGTATCTTTCACCATTAACTTGTTGTGAACAATTAGTATATATTTATTAATATAACTATCAATATCCTTCTTATATAATTATAATTATATTTATATATATATTATATATTAAATTGAAATATAATTAAAAACTATCTTTTGTAATTATTATAATTATAAAAGGAAATGTATATTAATTTTAATAAATAATATGTATAAGTATGTATTAATAATTAGTTAATTAATCATATATATATATAAAAGACATTATAACTCCTAATTTTATAAATTATATGTTTAATCTAGCTTGGATCATTATATTATTTGTCATCTATTTCAATGCATTTGGAGTGGAAAAAGTGGAGGAATCAACTCATGGGACCATTTTTACTGGCGGGACCCAGTTTGGTGAAACAAGGTTTGAAACCTTCTAGGAGCATTTTGAAGCATCAAACGATGTTTTTTGGGGGTAAAAATTTATTGCTCTAGCACTGCACCTTTTCATATTTTCCTACACACATAGATCTTTCCAACGATGTAAGAAGCATGCTAATCAAAGTATGTATGCAAAAGTTATGCCACTTAGAAGTTCACCTTCCTGTTTTCACACCTATAATTCGAGAGGATCCCACGTTAGCCCCCATTATTAATGGAAAAGGGGTTAGCCACGTGTTTCTGACGTAAAAGGCTCTAGAAGAGTCTATATTATAACTCTACTTAAGAGTTGATGTAATAAGACTCAACCACTAGTAGGTTATCGAGCTGTGTTATAACAAGGCCACTAGGAGGAAGAGGCATTTTATTCTTTCGATAGAATTTTGTTCCATAACTGAGAAAAGATAGCTAGGAGAGATAGGAGGTAGAGTACGTAGAGAGGATCAGTGCACTGTAGTAGCATACTCGCCACATGCATTACTTTTTTGGACCTACAGCCTTATTTTCCAAACAGAGAAAGAAAGTGAATCGGCCTCACCTTCTAGTTGGGTTTTATCCCAATAGGGCTTCCCATAGCATATCTTATGTCCTATGTATGTGCGTCAAACTATTTTGTTGTTCTTTACTTTTCTGCATAATTTCCATTTGCATGCATGCACTAATTACAATTAAATTTACAGATCTAGAAGCTTAATAAAATTGTAATAGTGTCAAAATTTCATAATTTTAATATATTATTATATATTTGTTGTGATGAATTGTCCAATAGAATATCCACTATAGTTTACGAATCATTTGGTATCAAAGCAGGTTTCTTTAGGTATTTTGTGGACACTGCAGGGATCTACATTAGTGAGGCCAAAAATTCTCAAACCATAATCATGGCTGACGAATTTGTAAACAAACCTCATGATCCTCAAGAGATGAGGTTTATGCAACTGGAACAACAAGTCGTCAATATCAACTGTAATATAAGCCTCCTCATAGCAGCCTTAAATAGAAAGTTGGGGATATTTGGAAAATATGGGGGTTTGAATGCATAACACAAATCAAAATGGGGATTAGAATATCGAGGAGAAAAAAAGAACCTAAAGAAGATCAACCCAGTTTGGGTGCCATGAATCAATCCCTATTTAAAATGGAAGCATAAGTCCATATCAAGCCATATCATGGCAAGATCGACGCTCTGAAGCTAAACCACTAGTTGCAGCAACCAGAAGTTTATTTCAGTATCCACCAGATCGAGGAAGGGAAAAATATCTCATTCGAAAAGCTGAAATTAGAGGGCCATGCATTGAATTTGTGGGAGAGCCACATGGAAACCTTGAGGTTGGAGGGAGAACCTCCAGTGACTAAGAATATTTTAAAACCTTCATTAAGTCACAGTTTTATCCCATTGGGTACATGGAGGATCAGTGGATCTGGTGGCATTACTTCAAGTAAACATAGTGCCAAAACATGCACGAGTACACCACAGAATTCAGAAAGATGGCTATAATGTTTGGTATCTATCCAAAAAACCCAAATGTAGTCCTCAAGTATTTGGGGGGTCTACACAGCCATCTGTACGAACAAGTGATGTCGTTCAAGCCAAAATCAGTGGACAAGGCTTGTGTATAGTAACAATACCTAGAGAACATAGGCCCGAAAAGAGCGCAATTAAGTGGCACAAAGCAAAAGGAGCAACAGGAAGCTTCTAAGGCAGTGAAGAAGAAGAAAAAAGGGGGAAAGATAAAAATATGGTATCCCCAACACACCACTGCAAAGATCCTAGCAACCACTACAACATTGATGTCCATACAAAGGAGAAGTGTTGGAATTTTCATCTAGAGCTAAACCCAAAGAAAAAGAAGAAATATAATAAGAAGAAGAATCTCATGGCCATAGATTTGAGCAACCAAGTTGAAACCATCTCGAGCGTGGATGAGAAGATTGCTTGTACATGAGTATAAAATGAGGTGAATCTTAGAAGCCTTCAACAATAGGAAGAGAAAGAAATAACCAAACTCTTCCATATAAAGGTATAGGTCAAGAAGACGAAGATTAATGCTCTGTTTAACTGAAGATCGCAAGCGAATCTCAATTTCAACAATACTAGGAATTGTTCCTCTTCCTGATCTAGCATGGAAGGCTCATAGAGCTTCAAATTCTCTACATTTACAACTCAGTAAATGCCTATATATTGTAGTAAACTATGTCAATAGGAATTATCACCCACCTTTTATAGTATCTCAAAGGGACCATACCTCAAAGCCTTGATTTTCTTACCAGGCCATTGAAGCACCTCCTTGTTCAACTATAGACACACTATATCTCCCACCTTAAACAATTTCTCTGTTCTGTGTTGATCATGCCTAGCCTTATACTTATCTCGTGACTTATGCATTATTTCTTGTACCTGTAGATGGATTTGCCTAATCTTATTTATAAATGTTTCATCCTTCAAAGCATCTCCTATAAGATATTCCCTCACTCCTTATTGTCGATATGCAATATCCAAAGGTGAAGGTTGAAAATATCCAAAATAAGTCTCAAATGGGGACTTTCCTGTACAAATGTACACTGCTCTGTTGTAAGAATGTTGTATATATACCATATTCTCATACTAGGTATTCAGATTCTTTTGGTTGTATCCCTTAGAAGTTGCACCAAAGTCCTGTTGACTACTTTTTTCTATCCATTTGTCTATGGATGAAATGTTGTAGATCTCTTCAACTTCATGTCGTTTTTCTCCCACAATATAGTCCAAAACGAACTAAGAAATCTTGTATCCCTGTCTGAAATGATGCTCCTTGGTATCCCAAAGTGCACCTAGACTTGTCCAAAGAGAAAGTTTTCTTATTCTTGTCTGTTGATGTTATTTTTACAAGGCATCAGAACAAACATCTTGCTAAGCGTGTCAACTACCACGAACAAGTCATCGTGTCCTTTCCTAGTTGTCGGTAAACCAAGCACAAAGTACATGGAAATGGTTTCCCAAGGACGAGTAGGTATAGGTAAGGGATGATATAGACCATGTTTTCTATTGATGGGCTTAATGGTACAACAAAGCATGCATCCTCTTACGAACCTAGATAATAGCTCTTGCATCTTGGCCCAATACACATACCTCTACAAGTTAATCGCAGTCTTCCCTACACTAAATTTCCCTGCAACTTTGGAGGTGCAAGCCTCTATTATCATATGCAATCACTCACATTTAGGAACACATAACTTATCTAGCCTGTAGAGTAACCCATCCTAGAGATATTATTCAACAATGTTGTCTCCATCGTACACATGACTTTGACTCTGTAAGTGTTTATACACCTCCTTGAAGTCCTCATCCTCTGAATATGATTCCATGTATGCGTCATGGGTGAATGGCACCATGTGCATAAGATTCCCCAAAGTTGTAATATTTGATGTGAGTGGCCTTGAAAGCATGTCGACCAACTTATTTTTGTTGCCCTTCTTACACTTGATCACCAAATGAAGCTGCTATAAAAAAACCCATCCACTTGTAATGCCTAGTCTGTTGTAGCTTACTCTAGGCATGCAATGAATAGTGATCTTTGTGGATTATTGTCTCCTTTCCCATTGGATAGTTCTTCTTCATCTTCACAGCTTACACCATGACATAAAGCTCCTTATCGTAGGTAGGGTAGTTAAGGACTACCCCATGAAATACTTCACAATGGTAGTATACAAGCCTTCCTCCCTGCATCAAGACATCTCCCACACCATGCCCACTTGCATCTGTCTCCACTTCAAAGGGTCGCTGCAAGTTTGGTAATGCTGGAACTAGTTCTTTACTGGTCTTCTTCTTTAAATCCTTGAAAGCCCTCTGCCTACCTTTTCCTTGCTAGAAGCTCTTACCACTTGTTGTTATGGCATGGAGCAATGTTGCTACTGCTAAAAACGAGGCTATAAATTTCCCCAAGTACTTTTCTACCCCAAAAAAAATCATGACCTCAAAAACATTAGTAGGCATCAACCATTTCATGATGGCCTCCATCTTGGAAGGATCTATCTTCAGTTCTCCTCCACTGATCACATACCCCCAACTACACCAAGGACCACTGCACTAACTCACACTTCTTGATATTTGCTAGTAGTTGGTAGTTCTTCAATGTTTTGAGCAACTGCATCAAATGTGAATTATGTTCCTCCCAGGTAGAACTATATACCAATGTATCATCCAAATAAACAATAACAAATAAATCTATAAAAGGGCATAGTACATCATTCAATAATATCATAAATGTAGTTGTTGCATGACGTAGGCCAAATGGCATGACTAACCACTCATACAAACCTTGCCTGGTTTTGAAGTTGGTCTTCTAGGGATCTTCTTCTTTGAATTGAACCTGGTGATATCTAGACTTCAAGTTCAACTTTGTGAAGTATTTTTCTTGCTACAACTGATCCATTAAATCATCTATCCTAGGAATGGGGTATTTTTTCTTGAGCGTGATTTTGTTCAATGCCCTATAATCTATACACATCCGCCAAGTCCCATCCTTATTTAGCACAATAATGATGGGTGACCTACATGATGATGTACTCGGTAAAATGAAACCCTGTTCCAACAACTACTACAACTATTTTTTAACCTCACTTGATTCTATAAGAGATTTCCTGTACAACCCAATATTCCATAATGGGGAGTCCAGAAATAGTTGGATATCATGCTCCAATTCTCTCTTAGGTGGTAACCCTTTAGGTTCTTATAACAAATCCCTGCATGCTTGTAACAACTCCTCTAGTTGTTTTTTTTGTTTCTTAGTACACCCCTCTAAGGATGCCTTTCCTCTTATTAACTCCTCTTCAAACTAAACTTTTCTTGAAAACAATAAAACATACTTCTTGTTGGAACTGATTAATTTCTTGGCTTCCATAGCCTTACGAGTGAAATTTTCAACTTTCCTTTGTGCGCGTTGATGATGAACGGTTTTCCATCCTTGACAAGTTTATTTTGGTTTTTTATTCTCATGAATATTGCATCACACATGTACATGTATCGACCCCCAAAAAAGACTCCACATACATCAAGGGGAACCACATCTAGATATACTTCATGAATAAAAATATCACAGATAGCAAATCTAATTTTGCACTGTTTAGTTACCTTTAGGTTTCCATCCTTCTTTACCCATCCCAGTGGATATGGGTTTAGATGATCAAGAAATTCCAACCCCAACTTCTTGATCAGATTTGTTGCAATGAGATTCGCCTGTAATCCTGAGTTAAATAGAGCATCAATCTCTGTCTTCTTGACCTATATCTTTATATGGAAGAGTTTGGTCATTTATTTCTCTTCCTGTTGCTGAAGGCTACTCATATTCACCTCCTTTTGTATTGATGGACAAACGATCTTGTAATCCATGTCTGAGCTTCTTTCAACTTGGTTGCTCGAATCTGTGGCCATGAGATTCTTCTTCTTATTATCTTTCTTCTTATTCTTCAAGTTTATCTTTGAATGCAACTTCCAAACATTATCCTCTATATATCCATCAATGTTGTAGTAGTTTCTAGGATATTTGCACTAGCGTGCTATGGCTATCATGTTTTTATCTTTTCCCCATTTTTTTCTTCTTCTTCCCTGTCTTAGAAGCTTCATGTTGCTCCTTCTATTGATTATCCACCAAACGTTCAGGAAGAGTTGATAGAAGATATAATTTTATAGAATATGTCTAGAACTATAAGACAGGGGCAGCATGAGCTTTGGCAGATTAGGTTGAAGGACAACTTTTGGGCAAAGCCAAATGGTGCACCAGAGAGAATATGGAGGAAAACATTCGTCATCTCATTCAGTAAAATATTTTGGGGGACCAAAATCCTCCCAAAATGGGGAGGTTATGATCCAAATTGGATCATTACAATATTTTTCATCCATCTTGATGCATTTAGAGTGGAAAAAGTGAATTAATCAAGTCATGGGACAATTTTCACTAGCAGGACCTAGTTTGGTGAAACAGGGTCTGAAACTTTCCAAAAGCATTTTGAGGCATCAAATGACTATTTTTGAGGGGTAAAACTTTGTCACTTTTGCACTAAAAATTTTCATGTTGTTCTAAACAGAAATATTTCCAATGGCGCAAGAAGCGCGCCAATCAGAGTCTGTATGCAAAAGTTATTGCACTCAAAAGTTGACCTTCTTGTTTTCACACCTATAATTTGGGAGGATGTCATGTTAGCCCACATTATTCATGGGAATGGGGCTATCCATGTGTTATGATATAAAACACTCTATAAAAGTCTATATTATAACTCTAGTTAAGAGTTAATATAGTCAAAATTAACCACAAGTAGGCTATTGGGTTGTGTTATAACCAGGCCACTAGGAGGAAGAGGTATTCCATTATTTTGAGAGAATTATGTCCCATAGCTAAGAAAATATAGCTAGGAGAGATAAGAGGTAGATCACACAGAGAGGATTTGTGCATTGTAGTAGCCTATGGGCCACATGCATTACTTCTTTATACCTACAACCTTATTTTCCAGACACATGAAGAGAGTGAAGTGGCCTCACCTTCCAGCTGGATTTTATCCTAAAAGGGTTTCCCAAAGAATATCTTGTGTCTTATGTGTGTGTGTGAGATTATTTTTTCATTCTCTACTCTTCTACATAATTTATATTCGCAGGCATGCACTAATTACCATTAAATTTACAGATTTAGAAGTTTAGTAAAACTGTAATAGTGTAAAATATTCAGAATTTTAATATATTATTATCGAACTTGTTGTGACAAACTGTCCAGTGGAATATCCACAGTATTTTATGGATCAATTTTAAGGAAAAATAATGTGAGATATAATCTCATATTCAATGTATATTTATTGGGTGTTTTACTTGTTTTTAATAGCTCAAAGTTCATTGTTGTGTCACTATGTGACATCTAGAATCAACTTCATTGTATTATTTAGTTTGTAATGAAAAAAATTCAAGTTCGTACAGAAAACGTTAGGTATGACTTTGGGTTTGGGTTTCCTTATGCGGCTGACATCTGTCACGCCACCACATTAGGTATCCAAAACCCAATATGTGAGGTCATTGCATTAGAGCTTGAAGGTTGAACTATGCTTATCATATTTTCAATCTGCAAAGTTTCAGCAATAGCGAACAATGAACATTACTAGGCGAGGATTACGACAAATCTTTTCTTATAGCTCATAGGAACCCAGTTCAATGGTGCTCTGTCTCAAGATTTGTGACACAGTATAGGTCAAGTTTTCGTCGATTCCTTTGAAATCTATTATTATGTCCCTTTATCTTGAAAACCTTGGTTTAGTTCTTCCCAATTTGAAAGACTAGCTAAATTATTCTAAATAAGAAAGCTTCTACTATTGTAATACCCTTTTTTCTACCATATTATGTAATACCTTTTTTTCTACCATATTATGTTGGAACTGCTAGCTTCTTTGAATTTCTTTACAATTTCAAAGCTTCTTCCACCGTTAAACCTTTTTTTCTGTCTTAGAACTAGTAGGTTGGTTGGATTCTCTATTCTCTGTTTATTGTGTGTTTGGGTATTTTGTACATTTCACTATAAAGTGGATGTAATTATGACTGTCAGATATGATGGTAGAGTTTTGTTGATCGATGAACAATGTATGATTTCAACCTTCAGAACCATACATTACCCATGAAGCACACAAGAGGTTTGTAATGTATTTGTTTTTGTTTTCATCATCATATATATGTTAATGTTAACTATATGCTAAAATTTGGTTATATGGTATTAAACATATGTTGCCAGATGTTATTACCAAGTCTAGGGATGGGGGAATCGATGTTGTTAAGACTTATGTCTTTTGGAATGGGCATGAGATTAAGCAATGCCAAGTAATATTGATTATAAACTTGTATAAACCTTATCATCTTTGTAATGTGTTTTCAAATGAAACTATGAATCATTGATGAATTTACGATGGCTTAAAATTTTATTACAACATAATTGGGAGGGAAGATTCAACTTAGTCAGGCTTTTGAAGATAGTAAAACAAGTCAACCTCAATACTCACCTCATAATAAAACATTATGCTTGTGTGAAGTGGAATGATATAGATATATATATATATCTATATATCTATATATATCTATATATATATATCTATATATATCTATATATATATATATCTATATATATCTATATATATATATATATATATATCTATATATATATATATCTATATATATATATAGTAGTTAGGAATCCTAGTATTTTGTAATTGTTTTGCTAATAGAAACAACATTATATTAAAAATGTGAATATATATGTTATCGTTTTGGTAAGAATGGACTTGACTGGTAGAGAGACCCTCAAAATTTGATTATATGCCATGTTTATTGCCCAGTTCACATTAAAACATATATGCAAAAATGGAAAGATTCATGCTTTTGGGGAAGATTTTCCTGCTTATATATTGACCTCGCACAAATTTGAAAGGACCTAAATCATTATGTATTCATGATTATTTAAATCCTCTATTTTTGGTATTAATAATTTTTTCCTCTATTTAATTGAAGAAGCAGTTACAACCGTGAATTGGAAAAAAATGAGCTCTGCGAACACAAGGCATAAACCCTAGGGTTTGAAAACCTACAAGAAACCTATCATTACAAAGTAATGACCACACCGGGGACAGTTGACTAAAGGAAAGGACATGAAAACATCAGAAGGGGGGGAGGGATCCCCTCCTACCGGAACGTAGTAGTTGGGGATTCAAGTGGAAAAGCCAGAAAGCAACATAGTTCCCAGGAAGTGGCAGCCCCCAATAATGACCCTGTCCTGGGAGCTAGATGGCAGGCCTAGAGAAGAGGACAATGCTTGCTGCGTGTAGTAGAGAAACAAAAATTTATAATACCCATTAACAAACTGGAGAGATACTGCAGCTACATGAAGGATCATGCGATGATCTGCAAATTCATTTTTGTCTGGCCAACATATAAGGATCTGATCAAATTGATCTGAAATTGATCTAAGACAAACAATTAAGGTATTACAGACTCATGTGCATGGATGTGCCTATGTTATTTTATGCAACGGATCGATTAGATTACAAAATACATAGACACTAAAGCCGTTAGAGAAAACATAACAAGCAAACATGTAAATACAACAAGTTTAATAAGGAGTTCACCCAATGCTCCTGGGCTACGTCTCCCGGTCCAGCCTTCAGTGGTGGCCTCTTTATTATGTTTTCAAAAGCAGAGTTTTTACAACAGTGAGCTCAATTTGAGTCTCACACAGTAGATATGAATCAGCAAGACTGTACTTGGATCCCCCAAGTCTCTGGAGTACACAAACTCTACTTACTAAAACTCGACCTCTATTGGTCACAGTAGTATGAGCCCAATCTGAGACTCATACATGACAGACATATACAGAGGAGTTCACTTGAACCTCTCAAGCCTTCTCTGGAGTACACAGACTCTCTAACTCTCTCTGGCTCTGTCTGGCTCAATGCTGCCTTTGCTTCTGTAGGTCAGCTCGGCTCCTTCTTTCTGTGTCTAACTAACTCTCTCTTTCTGCTTTTCTGCTTGCTCTGTCTCTGTCAGTTCATGGCTTTAAAGCCATCGGCTTCCTGACTGTTCGTTTCTGCTTCTCGGCTTTCTGGTTTCCCTACCTCTGTCCGTCTGAATCCCTCTGTTCGACGTAATCATCACTATATAACGCCTCATAGGGAGGTGGCCACCAATTTTGTAACAAATGAGTGTGTCAGGTTCACTAGAAGTGTTTGAACAACCATTTTTTCTGTTAACTCCAAGAATGCCCGCGAAATATGAATCTCCACCAACACATCGTCCATATCAAACTTCAAATCTTATATAACTCTGCCTGTTTACCCCATTGAATTCAGTCATCCATCGGATCGCGTCTCCGTTGTCGATCTGGGGGTCCCAGATCCTACAGTCATTGCTCATATCAGGTGTCCAAGTAGCATGATGGTTACCTATCCGATGTGAGTGGTTTTCTCTCTCTTCCACCAGACGCGTGGCACCCATTATGTGGCATTGGGCAGGACTCGGTTGAAACCGCTTACCGCTCGAAGCCCTTCCGATATTCTACCGGTTTTGTTGAATCCTGCTCCGTTGGAACAGAGGCATCATTTTCCGTGTTTTATAACATTTTCGGGTCTGGGCCCCGTTTCTCGAATTAACCTTTGGTTTTGCCAATTTGTGCTAGTGCATGTTACCATCAGCCAACGGTCTGCGCACTTGATCGGGTGTCCTCATTGCTCCGCGCTGATCACAAATTGCCATTGTCGCAAGGATATCTCTGATAAGCTTGACCTTTATAAGACTTTGAAACTTTGGAATAAATTTTAAGAATTAATGAAAACTTAGTGAGTTTCCTAGGATCCAATTCGGATCACAGCCTTCCCATTGAAAAAGCTTTTGGACCACCAAAAGTTGGTTTTTTAAGCATCAATCAAGTGAGGGTGAAAATTCCTTGCTTGTCCAATTTCTATCCATCTTCCACTACTTGGTTTTGAACCTTTTAGCCCTATCCTGAGGTACTCAACATCCCCTCTGCACGTTGTCCTTACCTTCCTGTCCAAAACTATATCTTCCTGCAATTCATTGAGATATTCAGACAACAGATCATCAATAGAAGGCAATTGGCTCTGCTCTTCGAGATATTCAATCAATGAAGGTTCAAATAGTCTCAAGCTTTCTACCTTAACTACAGAATAGATGTGCATGGAAGCTAGAAGGCCAAGGTGAAAAGCATTTTCACCAATTTTCTCAAGTATCTTGAAAGGTCCATACCTTATTAGCTTCAGCTTCTTACCTTCACCTTGCATTCTGTCTTTGTTGATATATAGCCAAACTTGATCACCAACTTGGAAACTATGCTCAATCCGATGCTTATCATGCCTTGCCTTGTACTTGGCTTGGCTCTTTCCAGCTGTTCCTATACTGCCTGGTGAATCTCTTGGATTTTTTCAATGAACTTGGTTGCCTTGTCCACATCATTGTGTCCGTCAACCACTATGTCTTTACCAAAGACAAAATCCAAGGGAGACCTTGTGTGAAACTAAAACAGGTCTCAAAAGGAGATCTCTATGTAGAAGAATGTTTAGCACAGTTGTAAGCATGCTGCACATAGCATAGGTGTTCATCCCAAAGCTTGGGATGCTTTCTACAATAGCCTCTAAGCAACTGGATCAATGTCCTGTTGACCACTTCTATTTGGCCATCTGTTTGTGGATGAAAGGTTGTGCTCTTCTTTAGTCTGGTGTCCATCAATTCCCACAGACTCGACCAAAATTTCCTAAAAAATTGGGAATCTTGATCAGATACAATGGAAGTGGGTAATCCAAAATGAACCCATATATGCTGAAAGAACAACCTTGATGTTTGTTCAACTGTAATCTGTTTGTTACAAGGTATTAAAATACACATTTTTCTAAACCTATCCACAATAACATATAAATAGTCACGACCTTTCCTAGATTTAGGTAGTCCCCCAACAAAGTCCATGGAAACACTTTCCCAAGGATGAGAAGGAACTGGTAGTGGAGTGTACAAGCCTAGTTTTCTATTGTTGGGCTTGCTTTTAGCACACATGGTACACCCTCTTACATATCTAGAAACGGTTTCATGCATTTTTGGCCAATAACAAAATCTTTGCAGTTGTGCAACTGTTTTACTTACACCAAAGTGACATGATATTAGAGAAGTGTGTGCTTCTCGAATTATTTTTACTCTTTCAGTTTGTGGAATGCATAACTTTCCAAAATGATACAAGAGTTGGTCCTTAACATAATAATCAAATTCTTCTACTTGTTTTCCATGACTTGAAGTTGCATATACATCTTTAAAATCTATATCTTGAGCATACTATTAAATGTAGCTTTCATGCAATACTGAATTATGCTTAAGTATAGTGGATGCATTTATGATTGGTCTGGAAAACATATCTGCAACTTTATTGTGTATGCCCATTTTATATCTGATGACAAGATGAAACTGTTGTAGAAAACCCATCCACCTATAGTGTCTCAGTTGTTGCAACTTAGTTTGTGAGTGTAAATATTGAAGTGGTTGATCATCAATATGTATAACTGTTTCTTTGTCCATTAGGTAATGTTTACACTTTTTCACACTCCGTACTAATGCATACAATTCTTTATCATATGTGGGATAATTAACTACTGCAGAATTAAATGTCTCAGAATGATAACATATGGGTTTACCATGATGCATAAACATTGTTCCCATGGCATAGTCACTGGCATCAGTTTGAATCTCAAATGGTCTTTGAAGATCAAGCAATGCTAGTACTGGTGATGTACTAATCTTTTCTTTCAAGGTGTCAAATGCTTTCTGTTGTTTGCCTCCCCACTGAAACACCTTATTCAATCCTGTTAAAACATGTAATGGAGTTTCAATCAAGGGAGAGTTAGAAATAAACTTTCTCCAATACTGTGCTACTCCTAGGAAGCTTCTAACTTTAGTAGCAGATTTGGGTTTAGGCCAGTTTACAATGACTGCAACCTTAGAGGGATCTATCTTCAATTCACCACCCCCTACAATATGACCCAAATAATTCAAGGATTTTTTTCCAAATTCAAATTTTGAGAGCTTAACATAAAGATTCTCTTTTTTCAAAACATTTAGAGTCTGCGTTACATGCTTCAAGTGTTCTTCCCATGTTTGACTAAATATAAGAATGTCATCTAAATATACAATGACAAAATCATCAATAAAAGGTCTGAGTACATCATTCATTACTCTCATGAAAGTAGCAGGATCATTAGTTAAGCCAAAAGGCATAACCAACCACTCATACAATCCCTACTTTGTTTTGAAAGTAGTCTTCATGCATCTTGCTCTGCATCTCTGACCTGATGGTAGCCACTATGCAAGTCCAACTTGGAAAAGTAAATAGCTTCTTTCAACTGATCTAATAGATCATCTATACGAGGAAGGGGGTAATGATTTTTTATCGTTATCTTATTCAGTGCTCGATAATCAATGCACATTCTCCATGAGCCATCTTTCTTTCTCACCAAGACAATTGGAGATCCACATGGTGATGTGCTAGGTCTTATAAACCCTTTCTCGAGAAGCTTCTATACCTGTTTCTTGATTTCTGCATTCTCTAAAGCAGACAACCTTTTATACCTGTGGCTATGATTGTTGTTTCATCCCCTGAGTCTGACCCCAAATCCTTTTGAATAGCTGCAGCAGTCTTCTTCTTTTTGCCATCGTACTTCTTGGGTTTCAGCTCTGGATGTAGAATCTAGCAGTTTTCATCATCATGCCAATCCTTCTTGTAGTGAGTGCACGAACGTTTGGACTTTTATACAACATTTGCCTTCCTCTCTTTCCATTTCTTCTTTCTCTTTTCCTTATTCTTGCTTGCAGTGGGTTTTGATGATCCCCCAACTTCTGGGTTCACATTCTTGCCTCTAGCCTCTAGATGTGTAGCCTGAAAAAATACCTCATCTATGCTAGTGGGATTAAACATGAGAATGGTATGCTTTAAATAGCTGTGTAGACCACCTATATACTTCAACAAAGTTTTAGTAACTTTGGGTGTAACTTTGTGCACTTTTCCCTTTCAATTGTCGAAGAGTTTGCCAAATCATCATGGCTTGCTACATATAAGCTAGTGGATAGAACTATTTTTTAATTGCAAAAACAAAATCACTCTGGGCAAAAAGAATTTTACCATGCTTCTTCATGTCAGCTTGTGTCCTGCCTTCCCACCATACCAAGGCAGTGCCTCCAAGGCATAGGCTGGCCAGCTGAATCTTACTACTGTCTGAATCAATGCTTTGCACCTTGCAATACACATCAATATGTCTAATCCAATTATCCAGCTTCTCTGCATTCAACTCTCCATCATATATCGACAAATAAAATTTAACATCTAATTTAATCAAAGATGTCTTCCTTTTATTTTCAGGGCTATCAGGAGGTGTGGGAAGCTTTTCTTCTTTCCCTTTGCCTTTAGAATGGTCATGGAGGAGAGATTCTTCTACTCCTTTATCTTGTTTGGATTTTGATGAATCTTCATCTCTACCTTTCTTAAATTATCTATACATTTCCTCTACCATGGCTCTCATGGTCATGAAACTATCCATGAACTGGGACTTTGATTCCAAGGGACTTTCTTCTACCATTTTCCTCTTAGGATAAACCCTTCCAATTTCTGGGTTAGTTTCAACCAACTCTCCTTCTCCTAATTTAAGCTTCGATCTAGTTAGCATTCAACAAAAGAATCCAGCACAAGCTTGTCTAACCTTAGCAACCTAATGCTCTGATACCACTTGATCTGAAATTGATCTACGACAAGCAATTAAGGTATTACAGACTCATGTGCATGGATGTGCCTATGTTATTTTATGCAACGGATCGATAAGATTGCAAAATACACAGACACTGAAGTAGTTAGAGAAAACATAACAGGCAAACATGTAAACACAACAAGTTTAATAAGGAGTTCACCCAATACTCTTGGGCTATGTCTCCCGGTCCAGCCTTCAGTGGTGGCCTCTCTATTATGTTTTTGAAAGCACAGTTTTTACAACAGTGAGCTCAATTTGAGTCTCACACAGTAGATATGAATCAGCAAGACTGTACTTGGATCCCCCAAGTCTCTAGAGTACATAGACTCTATTTACTAAAACTCGACCTCTATTGGTCACAGTGGTATGAGCCCAATCTGAGACTCATACATGATAGGCATATAGAGAGGAGTTCACTTGAACTTCTCAAACCTTCTCTAGAGTACACAGACCCTCTGACTCTCTCTGGCTCTGTCTGGCTCAATGCTGCCTTTGCTTCTATAGGTCAGCTCGGCTCCTTAATTCTGTGTCTATCTAACTCTATTTTTCTGCTTTTTTGCTTGCTCTGTCTCTATCAGTTCGTGGCTTTAAAGCCATAGGCTTCCTGACTATTCATTTCTGCTTCTGGGCTTTCTCGTTTCCCTACCTCTGTCCATCTGAATCCCTCTGTTTGACGTAATCATCATTGTATAACACCTCACAGGGAGGTGGCCACCAATTCTATAACGGATAAGTGTGTCAGGTTCATTGGAAGTGTTTGAACGATTTTTTTGTTTGTTAACCCCAAGAATGCCCACGAAATACAAATCTCTGCCAACGTATCATCCATATCAGACTTCAAATCTTATATAACTCTGCCTATTTACCCCATCAAATCCAATCATCCATCGGATCACGTCTCTGCCATCGATCTGGGGGTCCCAGATCCTATGGTCATCACTCATATCGGGTGGCCAAGTAGCATGAAGGTTACCCATCCGATGTGAACGATTTTCTCTCTCTTCCGCTGGACACGTGACACCCATTGTGTGGGATCGAGCGGGACTCGGTTGAAACCTCTTACCACTCAAAGCCCTTCCGATATCTTACTGATTTTGTGGAATCCCGCTCCATCAGAACCGAGGCATCATTTTCCACATTTTATAACATTTTCGGGTTTGGGCACTCGAGGCTTATCCTTCTTTGAGGGGTTTTCTTTGCGATATGTGATTAGTGACTTGTCGCTAATCGCATATCAGAAACTTCCCTCATTTCTCAAATTAACCTCTAGTTTTGCTAATTTGTGCCAGCACGCATTACCATGGGCCAATGGTCTGCGCGCTTGACCGAGGGTCCTTGTTGCTCCGCGCTGATCACAAATTTCCATTGTCACGAGGATATCTCTGATAAGCTTGACCTTTATAAGAATTTGAAACTTTGGCATGATTTTTAAGAATTCATGAAAACTTAGAGAGTGTTCTAGGATCCAATTCGGATCACAAATGGATCCAGTAGAAATGGCAATCAAAAGGACATGTTGAACTCAAGCTGGGAGATGAAGGGTTTTTTACGGTAATCTTCTCAAACCTACAAGATAAGGAA
This sequence comes from Pinus tabuliformis, assembly GCA_031772625.1. Lineage (NCBI taxonomy): Eukaryota > Viridiplantae > Streptophyta > Pinopsida > Pinales > Pinaceae > Pinus > Pinus tabuliformis. Next base: position 596,626,609 of record CM062815.1, on the reverse strand, counting down.
ATAATCTTCGAAAATGGTCCATATTTTAATTATAATGCAGGATTGTTTATGAGGTACTGGGAGGAATGTTATAATCCTAATAAAGAGAAATTCCTAGCGCCCCATGTATGGGTGAGACTCTTTGGCCTCCTAGTGGACTTATGGGATATGAAAATACTGAAAGGAATCGGGAACTCAATAGGATGATTTGTTAAAACCGCAGAAACCACATGAAGTGGCCGCTACACTTCCTACGCTAGGATCTATGTGTACATGAATGTCTCAGAGCCAATCCCTGAATCAATAGAACTGGAGTATCATGAAGAAATATGGAAACAGACCTTGGACTATGAGCATATATTGTTCTAATTCCATCGCTATCATGAATATGGAAACTTATTCAAAGAATGTTTGTTTGTTGAAACAAGAAGAAAAACAAACGAAACCCCCACAAGAGACAGATGAGGGATTCAAAGAATTCAAGCACAAAAGGAAGACCCTGAAAGGACAGCAAAACCCAGAAAATAATCAAATGCAAATGAACAATAAGAACAGATATGAGGTATTACAGGAAGAAGAGGAAGGAATGGAAAACGAGACAGAAACAATGGACTACCAGGATAAAGAAAAAGAAAGTAGTCAAAGTAAAACAAAAATAACCCCAAAGAGGAAAGCCCAAATGGATCCGACAGAAAAAGAAGAACAGGAACAAACAGATCTCACCATAATGGAAGTGGATGTAAGTAGGGGAGAGGAGTTAAGCACGGAAGAGGAATTTTTGAAAATATTGTTAAATGAATGGAGGCATTTGGATGAAAGATTCATCCCAGAGGACCAAAAGAAATTATACAAGGAAACCTTCCAGCAATACAAGGCTAGCCAAGGACAAAGACAAGTAGAGATAGTAGAGCAACTAGGCATGCAACAGGAAGAAAACCCACAAGAACAACACAACAGAAGTAAAGGAGGCAAGAAAAGAGGGAGAATAAATCTGCAAGAGACAATCCAAATAATGGGGGAGATGATGGTGAATACTGGAATGGTTGTACCACTCTCAACGGTATTCCAACAAATAAAAAAAGTTAACCAATGATAGTACTATCTTGGAATATAAGGGGCCTTAATAGCCAGGGAAAATAGAGATATCTACAGGAGAGACTAAGACTAGAAAAGCCTCAAGTAGTTCTCCTCCAATAAACAAAGATAATAGGTGAAAAACTAGAGGTGATTCTATGGAAAATGAAACCAAGATGTGAAGTAGTTCCACTGGATGCAAAAGGGAGTGCAGGGGGATAACTGTGCTTAGGAACCATGTAGAGGTGATGGTAGCCTATTGGATAGGAATGCCGTGAATTCCTATAGGCCATTTCTAGAACATATGAACAAAAGAATGGATCGTAATCTCAGTAGTGTATGGGCTGCACATCCCTGCAGAGAAGGAAAACTTTATACAAAGCATTGGGAAATTAAGCCACCTGCATGCATAAAAGATCTAGTTAATAGCAGGGATTTAAATTTAATAACATCCTTGGAGGAGAAAAAATGAGGGATCAGAAGAGAAGAACTTGAAATGGAGCAGTTTAGGGATATGCAAGAAGAACTCCACCTAGTAGATATCCCCACAAATAATTTAACTTACACCTGGAATAACCGAACAGGACACAACCATCAAATTGCGTCAAGGCTAGACCAATTCTTGGCAGCAAAGAATTTAATCAGTATAGATGTTTACTATGAATCATCAATCTTGCCATGCATGGGATTTGACCACTAGCGAATAAGGATAGAAGTAGATACGAAACAAGGGAAAAATAAGTGACCATTCCAGTTTGAAGCCTTCTAGCTACGGGATCAAACCTTGTTAGAAAAAATAAAGGAATGGTGGAGATCAAGCACAGAACAAGGGAGGAACAAAATGCATACATTCTAGTTACGCCTCAAAGAGATCAAAGGAAAAATAAAAAAATGGAATAAAGAAGAATTTGGGAATATTCACCAAGATCAGGAACTGCTTCAAGCAAGGATGAAAAGGGTGCAACAACAAATAATAACAAATGGTCAATTAGAAATCCTAGTAGAGGAAGAAGGACAATTGCTAATGAAGATAGAGGAAAGGAGGAAGAAAGAAGAAATCTTATGGAAACAAAAATCGAGAGTCCAGTGGCTAAGGGAGGGAGAAAGGAACACAAGATTCTTCCACAAAGAAATGATACAACACTAAAAATATAACATAATATTTTCTCTATTAGATCAAGGAGGAAACCGACTAATACAAACTGAAGAGATGGAGAACCTTCTAGTTCATCATTTCCAAGATATAATGATTGAACCAAATCAAGATAGAATAGAGGAGATAGGAAAGATAACTAGGCATATCCCCCAACTGGTCAGCAGGGATCAGAACCTAGCTCTAATGAGAATAATAACCAAGGAAGAAGTGGAAGAGGTAGTCAAAGGATTAGCAAAGAATAAATCTCCATGACCAGATGGATTTACCACAGAATTCTTCCAGGAAACATGGCCTATTCTAGGAGAGGATATCCTAGAAGTAGTAGAGGAGTCCAGAAGAACAAAAAAGGTACACCCGACTCTTAACTCAACCTTTTTAGCTCTTATACCTAAATCTGACCACTCCGAAGAGTTGCAGGGGTTTATACCAATAGCATTATGTGACATAATTTATAAAATCCTTTCAACCATTATGGTCAATCATCTCAAACCGATACTCCCAGTCGTAATTTCCCAAGAGAAAACTAGCTTCGTTAAAGGAAGGAAAATAGTAGACGAGATAGTAACATCTCAAGAAGCAATACATTCCCTCAAGCACCTCAAAGCAAAAGGAATGATGATCAAATTAGATCTATCGAAAGCTTATGATCGGTTAAGCTGGACTTATCTCCAAGGAATCCTGAAAGCCTTTAGCTTTGACCCCCAGTGGATAAATTGGATCTATTCACTGATATCGACTCCTGTATTTTCAATCCTCCTAAATGGAGCTCCAATAGAGGCATTCAACGCAACAAGGGGGCTCAAAAAAGGAGATCTGATTTCCCCTTTCTTGTTCACATTAGCAGCTGAAGGTTTGGGCAGATATGTGAAACCGAAGGAGCAAGTAGGGAGATTTAAAGGTCTACGCATGTGGGGAAATGAACTGGCCTTAACACATCAAAATTTTGTTGATGAAATTATGATGTTCTGCCAAGAAACCCTCAAGGAAGCCAGAGCCCTCCTTACCATTTTGCAAGACTTTATGAATGCCTCAGGAACACAGATTAACAAAGAGAAGTCAGACATTTTCTTCTTCAACACAATAGTCCAATTCCAAACATTCCTAGAAAGAACAATGGGATTCCATATAGGAACCTTCCCATAAAAATATTTGTGGATTCCATTAAGCCTTCGTCCACTTAGAGTGGTTATTTGGAAGGTACTCCTAGCAAAGATCCAAGGTCGCGTATAGAACTAGACGTTCCAGACTTTAAACATGTCAAGTAGAGTTATACTGCATAAAGCAGTGATGCAATCAATACCTATATACCAGCTATCAAGCCTAGAAATCCCTAAAACTGTGTGCAACGAGATGACAAATATTCTTGTGGAAAGGACCACAGACAGTCAAGAAATGGACTTTATTATCTTGGAACTGGCTAATTAAACCAACCAAAGTTGGGGGGTTGGGCCTCCGGGACCCATATACTCTGAACAAGGTCATGGGGGCTAATATATGGTGGCGATGGATACAAGGAGGAATAGATCTATGGAAAGAGATATGGGGTAGAAAATATGGGATGCCCAAGTCGACAGAAGGAAGACTGAGAACTCAGGAGAACATAAAAGGGTCGACAATCTGGAACCTGGTAGCAGAAAATAAGGAACTAATAAGAACTCATAGCTTCTGGGAAATTAGAGGAGGAGATAAAGCAAGGTTCTGGCAAGAAGCTTGGTAGCAGAGAGAAAAATTATTCAGTAAGCCCGACCTAGCGGAAATATTCCTAAACACGAACAGCCCAGCAAACCAGACAGTGAGGAACTTCTGGGAAATGGAAACAGAAGCTCAATGGAGAAAATGGAAGAGAAGACAACACTGGCTAGAAGCACCTAATTCTATATAGTGGGAAAATTATGACAAATAAATGGAAACCAAAAGAATAGCGATTGTGAAAGGATCTAATATTATAAGATGGGGATACAAAACAAAAGGGATGTTCACCATCAAAGAAGGATATTATCTACAAGAAGAACACCAACAACAACAAGGGAAACCCATATGGGAACACATATGGAAGAATAAACTGTGGCCGAAAGTAGCCTTCTTCCTATGGGTGGTTTACCATGGCCGCACCTTAACATGGGATCAACTACAAGTAAGAGGAACACATGGGCCATCTATCTGTTGCACATGTGAAGGACAAAATGAAACGATGGAACACCTAACAAATGTTTGCAGTTACAGTAGAGTCTTATGGAAAAATTATGAATTACTCTTTGACCACATAGATAGGGATCAATCAAGAACCAAAAAAAAAAATGCAAAAATGTAGAAAGAAACTATACCAGAGCCCTATCTTGAACCGAGCTAGGAATATCTCCTTAGGATTCCTTCTGTGGGAAGTATGGAAAGAGGGGAATCGTAGAATCTTTAGAGGGGAAAAAATAGTGATGGAAGAGTGGAAAATGACAGTTCAAAACATCTGAGAGATGATTCTAGCTAAGAAATGGTACCCAGATGATTGGGAAACCACACCACAAGAAAGACGAGTCATGGACAAGCTAAACCTGAATTCAAGAATGTTGATGCCAAACTCCTGGAAAAATAAACCAATATGCCATGACTCGTTAGCTCAATTCATGTTTCCTCTGGAGCACTTTCTTAAACTAAAATTTGATGGTGAAGCCAAAGGAAAGTCAAGAATAACAGGTGTAGGGGGAGTGTTCAGAAATCAGCAAGGAAACACAATTAGGGTGTTTGGAATGGATTGTGGTACAACAACAAACAACGAAGAAAAATTCTATGTGCTGAAAAAAGGGTTAGAAATCACTTGAAGGGAAAACTATGATGAGATGGTGGTGGAAGGAGATTCAACAGTAGTGATAGATACGATGAGAAAACTTCAGCAAGGAACTGCCTACGAAAAACTAAGCCAAAATTTAAGAACAACAAGACTGGTATAGGAAATAGGAAGTCTAATCAAAGGAATAGACTACATCATCCTGACACATGTACATCATTCCAGAAATGTGGCAGCAGATTTCTTAGCAAATTGGGGATGTGGCCAACCTAGGAGCAACTTGGATATAATGGGAGAAGCTATAAATCAAATAGAAGGATTGAATAACCTCACAGAAATACTGAGAAATGAGGAAGAGAAAGAAAGGAATCCCCGATTGTGGTGTGTAGGGATGTGGGAGCCAGCAGTTGAGGGAAGTCTAGGACAAATGGATGTAGGATGAGACAAGTGGAAAAGGGAACAGGGGAAAAGATGATGGATAGAGACGCCGGAGAAAGGCAGGGAATGATGGTGGGAAATCAATGGCTGGGAGGTGGGCACCTCATTCGAGTACTTCACATGGAGGAGGAGGAGGCGAAAATTAAAAAAGGGAAAGGGGCAGGTACCTCGGTAATGAGGACAGGTAATTGGGGGAGGAGGTTAAAGGAAAAGGTGGCAAGGCCGCAAGGCATATGCGTGTAGGATGATCGCACATATGAAGAAGGTGGTGGAAGCTGGGAAAGGGAAGGTGACAGGTAGAAGCTAGAATTCGTGGCAAAAATTGGTATGTAGTTATAGAACCCTTCTGTGGTGATAACGTAGCACTTCCCTGCAATTGTAGAGTAATGTGGAAAACAAGGAAAGAAACTCTAGTTTTTCTCATGATAAGAATGTCTAGTTCAGTTAGGAAAAGAAATGGAAATATTTGTAGGTTTAAGTATAATTTCCTACTAATGATATATGGGTTTGAGTGGATAGAAGTCCTGGAAGGGTGAGGGGGCATTTTGAACCCTGCAAAAAATGAATGTATAGTCTCGCTACAAGGGAAAGCCATGGTAAATTTCATAGTCTTAAGTATAATTTATTCCTGGCAAGGTTTGGGTATACTTGGATGGATATTCTTGAGGGGTAGGTGGGAAAATATGATCCCTGTGAGAAACCCACAAGGACTTCTAAAATCGGGGAGAAAATTATATTTCCCACTGCTCAAACTTATGGTCGAAGTGAGCAGGGGAAAAACCCTGAAACCTCGACGATTAGCAAGGAAAGATACCACCCCCGGAACCAGGGAAGGGGGAGGTAAAAAATACAAATGGGGGGAGAGATAAAAAGGAGATGGGAGGGATTTTCACTTCCTGAACAGAGGAAATTGACCCAGGGAGGGTTCGTCCAGGTAGAGAATTGGCAAGAAAAATGTAACTCATATAAGGACAGCAAGAAGGCCTCTAGCCCGCTCATCCATAAGAGGGGAAGGGGATACCTGTGGAAGCCTTGGGGAGTGCAGTGAGAAGAGAAGAAAGGAAATAAGAGAGAGACCTTAACGGGGGGGGAGAACAATATATTAAAGAACAAACTGAGAATGAGAATCCTGAAAACCAAATAAAAAAACAATGGAAAAATATTAAGGAGGATAAAATTTGTGGTTTTAATAAACTAATACTGGTTCATATTACAAGAATCATTAACCTTAGCGCTCACTAGTTCTTGGAATGTTGACATTGCAAACACGAAAAGATGAAGTTAAGAAGAGATTGTGGTTGGAAAGAACAGGAGAAAATGGTAAAAGCAGGTGAGTAGGGACAAAAAAGGGAGGCAGAACAGGAAAGAAGGCCACCAACGAGGCATCTGCAAACATAGCACTGAGGAAACATGGAAGAAGAATAGGAAAGGAGAGCATGAAAAATCTTATGCATGCCTACAATGTGGAAATCCCAAAATCTGACTAGAAGCACATAATTCAGGATCCGGGACACACCCGCGGGCACCAAACATTATTCCAATAGATATTTCAGTTATATTGGGTCATGAAAAAATTGCTGGCAAAGGTCATGACAACATATAAAGACCGAGAGGAGCCAGAAGAGGACAGGTAGGAAGAGCTCAGTTTGAAATACATACAGAAGGAGATCCAATTAGTACAAAGGCAACAATACCATCAAAGCTTAAACTTAAATAAAGTGGAAAAATAGATTCAGTCACTGCTGTAGAGTGAAGTGCTCGGGTCAAGTGCCAAATACCTCGCTGCAATAAACTCTTCATATGAATGAACCAGTGGTACTGTTAGTTGAATTTTGTTATGAAGTTAAATAGAATTTACTTTTCAAGAATTAAGCATCTAATAGACATAGCAACAAATGTAGCATGGATGATAAGAATTAAACATTTTAAATTTTGGACAACCTTTGATGCTGACTGGTGGCCAACAAACCTGGTTTCATATGGGCATGTTGAGGCCACTAGGTATATTTTGAAAGACATATATTACTACATGTTTATGGAAAATTAATAGAAAAAAGATGAACTACCAAGCTTACACAAAAAAAAAGAGCAGTTGCAACCTATTGCCAGGTAGACCTTGAATATTTCAAGCATGCCTTCCTATTCATCCTAAAATACTATTTTATTATAAGTTTCATACATTTTGAGGGAGAACCCTTCATACGCCTACTAAGTATATTGAGTTTATTGTAGCATGATTTTTCTGGAGAGGAGGAACATTTTAGAACTATTACATGTTGAATTTTCATCTTTTTTAATATTGAGATCGAGCTCAAATACATTTATAGTTATGTCCCTAATTTTAACCAATATCTTAATGTTTCTTTTGTTCTAACACCATGGTGGCACAATTTTTTTTCAGACAAGCGGAGGTTCATTCATTACCACCAGTTATGGCTATGATGCACGTATTAAAAAATATGGTATGCAAGACTTAGTGATCCCAAATTTTATTTGCATTTAAAGAGTGTGTGGGGGTATAGAGTTCTTGACACTACAAGGAAAATACCCTCTAACAAAGGTTTTTGTGGAAGCCCCTATAAAAATAGCCCAAAAATATGTTTGTAGCGGAGGTCACTAGTGGAGTTAGGCAGATGGATGTTTTAGCATATTTTTTTCAATGGTGTGTCTATAAAACACTAACACACTAGTGCATTCATATAAATAGATGCACCAATGCTTAATAGCATATGGTGCACTGTGGGAGAGTTATTTTTTATAGAAATAAAAAATAGCAGTGCACTAAGTAAATATGGCGCACTAGTTCGTATACTACTCGATAGCACTAGAAAATGGTCAAATTTAAAAAAATGTCAGTTGTAAAATTCAGTTTTCCTAGACTGGTGCTATATTCTCATGATGGCCTAGTGCTAAACTAGTATACGAATGCCTCGGTGTATAAACAATATGGTGCACTATTGTGGGGTTTTTAATTTAAGAATAACATCGTCCATATTATATTATACGCATCAATGTTGCTAATTGAATTGAAGATCTCGATGCTTAATAGATAATGGTGCACCATTGCAGGGTTATTTTTTGTACAAATAAAAACAAAAATGCACTACATTTATAATGTGCACCAATGCTACACTATACTATCATGAATCACAAGTGTTATCCCCATTTATGAAAGCCCCTGTGTAAACAACATGTTGCACATGGAAGAGTTTTTAATTTAAAAATTGCGGTGTCATTCATATAAAATAAGCACCATTGCAATTAATAGAACTATATGCCCAGTAATAGATAATAACGCACCATGGCAGGGTTGTTCTTAACTTATAATTTATTTTGGTTAAAAAATTAATAATTTATACCTTATGGACGATATATGTATGCATTGTTAAAGTAATTCCTTATCATATAGTTTTATCACTTATTATTACCAAATTTTTGTATGATATATTCTTGTGAGAATTACACTAAATATTGATTGAAAACTATTTATATAAAAAACTCAAAACTTAAAAAACTTCAATTACGCTATTTTGTAAATATTCAAATCACTTTATATTTATGATCTAACATATTAATGGTTAATCATTTTGGAATCTTGGAATATTATTATGAGACCAGCAACGATGTCCTCGACATTCGAAAAAGTTGTTGAATTTTGTCATGATTATATTCAACTTGCTGTGGAATATTATTGTGAGGCCATCGATGATGTCCTCCAAATTTGAAAAAGATGTTGAATCTCGTACTTTAACTATTTGATGGTTTTTTTTTAATGAATTTTGTTTAAAATTTGTGAGGAAATTATCTAAATTGTAATTGGGTTTAATTTGTGTGTTTTCAAAGGTGTTAAATATTTTTATATATTAAAATATATAATGTAATTGTAAATTATATTTTCAAAATTAAAAAATAGAAATAAAATACCTAAAATAGGCCGATACACAAATCTAGATAATATTCAATATATTATTCGATATCACTAAACGAGGGTGAAATTTATAATATTGTTAGTCGTAAAATTCATTTTCACCCTTTTGGTGCTATACTCACATAATGAACTGTTGCTTTCCCATTTTATGAAAGCCCTGGTGCATAAAAACATGGTGCACCAGGGCAAGGTTTTTAATTTCAAAAAATGTGGTGCACTACTCATATAATAAGAATTGTTGTGACAAAAATAAATATATGTCCCAATGCTTAATATTCAATAGTGCATCGTTCGTCAGTTATTTAAAAAAATAAATAAATAAATAATAGTGTGCTCAGTAACTCTAGAGAACAGGTACATACACTACTCGATAGCACCAGACTAGTGTAAATTTTTAAAAAATGCATGTTTTAAACTTGATTTTCACCGTTTTGGTGGTATACTCCCATGAAGCCCCAGTGCTTTGATATTTTCAGAATGCCTCGGCACATATACAACATGGTGCACCATTGTAGAGATTTTAATTTAAAATAGCGGTGTGTTAGGTGAAACTGGAGCGCCTATGCATATATTTCTTGATAGCACTAGTTTTATTCCTATTTTGAAACACACCGGTGTAAAAATAACATGGGCATTATGGTAGGGTTTTTAATTAAAAAAACCATGGTGCTCTTCATAAATAATTTACATTGGAGTGGTTACTCGAGCATAAAATAACAATGTTAAATTATTAAAAAAAAGAACTTACTAGCTATAAAATTATTTTTTACCATTTGCAATGTTGTAGAGATCTCAAGCATCAATGCAACCTTTGCCTCTGTGAAGCATGCTACCATCGGTGCTTCCCTTGCTTTCCCTCCTTCCGTTTATTTCTCACTGCGTGCCTTTCGAATTTTTTGAAAAGACGCTGAATTTTTTTTTTAATGTTTTCTTGGAAACCATGCCTCCCTAACAAGAAAATGTCTAGGTAATGTCAACGTTTCTCCCTCACTTAATTTTTTAGCAAAGTTGAATTGTAAATTAAGTTAAAAAATGTGTTTTTTTTTTAATTTTTTTCTGCGCGGTGCATTCAAAATGTTTGGCTTTCACAGTTGAAGGTGCACCTTGTAAATTTACAGGGTCCACCACATAAAATTACTGCATCGTTAGTGGTTCAATGCATTAGGTAAATTGAAACACACCATGCCGTTAATTCCACGATGCATTACTTCAAAAATTACAATTTTTATGGTAGTTCATCTAGTAAAATTTACTCCCAGCTGCTTTTATTTTTTCCCAACACACCACCCAATATTTAAAAAACTATAACTCAATGCGTTCGTTGACCTGAATGTTTGGATGTGATGTGTTGACATAAATTCAATGCATTGGTGCATTGTTATATCAACACACTGCACCAAAAAAATAACTAATGTTATGTATGTATGCGAACCAAAAGCGGCGCGTTAAGTCGATGTACGCACCGTTTTCGATGCTTTCCAGTTTTTGTGGCACACTGAGGTTGATTTTTTTTTTTTAAATTGAAGGTTATATATCCATATTTATAAACAAAATTTTCATTGAATAAAAAAAATATTATGTTTTACGTATGAGGCTAATGTATTTTATATGTTAATCATGTAGAGAAGATAGAGGAGAGAGGAGCAACAAAGGGAAGAGAAAATAGTCGACCAGTACAATATGGTATGAGGGTGGAACGAATAAGAATGGAAGAGGTATTTGTACCCTTTCCCTATTAGCGCAACAACCAAGGAATCTTGAGTAATGTAGGCCTCCTTAAGTACTATGAGGAGCCTACATCCCTAAAGGGGCACTTTGGGTTGTTGGCACAGCTAATCCGTCGATTGTATTTCCACCAAAAAGATTTTTGTATCAGTTTTGATCATTGGTATTAGCCCACTGAGGAGGAAATTTGTTTTATCATTGGCCTATCTAGGGGAGGGGAGGATTTTCCCTAGTTCCCTGATGCTCCAGTGGTGTTGCAGCAGAGAGTCAGAGTGTCTACTCTCAGAGATATCTTGGGGATCATGTAGTTTCTCCAACAAATTTTCAGGTGTCTCGTGGACAACTATGGATCATTTTTTTTGGTGCAGAGGAGGTTAGGTTCCTCTCACTATTAGTTAGTTCCATTTCACACTAGACTAGTGATGGGAAGTGCATTAGTTTCCCTCTTTTGTTTCATGTCGATTCTTTGGTGCTGAGGCCACGATGCGTCAGATGGTCTTCCATTTTTTTTAACAGTTTTGTATAGTTTTAGATAGATGTCGTGCTATGATACATGGGAGCGTGAACTTCCCTTTTGTCTCAGATATTTTTTGTTTATTTTTCTATAGTTTTCTGGAGATGAGGCACACTTTCGATTGTCACCCTCCTAGGCTGATGACAGAGGTGCAAATGAAAATGTGAGGCGAGATGATGCCCAAGAGGGCCCAGTTGGAGTGTTCGACCAGGAATTCTGTTGAAGCACTTGGGCTACTGACTAGTGAGGCTGACCACATGTTTATCTTGATGTTGTGCCATTATGTGGGGATGGAATGGCGATAGTGTCCCAACATCCTCTTCACACAGGATTAGCCAACAAATGATAGAGGCAATATTGGTGTTTTCTTTAAATTAATCTAGTTCATTTGATTTTCTTAATTAATTAGAATAAAATTTATTTAACTTGTTTTATTAACATATTTAATGAAATTGGCTAATTATTGTTATATACTATATATTTTATAGACATTGGCACATTCGTTGGGGTCATGCCTCCTTCCCAACCATATGTATCTGTGGATATGGCCGAAGCCATGGACGGTGAGGGAGGTCTTGCTCGGATGCAGATATATGGGGGCCTGAAGCCACATCGTAGCCCTGATACCAGAATAAGGATGGAGTTGGGCGGCCAAATCTAGAGAATTTTGATTGAGGTGGGAGTCCATCCTATAACAACTTGAGACATCAGGGCATATCCTAGGTCCTTGGAGATTTAGACAGACTTGTTGTGTGATATGATGTCTTATGCGTCATATCATCAGAGCTACCGAGTTTATACTAGCATTGAGGAGGCATCATGGTCATGTAGTAGATACACTCTATAAATGCCTCCTCCCACACTTACCCAAGTTTACCGGTCCACTGGGGTAAATATGTGACAAAGAGATACTATGATATGATTGAACTTCCTAAGTATAGTTAAGGAAGTGGGACTGACAAATCAGAACTTTACTGACCTCCCTTAAGTGTTGCAGGACCCCCACGATCTAACCAACCACTCCAGGTGCCCAACTTCTGAGTAAACCTGACTTTTCATTGATATAAAATTCTAGTTCCTCCCATGATAAGGCAGCTAGCGATTGTAACTATCCATTCGCTCCCATAAGTCTACTTCCTAGTGACTGCAATCTAAATTACTTAGTTTTGTGTTAGCAATGCCAATATCTTAGCCATTTTTCTAGGGCTAGGATCCATACCTCTACCCACAACTTGATCAAACTCTTAGAAATGATAAATGACACAAAAACAATGACTTTAATTCAAAACTTAATCAAGGACACAACCTGACCCGTCCTAGCCGTGAAGGACATTTTTAAACACATCATGAACATGTAATGTACAGTTCATAATTACACATCTAAACATAGGGGTCTCATGCTTATCTGAGAATCATGAAGAAGTTTTGATTCCCTCTCACAATAGTTTCAATATCATCTATTAGGTCATGCATTCATTAACAATTCATATTCTAACCAAAACATGATGAGGGCCATAACTCAACTCTATCATAAAACCATACTTGTAACCAACATATAACCACAATAATAATAGTAATAGAACAACCATCAAAACCACATAATAACAAGTATAAATACTCATGAAAGTGCAAGAGGAAAAGAGAGCCCTTCTTAAAATATGCAAAACCAACTAAGTCATGGGCTTCCATGTAACACTAGAACATAGAGTGGGTTGAATCAAATATATCTTTCATCCAATCAGCCCCACGACATATTCCAAGGATGAATGTAGGATATCATGGAATAAATCAACCAAAACCAAACAAGGGCTTCTAGAGGCGAAACCACCTCAACCCTCAACTAGTGATTCCACCTCATGGTCGGACATCACTAACCATCACCATATATGTATCTACTCAAGTTGTCCAGGGCTCTAGAGTATTTGTCCCAACCTAGCTATAGGACTACTAACTCAACCCACAGTTGTCACAGGGCTCCAAAGCATTTATCCAACCAAGGATCTAGGACTAGTAACTAAACCCACTAAGGGCTCCATCACATTTTTCCAACCAAGTCTTCCGCAACTAGTAACTCAACCCAAGTTGTTTTAAGGATTCCGAAGCATTTTTGCAACCAAGGATCTAGGAACTAATAACACAACTCACAACCATAAGGAAGATGAGCACCAATGAGAAAAGAAAGAAGGGAAATAACACCATCGCTATGCAGGAAATGGTAAGGCTAGGAAAATCCACTATCAATCAAGGCAATCCTCCATGCAAATGATACACCAAGAACCACATGCATGTACCATGCATGGCAAAACTATCAAGGAAATCATACATGCAATTAGATACCTACAAATCAATCCCATTATAGTTATTGATCCCACTGTCCCCCTACAATTTCCTACTTTCCTTTCCCTTCTTTCTCCAAATCCAAGTAAATGCCATACTGCTCCAAGAATGCTCTAAGAGGGTGATTGAGAGCTCCAAAACTAGACTAACAAATTTCTGTGAACTGATCCTTAGAATCCTTTTTATCATTGAGGCCTTAATTTTCTTCATTTTCCTTCATTTTTCCTCTAATTTCCTTAGCATGCAAATTTATGTCCCTTCACCTTCCTTTTCTCCTATTTTCCTTTATTTTCATAAATAAATTCCAATTAATGCCTCTTTTCCTTTGCCAATTTCCATAGCCATAAATAAACTAAAGTGAACACCCACTAGGATGTTTTACCCACTATTCATCTTCGAATATGTGTCCCATGGCCTTGCTCTTATATTTTTTACATGGAAAATCAACCAAGGCTCATTACAAAACCATCCTCGGTGTTCAATGACTCCTATAAACTAGCAAGCCACTGAAAACACAACATATTTCACATGGACCTTTATAACCCAACTTGTTCTACTATTTACAATGACATCCTGCTAAAAACATAACAAACATATCATTTACTGTAGTTTTATAACACAACTCATTACGGTATTTACAATAACAACCACATATACTTATACACATTTGCTTCAACCAACAAATAATCATTCTTTCTATGGAGCTTTATAAACACAACTCAATATAATATTTATAATAATATATACATATGCACATATGCACATTTTCTCAACCCACTATTGAAACGATATGATTATTGCATAGCAACAAGGGAATCCAAAGGTTGACACGTCCACCCTCAACGTAATACCAGGATTCACCCCTTCCCAGGAAGTATAAAATCCATTACCAGAATCAATGTCTACATCCAATTTCTAGCTCTATATTAATGTGCCACTTATCCTCTCAGTGAACAATTATCGGCTCATTGTTTCAGGGTACACTCCCAATGTGATTCTGACTCCATTTGGTAATGCTAATAACAAAAGAAAATCCATCCTCTAACCTTCCCTTCTCTACTACAAAGTCTTTCAAGAAATCCGGCTACCCCTTCATTGCAATCACACACCTTCCAAGTTCCGTAAGCATCCCCTTCTCTGCTACACAGTCCCTCGTGTGACCTCTCCCTTGGTAAGGTTTCATCACATCAAAAGGTCCAAAAAACCAAGGCATATCCCTACCTTAAAACTATCAGACAAGTCATATGATGCTCATGGAAATCAATGGACACTATTGGGTACCTATGTCCCATTATGGCCCTACCCTTGAATTCTTTACCAGCATATTATTGCCTATTCCAATTCCTTTTGCTACTACTGATTATTGCAATCAATTTCAACTACCCAAACTAGGAATTTTCATGCTTCCTGTACCAAGAACATAATTTCCATTAGAGTCAAAATAAGTTGAAATAAATTCAAATCATACCTCATTGGTGGCCCTTCGATAAGGTACACTTGCAACTCTATTCACTTCCTATCACAACAAGCCAAACTAGCTCTTTGACCAAATCATGGTATATAAAGATATCACATCTGATTAGCTCAAAATGCAATCATTATAATGAAAATAATATATCACATGTAACCATCATAAATCAGAGTCATAGATCACATGCATATTTAAAAACTAAAATAAAATATTGATACTTATCCTTTAAATGGTGCTTTTCGCCTGCCTTTGTTATTTGTCCTTTCTGTACACATACTTAATCGATTCCATACCCATAAAGAACCCAATGCTTCTCTTCTCTTCAATCATATACACATACACACAATGTACATCACATGTATACATCCACACATGGTGTAAAAAACCACATAGTACATACACCTACACCCAATGTACAACACAACACAATACATACTCCTACACCTGGTGTACACCACAACATAATACATATATGTACACATAGTACAACACAATCAATACAGGTCAAGTTGCAATGACTATGAAATGCAAATAACATAATACCCCATGTACACAACACAACATGTATGACATGTACAAAATTCCACTTGTACATAGCACCACCTGCACAACGTGTACACAACACCACCTTCACAACATGTACACAACACCAATTGCACAACGTGTACACAAAACCACATGTACATAACAGCACCTTCACAGCATGTACACAACATGATCCGCACAGAACACCACATCTAAAACATGTACACAACACCACATGCACACAACACCTCATGTACATCACGTACATAGCACCACATGTACATCACGTACATAGCACCACATGTACACAACACTTCATGTACAACATGTACTCAACGACATATATACACAACACCATATGTACAAAGTTTACACCACACCACATGTACACAACACCTCATATACAACATGTACACAACACCATGTGTACATAGCACCGAATATACGACATGTACATAGCACCAACTATACCCGACACCACATATACAACATACCCACAACAACATATATGCAACATGCACACAACACCATATATACACAATACGACATATGTGACATGTACACAACACCAATACTACACATCCGAAGACCACACCATCTCTACCAAGCAAACTTTCTTCTAGTGTTTCCTTGCTATCAATGTTTTTCCTAGCATGTCACAAATCACACTAATTTCATTCCGCTGATGTATCCCTCAGCATTACCTTTCATAACATAAACGTAGCCATAGTATAAGCACATAATATCAAATCATATCCACATGATACTAACCTCATAATTATGTCAAGGATACTCTTCCCACTTGCTTTCTCATGAAGCCTGAAACCTCTTCATGTCATTCACTTGCATAAGCAATCATTCCTCCACAAGAATGATCCCTAACAACCCTTTTAAATATATACATACATACATACATACATATAAAAATTAGCATAAAAAAATCATGGTCCCTGATGAACCTGTTAGAAAATTCCATTCATGCATACATGTATACGTATATAGACATTAGCATAACCATTATCACAACAAAATCGCCAGATATCATAAGGTCAAGGTGAGGAAAAATCCCTTTATCTACGCACAACATGCACAAGACTGAGAACAACTCTTCCCAACATATCCAAGGCATCTAACACCTCAAATCCATTTACTTTACCTTTCTATTACCTTTCTCATGAGTGTCCTACCACCGTCCATTTCCACCATTGGACCCAACCAA
Source organism: Pinus tabuliformis (assembly GCA_031772625.1). NCBI lineage: Eukaryota > Viridiplantae > Streptophyta > Pinopsida > Pinales > Pinaceae > Pinus > Pinus tabuliformis. The sequence goes on along the minus strand of CM062815.1, from coordinate 596,609,464 downwards.
TCCAATTGGTTATCATATTCTTACCTTTAGCTACCCTTTACTCATGCATCAAGCATCATTTGTGTTTTGCATTACCTGTTGGCTTTTGATTCAACTCTCCCTGAGCTCAATTAACTTTCCTCCCTCCCAGCCAATTCTCAATACCCTCGAAACATAAAAGTAAATAACCAAAAGAAACCAAGAAGAAAACCATTAAAATCAATACCAATATGACAACAAAAATAGAGTGGTATGGCCATACACTATACATAAAAAAAAACTACAAGTCAAGTGAAAAAATTCACAAAGAACTGGAAGCATAGGACTAGCAACAAACACCATAACGCAATCCCCATGGGTTCCCAATGTTTCCAAAGGAAATCTCAACCTAAGCCTTCTCCAAGATTCAATGGTAGTCTCTTTTTCCATGAATCCCTACATCATATTTCCATAAACACATAACTATCAGTGTATAAATAAATATGACAATATACTAGTTATCTTACCTTATTACGCTCGAGTCTTACTATGTACTGTCATATCACCCAACTATTATTTATGTAAAAATATCAGTGGTTACCTTTTCATGCTAATACCAATCATGTTTCCCTACAATTGTTCACACATCAGTCACACATTCATAAGATCAATACATCATGTCTATTGATTTGAAATCAAACTTTACCAAGACTAACAACCATGCCATAATCAACTATCAGTCATTAGTCATACTACTACAACTAGAACCCACTTACACTCAAGTGCATATAGGTTGCCTCAACACATAATGTGTTAATACGACCATCTTAAAACAAGATCATTCCTTCCTACAATATTATAGAGACATACTCATATCATGCAATTAATCAAACATTCATACAACCTCTAATCATACCATGTTAGATAAACCAAATAGATGACATAATCAAAATCATACCTCAATGTATCTCACGGGAGGCTATCACATATGCATAAGTCAGTCCATATTAGTATGACACAATATCAAAATATATCGACTCATAATTGAACATCGTAATCATAACCATTTTCATAGACTAATCTAGATTAACATGATACATATAAAATCAATATCTTAACTGCAATGACCATAATCATCATATGTATGACCGTAATGCATATAATAACAAATAAACTACCATGCATGACTATCTGATGCACATACATATAACTGCACTAAAAAACTGTCATATATCATGCATGTAACCACAAAAACAATATAATGACAAACATGTACATAACCATAATGTATATAACAACCATTAACCAACATACCTGCATGCCCAACATACAAACTTGTACGACAATCAGTTCTTACCATGAGGTGCAGTATTGCAACCTTGCTCTGATGATCTACATCTCCTACTTCATCTCAGCTAACACATCAACATCATACCATAGAAACAACATCATGATGACACAAGACTACAAGAATGACAACCACAATGCATGAATAACAAGTACATAGACAACTAACATGCATGTGTGATAAACACATCCCACCCATCTAATCCAAGTTTTGAACCATGCTCTGATACCAATCTATAACTACCTCTGCCCACACTTACCCAAGTTCAGGAGTCCACTGAGGTAAATGTGTGACAAAGAGATATTATGATATGATTCAAATTCCTAAGTACAAATAAGGAAGTGAAACCGATGAACAAAAACTTTACTAACCTCCCTCAGGTGCTGTAGGACCCCCAGGAGCTAGCCAACCACTCCATGTGCCCAACTTCTAAGTAAATTTGACTTTTCAATAATCTAAATTTCTAGTCACTCCATAAGCCTACTTCCCAGCGACTAGAAACCTAAATTACTCAGTTCTGTGCGAGCAACCTCAAGATCTAGCCACTTTTCCAAGGCTAGGATCCAAACCTCTGCCTAAAACTTGATGAAACTCCCAAAAATGATAAATGATACAAAAAAAATCCTTTAGTTGAAAACGTAATCAAGGACTTAACCTTACCTGTTCTAACCATGACAAGAAATTGGTGAAACACATCATGAACATGTAATGTACAAGTCATAATCACACATTTGAACATAGGGGTCTCATGCTTATTTGAGAATTGTCAAGAAGGTATGATGCCATCTCAAAGTAGTTGTAATATCATCTATGAGGTCATTCATTCATTAACAATTAATTTACTAACCAAAATATGATGAGAGCCATAACTCAAGTTTGTCATAAAACCATACTTGTAACCAACATATAACTAGAATAATAAGAGTAATAGAATAGTCATCAAAACCACATAATAACAAGTATAAATACTCATGAAAGTACAAGAGGAAAAGAGAGATCTTATTAAAATATGCAAAACCAACCAAGTCAGGGAATTCCACATACCACCTGACCATAGATTGGGCTCAACCAAATCTCTCTTTCATCTAATCACCCTTGCGCCATATTCCAAGCATGAATGTGGGATCTCATGGAATAAACCAACCAAAACAAAACCAAAGCTTCCATAGGCCAAACCACCTCAACCCTCAACTAGTGATTCCACCTCATGATTTGACATCACTAGCCACCTCCAGATTGGTCTCTACCCAAGTTGTTGAGGGCTCCAGAGTATTTGTTACAACCTAACTCTAGGACTAGTAACTCAACCCACAGTTGTCACAGTGCTCCAGAGTGTTTTTCCAACCAAGGCTTCAGGACTAGTAACTCAACCCACCAAGGCCTCCATAGCATTTTCCAGCGAAGGCTTCCAGTACTAGTAACTCAACCCAAGTTGTTCTAGGACTCCCAAAGCATTTGTCCAAACAAGGCTCCAAGAACTAGTAGCTCTACACAAAACCATAAGGAACATGAGCACCAATTAGGAAAAAACAAAGAATGGAAAACCCACAACACCATGGCTATCTAGGAAATGGTAAGGCTAGGAAAAACCACTGTCAATCTAGGCAATCAGCCATGCCAATCACAACTCATAACCAAGAACCACATGCATGTACCATGCATGTCAAAACTAGCAAGGAAATATTACATGCAACTCGATACCTGCAAATCAATATCATTTTAGTTGTTGATCCTATTGTCCCCTTGAGTTGTCCTACTTTCCTTTTCCTTCTTTCTCCAAATCCAAGTGAATGCCACAGTCCTCCAATCATGTTCCAAGAATACTGTATGTAAGAGTATGAGAGAGAGAGAGAGAGAATGAATTGAGAGCTCCAAAACTTGACTGACAAAAGTTTGTGAACTGATCCTTAGAAGCCATTTTATCATTGAGACCTTTGTTTTCTTCATTTTCCTTCATTTTTCCTCTAATTTCCTTAACATGCAAATTTGTCTCCCTTCACCTTCCTTTTCTCCTATTTTTCTTTATTTTCATAAATAAATTTCAATTAATGCCTCTTTGTCTTTGCAAATTCCTTTTCCAATTTCTATAGCCATAAATAAACTGAAGTGAACACCCACTAGGATGCTTTACCCACCATTCAGCTTCAAATGTGTGTCCCGTGAACTTGGTCTTATACTTTTTACATGGAAAATCAACCAAGGGCTTTTACATTCACCTAGTACTACCTCATCAGATCATGATCAGGGTGTCGGTGATCCTTCTGTTAGTACTCCTCCTCATCATCATTCATGTCATGATAACCCATTGCTTCATGTTTCTCCTTAGAGAGCAAAGCAACCACCTTCTCCTCCACCTCATAGTTCGATTGTTGAGGAACTTAACAATCCATCATCTTCTGCTACAGACCAGCCTGCCACTACTACTATTTATCAGATATTTTATAGTAGTTATTTGACTTACATATATATATATATATATATATATATATATATATATATATATATATATATATATATATATATATATATATATATATATATATATATATATATAGATATAGATATAGATATATATAGTTCATTTTTTCTATTCATATTTTTTATATGTTGGTGTTGAAGTTTATATGGTTAGGTCATGTTAGATATGTTCATTTAATGTTCTTGTAGATAGATGTGTGTGTTATAGCAGTTATATGACAATATGAGATGTATATTTGACGATGTGTGTGGTGATGATCTTAGACAATCCTTGTTTTTTGTTAGATCTCATCACAATGATGATGCCCTATTAGACTATTATATTTGTGTGCTAGCTAATGAATTTTATATGTGGTATAGGTGTATATAATTAGATCATGTTAGCGAATTTGAATGTGTATTTTAGATGATGTTTATATTTGTTAGATGGTTATCATTGTGAAGTTTATTTTTAGGAATTATATTTATTATAGATTATATATTAGTGAACTTATATCAAAATTTTATATATGAAATTACTTGCAATATAACTTACTTTAAATAAAAATGAAAAGATATTTTTATAAATTACAAAGTTTAATATGGTTGAAACTATAATTGTAAAATTACCATAAATATTTTTCTATTACATAGATAGTTTCCATGGTCTGCCTCTTCATCTGGTCCTAGTAATGAACCACACTGGTTGGTTCGAAATGCGTCGGCCGAAAAATTATGCTATGTGATTTCTATCCAAAGGCCTTTCATAATAAATAAAATTTTATTTATAAAATTTATAAAATCAAATTAATTTTAATGTTATTTCTATAATCCAATATTTTTTGAACTATTTCTTTTAATTATAGTTGATTTTATAGACCAATTAGTGATATATTTTAATTTTATTATAAATATTTTGAAGTTTTTATTTAATGATTACATGTTGCCATATACATTTTTAAATTAACTGCAAAGATTAATTAGATATTGTATAGCTCTTGTACTATAAGTATAGGTCACAATTTTGTGATTTCTACACGTATTTTGTTTAGAGGTTTGTAAAATTTAATTGTGTGTAAAATTGATTTTGTTTTGCACTGACTATTTTTTAGACATGTTTTATAAACATTTTTTTTATATCTATGTTTTCTATAGGTAATGACTATGCTGCTCAAAGCCCTTGTTTGAATAAGAATTTAGTTAGAATGAATATATATATATATATATATATATATATATATATATATATATATATATATAACGTTCATTCTTTTTGTTCATATTTTTTATATGTTGGTGTTGAAGTTTATATTGTTAGGTCATGTTAGATATGTTCATTTAATGTTCTTGCAGATAGATGTGTATGTTATAGGAATTATATGACAAACGAGATGTATATTTGATGATGTGTGTGGTGATGATCTTAAACAATCCTTGTTTTTTGTTAGATCTCATCACGATGATGATGTCCTATTAGACTATTATATTTGTGTGCTAGCTAATGAAATTTATATGTGCTATAGGTGTATATAATTAGATCATGCTAGCGAATTTGAATGTGTATTTTAGATGATGTTTATATTTGTTAGACGGCTATCATCTTGATGTTTATTTTTATGAAATGATATTTATTATAGATTATATATTAGTGAACTTATATCAAAAATTTATATATGAAACTACTTGCAATATAACTTACTTTAAATAAGAAATGCAAAGATATTTTTATAAATTACAAAGTTTAATATGGTTGAAACTATAATTGTAAAATTACCATAAATATTTTTCTATTACATAGATAGTTTCCACGGTCTATCTCTTCATCTAGTCCTAATGATGAACCACACTGGTTGGTTCGAAACGCATCAGCCAAAAAAGTATGTTATGTGATTTCTATCGAAAGGCTTTTCGTAATAAATAAAATTTTATTTATTAAATTTATAAAATCAAATTAATTTTAATGTTATTTCTATAATCCAACATTTTATGAACTATTTTTTTTTAATTATTGTTGATTTTATAGACCAATCAGTGATATATTTTAATTTTATTATAAATATTTGGAAATTTTTATTTAATGATTACATGTTGCCATATACGTTTTGAAAATTAACTGCAAAGATTAATTAGATATTGTATAGCTCTTGTATTATAAGTATAGGTCACAACTTCATGATTTCTATGCATAGTTTTGTTTAGATGTTTGTAAAATTTAATCGTGTGTAAAATTGATTTTGTTCTGCACTCACTATTTTTTAGACATGTTTTATAAACATTTTTTTATATCTATGTTTTCTATAGGCAATGACTATGCTGCTCAGAGCCCTTGTTTGAATAAGAATTTAGTTAGAATGAATATATATATATATATATATATATATATATATATATATATATATATATATATATATATATCTATATATATATATATATATATATATATATATATATATATATATATATATACATATACATATACATATACATATACATATACATATACATATACATATACATATACATATACATATATATATATACATCGTTCATTTTTTATGTTCATATTTTTTGTATGTCGGTGTTGAAGTTTATATTGTTAGGTCATGTTAGATATGTTCATTTAATGTTCTTGTAGATAGATGTGTATGTTATAGAAGTTATATGAAACTATGCGATGTATATTTGACGATGTGTTTGGTGATGATCTTAGACAATCCTTGTTTTTTGTTAGATCTCATCACGATGATGATGCCCTATTAGACTATTATATTTGTCTGCTAGCTATTGAAATTTATATGTGCTATAGGTGTATATAATTAGATCATGTTAGCGAATTTGAATGTGTATTGTAGATTATGTTTATATTTTTTAGATGGTTATGATCATGATGTTTATTTTTATGAAATGATATTTATTATAGATTATATATTAGTGAACTTAAATCAAAATTTTATATATGAAATTACTTGCAATATAACTTACTTTAAATAAAAAATGCAAAGATATTTTTATAAATTACAAAGTTAAATATGGTTGAAACTATAATTGTAAAATTACCATAAATATTTTTCTGTTACATAGATAGTTTCCATGGTCTGCCTCTTCATCTGGTCTTGATGATGAACCACACTAGTTGATTCGAAACGCGTCAGCCAAAAACTTATGTTATGTGATTTCTATCGAAAGTCTTTTTGTAATAAATAAAATTTTATTTATTCAATTTATAAAGTCAAATTAATTTTAATGTTATTTCTATAATCCAATATTTTATGAACTATTTTTTTTAATTATAGTTGATTTTATAAACAAATTAGTGATATATTTTAATTTTATTATAAATATTTTGAAATTTTTATTTAATGATTACATGTTGCCATATACATTTTGAAAATTAACTGCAAATATTAATTAGATATTATATAGCTCTTGTATTATAAGTATAGGTCAAAACTTTGTGATTTCTACGCGTAGATTTGTTTAGAGGTTTGTAAAATTTAATTGTGTGTAAAATTGATTTGGTTTTGCACTGACTATTTTTTAGACATGTTTTATAGACATTTTTTTTTTATCTATGTTTGCTATAGGCAATGACTATGCTACTAAGAGCCCTTATTTGAATAAGAATTTAGTGAGAATGAATATGTATGTATGTATATATATAGTTCATTGTTTCTGTTCATATTTTTTATATGTTGGTGTTGAAGATTATATTGTTTTTTTTTTGTAGGTAAGCACCCATGGGGGATTTGAACCAATGACCTATCACAAGGAGTGCCTTAACAGTGCACCCATTTACCATCAATACGAAGCCCCATGGGTGTTGAAGTTTATATTGTTAGGTCGTGTTAGATATGTTCATTTAATGTTCTTGTAGATAGATGTGTGTGTTATAACAGTTATATGACAATATGAGATGTATATTTGATGATGTGTGTGGTGATGATCTTAGACAATCCTTGTTTTTTGTTATATCTCATCACGATGATGATGCCCTATTAGACTATTATATCTGTGTTCTAGCTAATGAAATTTATATGTTCTATAGGTGTATATAATTAGATCATGTTAGCGAATTTGAATGTGTATTTTATATGCGGTTTACATTTGTTAGATGGTTATCATTGTGATGGTTATTTTTGTGAAATGATATTTATTATAGATTATATATTAGTGAACTTATATCAAGATTTTATATATGAAATTACTTGCAATATAACTTACTTTAAATTAAAATTGCAAAGATATTTTTATAAATTACAAAGTTTAATATGGTTGAAACTATAATTGTAAAATTACCATAAATATATTTCTATTACATAGATAGTTTATACCTATTCATTTTAAATATATTCTTATTCAAACAAGGGCTCTAAGCAGCATAGTCATTGCCTATAGAAAACATAGATATAAAAAAATGTTTATAAAACATGTCTAAAAAATAGTGAGTGAAAACAAAATCAATTTTACACATAATTAAATTTTACAAACCTCTAAGTAAAACTACGCCTAGAAATCACAAAGTTGTGACATATACTTATAATAGAAGAGCTATACAATATCTAATTAATCTTTTCAGATAATTTTCAAAACGTATATGGCAACATGTAATCATTAAATAAAAATTTCAAAATATTTATAACAAAATAAAAATATATCACTAATTGGTCTATAAAATCAACTATAATTAAAAAAATTAGTTCACAAAATATTGGATTATAAAAATAACATTACAATTAATTTGATTTTATAAATTTAATAAATAAAATTATATTTATTACGAAAATCCTTTCGATAGAAATCACATAACATAATTTTTTGGCCGACGCATTTTGAACCAACCAGTGTGGTTCATCATCAGGACCAAATGAAGAGGCGGACCATGACAACGACTTAAATAGAGAGCAATGTAGAGACCAAAATTTCAAATAATGGCTATTTGAAGAAGAAAAAAAGTACTCGTTTAATATAGTCGTTATCTAATAATATTTGTTGTTAATAAATTAATATCATTATTTAAATATTATTGACTTTCATTTATTTATTCTTGTTATATCTTTCGATTATCTCCCATTAATAAAAAAATTAATAATATTCGATTTTAATAAATTAATTTAAATATTATTTTTCAAAAACTAGCCGTTTAATATACGGTTACTTAATAATATTTATTTTTAATAAATTAATATCATAATTTAAATATTATTGACTTTCACTTTTTTTATTCTTGTCAGTTATATTTTTTTATTATTTCCCATTAATAGTATTTTTAACAATATTTGATTTTAATAAATTAATTTAAACATTATTTTTTAAAAACTAGCATTTTAATATAGTTGTTACTTAATAATATTTGTTAATATCATCATTTAAATATTATTTTTCAAAAAGAGACGTTATTTGAAATTTTGGTCTCTACATTGCACTCTATTTAAGTCATTTCCATGGTCTGTCTCTTCATCTGGTCATGATGATGAACCACATCGAAACGCGTCAGCCAAAAAATTATGTTATGTGATTTCTACCGAAAGACTTTTCGTAATTCATTATGGATAATAGAAGCCTAAATTCAGAACAAATAAATAAATAAATTATTATGAATAAATAAATATTATTATAAAATTATTATAAATAAATAAATAATAATTATTATGAATGAATCATTTACAAGTTGATAACATACATGGTAAAATAAGATGAATACCCATGCTTAAGAATCTTGTTATATTGTATTTTTATCTTAAATATTAAGTTTTAATGTAAAAAATGTTATAAAATTAAATTAAAATAATTCATGTTAATGGGTGATTATATTGTAATAAAGTCTATTTACAAGGTAATAATATCCATTGTAAAATGGGGGTGAATTTCCATGGTTCAAAATTTTGTTATATTATATGTTTATCACAAGTATTAAGTTTTAATGTGAAAATGTTATAAAATAAAATAAAAATAAAATATTTATAAAAAAAATTATTTTATAGATGAGTTATGGTTTTTGGGCATGTGGTATTGATAAGCCATGGTATTGAAAGTAATAAAATTAGAAGTTAATAATATCCATAATAAAATGGGTGCATATTCATGGTTAAGAATCTTGTTATAATGTAAATATTATTTTTTTATGTACTTATTAATTAAATTTAAATATAGTTACGAAATCATTATTTTAATTTATATGATAAATATATGTTAATTCATAACTACTATTTATATATTATATATTTCAATGTCATATGTATATTATGAATTTTTTTCATCTAAAAAAGTGTTTGTAATTTTATTAATAAAAATAAAATTATAACATAAAAAATGAATTAAAAAAAAATACATCTAACATTTGACATTTAATCTATACTAGGTTGTAGAGGGACTCTCGACGCAATTAGATGATGTTAGTGAATTTGAATGTGTATTTTAGATGATGTTTATGTTTGTTAGATGGTTATCATGGTGATGTTTATTTTTATGAAATGATATATATATTTATTATAGACTATGTATTGCTGAACTTATATCAAAATTTTATATATGAAATTACATGCAAAAAGACTTACTTTAAATAAAAATTGCAAAGATATTTTTATAAATTACGAAGTTTAATATGGTTGAAACTATAATTGTAAAATTACCATAAACATTTTTCTATCATATAGACTGTTCATACATATTCATTCTAACTAAATTATTTTCCAAAAAACAATTACAAATGAATAAATATTATTTTTCATTGTACTATTACTCTTTTTGAATAAACTCTTCTACCCTAAAAATTGTTGTTATAAAAAAGTTATGGCCTCCAATCATAAGCATTCTATTGGCCCTAAAATTTTATGGATGCAGATCTTCCTATATTTGTTGTTTTTGTCATTATTTCGTAAATTGATTGCTATCAATTTTTTAAATTAGTTTATTAATTGTCGTTTTATTCAACATTAGGGGCATAATTTAACTTTTTTCAAAAGCAATGAATTTAAACTAACAAAAAGCTACGTTGAAAACCAAATTATCGCAAAATCCAAATTAAACTTTTCACAAACTTAGAATTAAACAAATATGTTAAAAAATTTAATTTTTAAATGATAACTTACACAATTGGAAATAATTAGTTTTAAGTGTAGAAACATTTCCACTGAAATGAAAAAGAAAACAACGTTTGTGAATCTTACCAATTATATAAAATGTCTAGAAGTTGAATAAAAAACAATATAATTAGTGAAATAAAGAAAAAAAGAATACAACAATAGTATAAATGATGAAATAACACAAGTACACATTATTGTTTGTTGTCATCACCCTGATTATCTTCCTTGCTTTGCATGATAACACTATTGTTCTCAAAAATATGTTTTGGTCTAGGGCCGTGTCTGAATATGAACCACCAATTCCTATCCAACACATCTGGGTAAAAAAACACTTGGTTGTAGTGTTTGGGGAAAATATAGGGCTCCCTAGCTCCATCCCACATCTTTCAAGAGTTGATAGATATCAACCCACTATTTCGATCTTCCCTTACATTATTCTAATCAAAGGTGTCCCACCACTTGCACCTAAAAATAACACATTGGAATGAAGAGAAGTCCACTTCAATAATCTCTTGTATCTTTCTAATGTAACCTAATATCCCCTATATTAGGTTTTGATCGCAATGGCTAGCATGACTAGATTGGTTGAACTTGACTTCCACTCCACTGTCTTGTATCATGCATCCATGATCAATATCTTCTATGCGAAAATGATGTCTATATGCCCACATAAATGGCAACACATGCACCTATAAAAAAGTGGAAAAAACACAGTGTCATGTGTCTAACAACTCGAACATAATTAAATTATAAAATGTAGATGTTACAATTCAAATGTACATTATGAAGCTTAAAATGTACACAAAGAAATTGTTACCGAGTTTATGCACTTGGTCCCTATGTTTAGCACATCCTCTTCAGCACATGGGTAATGACCATATGCACCATATTTCTCTCTAACTTGGTCAGCAACCCAACTATTGGAGCATATCATTGGTATATTTTCTTTTAAATAATCAATATAAGGCACACTTTTACCAATCAAACATCTAAATTCTTCACTATAAATTTCCTATTTCTTCCTCTTCTATTCATATTATGCAACCCACGGCTATGTCACTTCCCAATTGTAAAGAATGAATTTATTGATGGCTTCAATTTATGAATTTGTTGATGAAATCATACCGACATATATTGCATGTATGAGATCAAAATATATATTATGAAGTTCAATATGAATAGTTACTGGGTATAAATTTGACAAATGATAAGTCATGTACTCTTTATAGCCAATGTGTGATTTTATTTCGATGATATGTGCCTCCATAAAGACAATGAAACATTTTTGAATATATGCATGGGATCTAATAAGTGGCCAACCTTAAGTTGATTTCCTTTTTATCCCAATGGGTAATTTCTCAACGTAGGTGTCAAATAATTCTAGATCATCAAACATAGGCTCCCCATTTTAATCAAACAATTTTTTCATATCCTTCTCCTTCTCTCTCTCATATGCTCTAAGTCATTCAATTGGTGTCATTATTATAGGCCTCAGGGTTCTCTCTAGTTTACAATTCAAAGTGGATGTTACTCTTTTGTAAGGTTGTTCTCCTGGGAAGAATACCCTGGATCTGTCATACACTACCTTTCGTAGGTGGTTGGACCACCTCACCTTCAGGGAAGGTCCACAACATTTACATCCATGATACCCTTTTGTTACAAGGGAAATCTATGAAATTATTGTATAAAGGGAAAATTAATGATCATGAATATCAAAAAAATTACAATGAATTAAATTAATATGTGAAAAAATATTGTTACGTATTTAAAAAAATTAATAAACATGTAATTTACTAGAGAAAAATCCTAAGCCATGATAATCATGTGTGGTTGAAGAACATATACAATACAATGTAAAACTACTTTCTGTTGTGATGGGTCTTGATACATTGTATACTTGTAGCCCTTCCCATAATTCCTTCAATTCATCTACCAATGGTTGCAAGTAGACAACCATATTCTTCACTTGTCTTCTACCAGGGACTATGAGAGCTAACATAAGATGTTCATTCTTCATGGACAGCCATGGGGGAATATTGTCATTGATCACCACTACAGGCCAAACAGAATAGGTGGTGTTTTGGAGGGAATATAGGTTAACACCATCCATGGTTATGTTGAGTTGTAGACTTCATACTTCATCCTTAACTTTTTTGGGCCATGTATCCTCTATATCATTCGTGATTATTAAATCTATTGGGATTCACATAACTCCTGACTCGTTTTTGTATGAGGCATCCAATTCCTACAACATAGCTAATTCTTTGCAATGAAAGAGCCTTTGAATCCTTTGGATTATAAGCACGTGCATCAATATCTTATAAGGAGGACCATGTGATTTACCCTTTTTTGTTTTATTTATGGTACCTGTCATGCCCACATTTTAGACATATCTCTTTGTCCGCATATTCTCATCTATGTAAAATATAATCATTCAAACATCCATGATATGATATGTTCTCGACACCTAACATTTTGAACAAATGCTCTGTCTCTTCGTAGCTACCAGGAAAGACATTATCTTTGAATAACCCGTAGTTGGTGTGAAATATAAAGGTATAATTTCAATATCTAACATTCATAAAATCAACCATTTTTAATGTTGATTGTGTGATAAGATTTCTCAAAATATAAGGGACTGGATCATGGTCAATCACCTTAATATTTCCGAGAAACATGCATTTGGCATGCCAAGCTTTACTTTCAAGTTCTATAGTAACATCATTGTCCCCAGCAGGGTAGACTTTGACTAGCTTCCAGGTTCACAGAGAGGGGTGGTGGAAGCCGATTTTAGGCTTTCAGAAAAGGTATCAGTGATATGAGAATCTTTTTTTTTTTTTTTGTCTTTGAGGTTTCTACGAGTTTCATCATTATGTAGATAATCTTCCGGATACATCGCATTAGGTTTCTTTTCTGATCGACATTTCGAACCAGCAATGGTGGTTCATCTTCAGGATGTGAAATATTATTGAAAGATTGTTCTCATTTTTCCAAATAAATAGAGATGAGATGCTTAGCCAACAGATATTAGAATTTTTTTTTTTTTTTTTTTTTATTCTATTATGTTTTTAATTATAATTTTTAATTTGTTTTGTTACATTTTGCTAATTTAATTATATTTTGTGATGTTTAGGGATTTTAATTTCATTATCTGATTATTATTATCTTAATTAGGGTTATGGTTATCTTAATTTTATTAGGGTTATATTAATTATGTTTGTATTAATTTTTAATCAAGTCTATAATTATTTCAATTATATTTATTTTAATTAATTATTAATTATTAATTATTAATTGTTATAATTGTTATATTAGTTTTAATTAATTATTGATTTTAATTTATAATTAAATTTGTTTCAATATTCATTTTTAATTAATTAAATGTCGATTATTTGTTAAGGTTTTATTGCCTATTTTCCCAAGTTAGTAAAGATGTATGTGGAGCTATTTTCATTGTTTTTATTTTAATTAGTTATTAATTTTAATTGTTATAATAGTTATATTGATTTTAATTAATTAAATATTAATTGTTATAATTATATTTATTACAATTTATTTAATAGTCTCTTAGTTCATTGCTCTGGAATGCATCTAAAAACATTACCTCTGTGGTAGTAGTATCTCATAAGTAAGCATCGATACCAACCTCTATTTGATTTCCTCCACTACCAACCTGTGATAAAGAACTACTATTGTAGTAGTCATTCCTAATTGGTGAATCTGAACATAGTGGGAATTCAATAGGTGGTTGATTCAGCCATTCTTTTCATGCTTTCTCTCTGATTTTTTTCTCTTAATGCATCCTTCTCTCAAATTGACATTGTAGTGGGGTGCACTAGAAGATAGTATGTGGGTCACTCATTATACTAGAATACTAATTTCAAAAATTATTGAACATTAGTACCTCAACGATATTAGAAAGCACAATGCAATTGGTTTGTAGAAATTACATTATACCAAAACAATTACTACCAACGCTGACTCGATATTGGGGCTAGAATATGGCATGTTACTATTGGCAGCATAAAGTGGCTTTCCATTTTCATCTGCCAATTGCTAACGATATGTTTCTCCTGATAAGAGCTTCCAACATTTCAACTACAGGAATATTTTATGCATCTGAAGTAGCTTCTGAATTAGGATCCTGCAAATTTGGATACATTTTTATTCAAATTGACAAAAAAAAAAAAAAGCCAATTAGATAATTGAAATATAAGTGAAACTTAAACTTAATGGAGGTGGAAAGGGAGAACTCCACGAAGGAATTTGAGCAATATGGAACGAGCCGAAATTTGGAGAATTGGTCATTTGGTATTATGAGATTTTTTCCCTACTTTTGAGCAAAATCAACAATAAATGCTTGTGTACACACCTAAAATTAATTTCAAGAACCATATAACCACAATGTTAATTTCAATATAGTTTTCAAACCATTTTTCAAGAATAAGGTGACTTTAAACAAAAAATGTATACAATGAACTGCTCTAACTCATGTGGATGCATCCTAAAGGATAATTTGAGATGAATATGCCATTTTTTGTGAAAATAAAAATTCAGATAACTTTTAAAGAATATCATTGGGTTGGTAAAACTAAACACATCAAAGCGTTTAAATAATCACAACATCGATGTGTTAAAATAATAACTGCATAGGGTTTTGGGATTTCAAGAATAAAAAAGGAATTCTATCATATCGGTGCATTAAAAAAATTTAACGCATCGATAAGTTATCTTAATTGGTGCACATTTATATGAAATGCACTGATTCTTTTTACTATGAAAAGCACCGACGTTCCGAAAAATTGAAAAAAAAAGGAATGATTTTAAGTGTTGAGGGATTTTCACAGTGCATTATATTAGATACCATTCTTTGGATTGAACTATGTTAAGTAAGTCATTCATATATGACCATTTCCATGAGAGGTAGTCGTAATTGACTAATTTCTCATGATTTTTGAATAGTCCACTTATCACTCATTGCATCGAGTGATGCTCACAGGGATGAAAAAGTGGGATTGAAACTAGTGAAATGAATCACATAGCGCCAATCATCACTTCTGGGGCTTGCACCCAGTAACCAGTACTTCCTGGCAAGTCACCCATCCCAAATCGCCTCTAGCTCAATGGCACTTAGCTAGGAAAAATGAGTGGTAATTTATTTTTTGAAATCTAATTTCACAAAGTCCTATAACTAGAAACAAATTATTCACTATTTCATTATTTTACCCAAAACTTCAAGGTAGGGATTTCCAAGAGAGACATATTAGGAGCATTGTTGAGCAGTAGAATACTTTAGAACAATAGAACTATTCAGAAGATCACAATTTCAAAGGTATAGTGATTCACTCAAAGCCATGCATAGAAAAAAAAAAAAATTATTGTTGATTTTACTAATAATTTTTTTTACAATCTCTGTTAGATTTAACTAAAATTTAAAATAAAAATAAAAACCAGGTGCATAGAAAAATTTTTACTATTGATTTTATTAATAAAAGATTTTACAATCTATGTTCCTATTTAAATCAATTTAGAAAAAAACAAAAAAAATCAATACTTACATTAAACCCTTACTTCTTCTTGCTTATGTGAATGAAAATTTTCACCTTAGGGTTTAACTCCCTCAATCACTTCACAATTAGGTTTTTTCATTTTAGGAATTTTAGATTTAATGGGTTTGTGTTACTATATATAAGTTGTTTGACATGTAAAGCAGGGGGACGACTTATTGAATCAGATCTAAACTCGATTAGCCCTGTTCATTTTCTTTTAAACGGATTTTTTATTGTTGCACACTGTGTAATATAACGCACCGATGCGCCTCTACCAAATAGCACTGTTAATTCCAAAAATCTTGTGTTTAATTTTTTATGTTTTCATTTTTCTAATGTGATTGCAGTGTTTCTATCATTACATATCACATTTTCATAATTTAAGTTACTAAAAATATATATTTTATGTCTATGCTCAACAATTAAATGCCTCGTTATGTTTACTAAATTAAATGCACCTGTTCATTTATGTGCGTAAGCACACTGGTTACAAAACCTCTTTTTGGCTGAAAATTATGTGATTTATTTATAAAATATATTTAATGACTTCTATATTGAATGGTACAGGTTGTATATTGATTAAAAAATGTCTAAGAAGTTGTCAAGTAATAAAAATATTGATCGACACAATGATAACACATCCAAAAAAGAAGAAAAGACAAGTTCTTTGTAAATTCTTTACAAAATTAATATGTTTGAACTATATATTAGTTTAAGTAATATGTATTGGTTAGTTTGTGTCACGTAGAGCTAAAAAATGAGGAAGCTCGATAAGAGTTTTTCTAATGGAAGTGTAGAAGAGCGTAAAATCCTGATAAAAAAGTTGCAGAAGGTGAATCAGGTGAATCAAAAATTACTATTCAATATGAGTTTTTTTTTTTCATTAATAATATACTTCAAAATATTTGATAACTTGTTTCAAACAATATATTAATTCACATATGTTTAATGTTCTATGAGGACCAATTATGAAGGAAAATAATAACATTATAAGAAAACAAATTATAGAACATGTCAATGACGATGAATTGGTCCTTAGCTCATCTAGAGTGGTGTTGGAGGTCAATGAGGCGGGGGGGTGGTGTTGGAGGTCAATGAGGCGGGGGGGGGGTGGGTGGGCGGGAGACTTTTACAAAACTATGAAGGATATAATGGAACAAATGTATAGATGCACTTTCCACTTACAATACAAAAATAAATTGAATGATTCCAATAACCAAGTTATTTAAACTACAGGAAGTGTTTCCAGAGAAATACTCAATGAGAGCTGTTAGACTTGCAATAGCAAAAACGTACAACAACAAAAAAATAATCATTCAAAAAGTAATATTCCTAATTAAAATGATTTTCCAGAATTTTATGTATATATTACTACAAAACATTCATTTATTAATATCATTTTTGTTATATTTAGTTTTCATATAGCAATATAAAAATAGTTGATTACTTTTTCAGGAAGATTATGAAAATCCTAAAGGATCAACGAGATGATATATGAAATATACCAGTAGGAAAGTCCAAAAAGTGTACAAGGAGATGGTCAAAGAAATGGACATAATTGCATCACAAGAGGAGCCATCTCAACAACAATATGCTTCAAATGTATCTAATCATTTATTTTTCTATTAGTTAAATATAAACAAATAATTTAGCCTTAACTATGATTTTTCAAGTATTTTCTTGTAGAAAAGAAAATAAAATGGAATTCATTTAGCACATAGAATAAGATTAGAAGGAATAAAAGGGTTGGTATCAAAGTTTGTGAGGAATTATTAATATCTCCTTATAACAACTTAATATTTCACTTTTGCATATTTTAAGTTGTTTTACAACAACCATCCTTGAATATCTTCAAATAGGTGCTAGCATACAAAGAAGAACCATCAGAAGAATTGATTGACATTGGTTAAACATGGGTTGTGACTATATGTTGGCATATAAAAAATTAAATGTGGGATTTGTAATTTTTTATGATGTTTTATCTCTCTGAGTTTATAACTAATAGAACAAAAAAATCCTTGATATTAAATCTATGATTTATTATGGGGTATAAAACTTGCAAGAAACAAAGTATGGAACTACGCCAATAGAAGAGTTGTTGAAAGAAGGCATGAAATTTGGTTTTGAAAGAATGTGTATAATTCATGACTCACTTCATGCTATGGTACATTTCTTTTCGATTTACATTGATGTATATTATTTATTTGAATTTTCATTACTCTCACCAATGTAGATACAATCATTACAATTTACTTTTGTGTTTGTAGATGGAACTTGTAGAAGAAAAAAACAATCGATGCAATCAAAAAAACATGTGTCCAAATAACCCAAGTCATGGAAGTCGCTTGAGCATTGACATCAGTTTCGGCAAAGAATGATGATGTATTTGGATATCAATGCAAGTTGTTATATTTTTTAAATCATTGTCTATGAAAATCAAACATTTTGTTTAATGTAATGGACATAGTGTCTTAATTTAAAGACAAGGGGTTACCAATAACTATCCCATTTTGTATGACAAAGAGCATATTATTCAAATAATAAATCACACAAACTAAGCAATAAACATTCCAACCAGGTTTGAAAAGAGGGTTAATGCCAAATTGTATTAGTCCAATATGCATATACTTATAACCTTGTTCTAGTCCCCATTAGACATATTCTGGTTTTATGAGAGGTATCTAATACATAGGCTGGGTAATATTGATAAGTACATTTACATTGGCATATCTAATAATATTGACTGCACGAAACTTAAACATTGGAATGTCATAAATCTTATTGGGAATATATGAGGAAGCTATCAATTAGGAGTGGGGCTAAATTCCTAGACTAATATCGTGGTATCATAAAAGGGCTTAGATTGTAATTTGTTTAATACCCTTCCACTCCAATTGGTTTTGTTTGAAGATTTCATATCAGCAAAGAAATAAAAACTACTTGAGGTTATTTCTTATTGCAATTCACTACTCAATATTGCGCAAGTAGGTAAGGAAAAGAAATATGTGAAGGTAAAATACTATGCACCTGAGGAATGGGACTCCCTCGGAGTTGCAAATCCTTCATATGGCTTCAGTTATCCAGAAACATGGTCCACCAAAAATCTTTGCTACAAAAAGATTCCATATAAAGTATTCACACTACTAACCACATATTGCTTGCTATACTGATAGTTAATATGGCTCAGAATGCTTACTCAAATAATAAAGATAACTCACAAAATGAAAAGGCACAAATTTTATTGACTAATAGAAAATATTACATCAGATACATTATAAATACAGAGATTGACTGTAAGAGAATTTATCAACCACACTAAAAATGGGAAAGTCGAAGCTAACAATATTCAGAGGTCAAAGGCTTCCTCGCTCATTACAGACTCTACCTATTACAACGTTAATTTATTCTATTACGCTGTCTAATTTTGTTGTGAAATGTCATACCATTGATTAAATAAATGGATGATTAAATATTATAATGAAGAGATGTGAAATATGATGATATAACAAATTAATCCAAACATCATAGAAAAATGCACTAATACAAAATCTAATTTATTTGAATATTGTTATAAGATATATGCCAATTTTTTAATGAATAACATAATTAAAAAAATCACAATAATTACACTGTCACAAGTCGATGTTTCTAAAAAGATAAAATGGATACCAGAACATCATATATTAATGTGCACCACTCCAAATATGAGTTTTCTAACAATGATATTTAAAATAATAAAAAATTGTACCTCTGTAACTTTGTAAAATAAATACGCACCAAGGGATGATATGAATTTCATGCACCAGTTTGATTCACCTTTATCGCACCGATGCCTCATTTTTTTTCTAAGTAAGATTGTTCTATTAATATGATACTAAAAAGAAATTACAGTGAGGCCTGGCCTCAAAAGTATTGAGCATCATTCATCACACCGTAAGACTGTCTAGTGTTGACTGCCCCAACAAAGGGGAAACCAATCCAGGAAATCAAAAGAACCCACACAGGGGTTATCAGTTTTGACAAAAAAACAACAAAACATCTTAGACATTGTAGAGACATAACCAAAAAACACACAGACTTAACCGTAATTGCCCAGTCATCAAGAAAAAACATCCACCTGGCAAAAAGCGACACCTGGCTGCCAAGTGTCGAGACTAGAGATTGTCCGGGGCCGGTTCTTCCACAATCAGACACGCATAATTGTCCCAATCGTCTTCCTCGTCTGACGTGCCACTACCTTGAGCTGGATGGACTCCCTCGATGCTACCTGCACCCGCATGCTTTCTAGACATGTCGCCCCATCGACTGCCTGAGGCTTGCGTGTCAACAAGTTTGCCTTCCGCAGCGTGCTGACTGCCAGCCAATGCTTTACCATGCAGGGTGGCTCTATCTTTGTCTGCTTGCTATTTTTCGGGGTTGCGAATGCTCCTGTTGCTTGGTTCTGCCCTGTTCGGCTCATCATTGTGCTCAGGCGGAGGTGCTGGCGGGTCCATTTCTTCAGTGAATGTGATTGTAATAGTGGCTGTGATTATAGGCCGATTCAAGGTGCTACGAAAAGGGAATTGCGTGGTGTGCAGAGCTAGATGCAGAGGTAGGGGAAAATTGGCTGTGTGAACCATCGCATCCCTCCTTCCTGTGCCTTGGAGCCTAGCTCTTCCCCTTCCACTGCAGGTGTCTAGGTAACGCCCAAAGAAGGAGCTATACGGATTGGGATTGTCACTTGAAGATGCAGGGGAGACAGACTCAGGGCTGGGCATTGTAGGAGGGCGGATGCTCCTGCCGCAGGTGCCTCCTCTTCTACTTCGCATTCGATGCCATACCATGGTAGGATTGAAAGCAGGGATAACAACAGAGGGGGTGATGGAATACCTACGCGGAGAATGGACAAAGGAAGTCTAGGCCGGAGCTAAGTTATAGAGTCTGGTGTGGGAATAATGAAATTCGTTGCCTAGGTCAATGCAACTTAGCAACCAGCATTGGCTACCTATTACAACACGTGAATAGGGCTCTGCAGCCTGCGAAGGGAAAACACAATGGATCAAGGGGGGAGGAATTGCATAATGATCTGCAAACGCCATTGCTATGAGTGTTGTGGTGTTGTCTCGTCCATAGCATTCATTTAATGGTGCCTGCAAGGTGCCTTGAATGCGTCTCAAGTTAGCATGGGGGAAGACATAGGTGGCCATGTGGCCAGCCCTTCCGTCGCCCGACCATCTCATCATCATAATTACCTTGATGATCACCCACATCCGGTTGCATTCTTCTTCCTGTACCATTTCAATCTGCACCAATTCATTGTATTCCTGTAACTGAAGAGTAGTGGTGATAGTGTTAAGTGTGCCTGCATGTAAGGTCCTTCCACTGTCTACTCCAAAGTTAGCTAAAAGATATACTACTTTGTTTCCATCCCTACGAATGTGTTTAATGGTTACTACTCTGTGGGTTGAAAGCCATTGTTCAATATGCTCTAATCATTCTGCCAATCTCCAACTGGTTCCAACTTTGTATGATGGTGTCCCCTGCAGAATCTGATTGACCATGTTAATGAGAATCTGAGAATCCCCTTCAATTATAAGTGGGAAGAAACCATGGAGTTGAGCAATGAGAAGCCCTTGCCATATCCCTTCTAATTCAGCCGAATGATTCGTATCCCAACCAATTGAGCCGATGAAGGTTAGGAGAGGAATGCCCATGTGGTCCCTGAAGACTCCTCCATATCCTGCTTTGCCGGGATTACCTTTAGACACTCCGTCGAAGTTAAGTTGTATCATATGCTGGGGCGGAGGAATCCATCTGTCTGATGTCTTTCCTTATGATGAAGTTTTACCCTGATTTTCTTGCATCTAGTTCCACTGAAAATTCCAGTTTTCCCATATATTCTATTCCTGTGGAATGGTGGGAAAGTCTTCTTCATACCATGTTTGAAGCATTAAGGTTTCTCGAAGGTTTTGACACATATTATTCCATAGGACTTCTAAAGGGGAGGATTGGTCCTTGAAGATGCAACGATTTCTTTCTTTCCAAACAGTCCACATGAGGAGACCTAGGATAAGTTTCCATAAAGTGTTTAACAATTTGCTTTTGTAAGGAATGATTGCCCAAGTGCGCACAGTGTTGGGGATATCCTCCTTAACTCATCCATCTTTTTGGCATCTAAAGCTAACTTTTTCCCATAGTTGATTTGCCAATGGGTAGGAGTTTATGATGTGCTCAGTGGTTTCTTCCGCCTTTTTGCATTTGGGACACATAAAAGGCCCATGAAAGCTTCTTTTTAGAAGGTTGTCCCAAGTGATGATTTTATTTTGGCATAGCAACAAGAGGAAAGTGCAAAACTTTTGGCCAAATGGTGGGAGCCCATACTTTGTTCCATAGTGTGTCTTTGACTATAATATTCTTTATAATTAAATTATAAGCCTCTTCTGTAGTGAAAGTTCCTTTCACCTCATAACCCCATCTAATTATATCCTTCTTGTCAGAATAGCATATTTTTCCTATTTGAAAGCTCTGTTTCCAAATTTTCCTTGATGAGCTATGTGCCTTGCCTGATGATGTGGTCCAAGCTCATCCATAGCCTGTATCCTTGTGTGTGGGTAGGCCTCTAGTGTTGGTTTACCTTTACTCTCAGTTGCCCTTCCCAGTCCTGTATTTGGGGGGGTTTAATCAGGTCCTTCATATTGCGTCTTTGCTGCCAAGAGTCTTCCCAGAACAGTGCATTATTACCATTCCTAATTTCCCAGAAGCTGTGTTGTTGAATTAAATCCTTGTGTTGTTTAGCTACATTCCAGATTAGAGAGCTTGGACTAACTTCTGTGAGTCGGATTAAGTCATCTACTGGTCGATTATTGGCATATTTTGTTGTCCAGAGGATAGCCCAGGGAGTATGTGGTTCCGAGATCCATTTCCACCAGATGCGTGCTCCCATGACCGCATTACTATATTGAGGATCGCGAAGCACAATACCTCCAGAGATTTTCGGAAGGCATACTGTATCCCATTTAACCAATGCCCATTTTCGCTTCTGTCCTGTGTTTCCCAACAAAAAGTCTCTTTGAAGATTTTTAATTTCTTTGAGAACCCATTTTGGCACTGCCAGAACTGAAAAAAGGTAAAGTGGCATGGATTGCAGCATTACTTTGATTAAGACTAGACAGCTTGCCATGTTTAGAGCTCTGTAAGTCCAGGAAGAGAGACGGGCTTCCAATTTTTCCAAGAGCAATTGCCAAGATGAGTGCTTTAAAGCAGTGTCCGTCATAGGGGTGCCTAGGTATTTAGAGGGGAGAGCGGCTATCGTAAAGCCCAGGATCCGAGAAATTGAGGATTGGGTTATTGCAGGGGTATGAAAGAAAAAGATGTGGGATTTAGTCTTGTTAATGCAAGTTCCAGAGGCATCCGAGAATTCAGACAAATGGTTTTTAATTTAAGGGCTTCCTAGACTGAGGGACGGCCAAACAGCATGTTATCATCCACGAATTGTTGGTGGGTGAAAGCAGGGGTATTGGGAAAGTAGAGTCCTCTCAGTTGCTGGGTGTGAAGAGCTTCCTTGATGCTTCTTCCTAGTCCTTCCCCCATTATGATGAATAGAAAAGGGGAGAGGGGATCTCCTTGTCGGATTCCTCTGGAGGGATGAAAGAGGGTGGAAGGGATCCCATTGATCAAAATGGAGAAGAAGGTAGACGTTATAAGACTCATGACCCATCTAACCCAAAGGGGGGAGAAGCCAAAGGCTATCAGCATTTTTTGAATATACTTCCATCTTAAACTATCAAAAGCTTTAGAGAGATCGATTTTTAGGAGCATACTTGCTTTTTTGGATTACTTTAAGGAGTGAATAATCTCGTGAGTGAGAATGATGCCATCCGTGATTTGCCACCCTTCCACATAGCCTGATTACTCGGGCGATATGAGTAAAGGAAGCAGTGGTTTTAGTCTTGAAGCAATAACTTTGGAGATGATTTTGTATATGACATTACATAGAGCAATAGGCCAGAATTTGTCCAGAGTCTGAGAATGTTCTTCCTTGGGGATGAGAGCTATAAAGGTTGCGTTCAAAGAGGGAAGCATCCATCTATTAGTTCTGGATTTGTCAATGACTTGCTAGACCTCCTCTTTGATTAGATCCCAGAAGCTGTGGAAGAAATTGTATGTGAAACCATCTGGGCCAGGCGCTTTTCCTTCTTTGAGTTGTCGCATGGCTTTCTCCACTTCCTATAAAGATATTGGCCTAAGGAGGAGCTGATTATGTTCCTCTGTTATGATCTTTGGGACATTCTTGGTAATTTTCTCAATAGCCTACAATTGATCTATCTGAGATTCTTGGTGTACTTGCTTGAAATGATTAAGAAACTCTTGTTCTACATCCTCATGTTTTTCCATTCATTCCCCTTGCTGATTCTGGATATAGGTGATGTTGTTATGCATTCTTCTTTGGATAGTAGTGCGATGGAAAAACTTTGTGTTTCTTTCGCCCTCTTTAAGCCATCTGACTCTTGACCTTTTTTTCCAAAGTATTTCTTCTTGCTTTGCTCTTTCTAATATTTGTGTTTGTAGGTGTTTTTCCTGCTCTAAGAGGACTTCAGATCTTCCTTCCATGATGATCCTCTGCTGTAGTTTTTTCATGTCTTGATCTAGAACGCTTTGTTCTTGGAATATATTGCCAAAGGTATGTTGATTCCATTGTTTAATGTTGTTCTTGAGATTTTTGAGTTTATGTTGGAATTGATACATTTTTGTGCCATCCGGAGGTTTGAAATTTTTCCAAACTGCATCAATCAGGTTGCTAAAGTATAGATGTGTCATCCAGAAAGCTTCAAAGCAGAAAGGCCTTCGTCTGGTGTTTCCTGGCCTTTGCCAATGAAGTGTGATAGGCCAGTGATCTGATCCTGAGATTGGTAGGATCGCCGCCGAGAAGTCCCCTCCAAGATGGATTGCATTGTCAGATAGCAGGAACTGATCCAATCGAGAGGCAATTTGATGTGCACCTAGTCATTTGTTATTCCATGTGTATATTCCATTGTTGAATGAAATATCTATGAGCTATTTGTCTTAGATGAATTTTTTGAAGTGAAGGCTTTCATTGTCCAGTTTGGCCCTGCCTCCTCTTTTTTCTTCCAGCTTTGTTATCATATTAAAATATCCTCATGTGATCCAGATTGGATGAGTTCTTTTAGAGTTGATCAAAGCTAAAGTATTCAATATGTCTATTTTATTCATTGCTTCCTGGGGGAAGTAGACATTGATAAGGTGACCATGCACATTTATCCCTGTAATATGGAAGGTTTCTTGAATGAAATGCTTACTCGCATGAATGTTAGTAAGTGTGATAGCTCGTTCATCCCAGACTATTGCTAGTCCTCCTGATGCACCTGAGGCATCCACTACTACCACTTTGCTGCCTGGCCATGCTTTTGCAAGTGTCTGGTCCAGTGTTGTAGAGTTACATTTGGTTTCTTGCAAGAAGAAAACTTGGGGTTTCTCCTGTTGAATCATGTTTTTTATCAGTCTATATTTCCCGGGGCTGTTGAGCCCTCTGATGTTCCATGAAATGAGCTTCATGATGCACTGTTAGGTAGGGGATTATAATACTTTGTAAGCTTGTAATATCTTCCCGATTCCACCAGCATTTCCCCAATGCGGATGGTTCTTTGAAGATCTTTTTTCCTTCCTCTTCTTTTATTGTCTTTAGAAATGTTTTTACCATCCCATTGACAACTAGGTTGGATGCCTAGAGATATTTGCTGTTGTGCTCTAGAGAGGATGACTTCTAAGCTTTCAAGTTGCCTTTCTAGGATCTTATCGTATTCTTTTTTCTTGCAAGCTTGTTCTAATCCCAGTATGTCTAGATCTCCAATGTCGAAGCCCTCCCGCTCCTCTTCCATGTTCTGGCCCTCACCTCGTTCCACTGATGTTTCCACTACAGCCGTGGTTTCCTATTGCACGCTATCAACATCCATGCCCTGAGTATTCCATTTCAGGGAACGACTAGGAAAGGCAGAATTGAGATCTGTAGATTGCACAGACTTTTGGGCCTTCTTTGAGCTCGAGGGAGTGGAATGAGGAGTCATCTTGGGGATTTCCTTCGAATGGTCAGGGTTCTCAGAGTTATTTAGTTCCGGCTGATTCAGGGTCTCAAAGCTATTGCTGGTGGATGGCATGGAGGCATTGATGACAAGTTTTTTAAGGATTGAAGAGGGTTTTTTGTGATTCTTTTTACGGTTGGTGACTTTGGTAAACCCATCCGAGTCAGGTTTGTCTAGAGTGGAAGAGGTCGAAGGTTTCAGATTTGAAGGGCAGTCACGAAATAGATGGCCAAGGGCATGGCATTTCTTGCATCAGAATGGAACATGCTCATAATCTATTGATTGTATCCACTCAAAATCATCATGGTACAGACTTACCACATCCGGGAGAGCTTTGCTAAGGTGCATATAGACACATATTCGGGCATATGAGGTATATCGCTTGAGTTTCATCTCCTCTACAATTTTAATGAATTCCCCTAAACCGTTCCCGATATCTTGCAACGAGTCTTCATCCCAGTACTCCGAAGGGAGGGAATAAAGGCGAATCCAAACTGGTGCCCAGCTTAAATCTTCTTTGTCCAGATTGAATATTTCAATCCAGTCTCTCAAATATAAGCCTGTTGCGTTGAAAAAGTAAGGTCCTCCATCAAGAACTCTGTTTCGGTCTTCTATACAGTTGAAAATCGCTGTAAAGAAGCCTTTAGGCCCCAACTTCAAGGTAATGTGCCCTTTTGGTTTCCACTTGGCTGCTATCCAACCATGCAAAGCTTTCTCTGTGGGCCAAAAGCCTATAAACTTTCCAATCAACGCGTGATCCCACATGTACTAGATTTGAGTGTTGATCCGATGACTTGGGAGCTCAATCTTAGGTCTTTCGGCTGCTACAGGCTTACAAGTTGCCGACGTCGCCTTGGGAGCTTCATTCCTGTTCGTATTGTCTCGCAAAGTTTCGGGCTCTGTTCCCACATCTTCCTGGTGTTCCTTCCTGACATCTTCTGTATGCATCAGAATGTTTTCAGCGTCATTGGGGGGAGGCGCCATATCCTCCCCTTGAGGGGGTTCCATTGCTTGCATACTATTCCTTTGTCGAATAGTGTTTGTCTTATTACTGGAGAGCGATGACAGATTGTCGTGGTCTGTGCAGGTCTGTCGTTTGCAGTTCTTTCCCAAACCCTAGTCATCCATGGTCGCCTCTTTCCCCGCTCAGTTTTTTCTGAAAGAGAATTTTCACCGATGCCTCATTACCTCTAATGCACCGATCTATTAGATATGTAAAAAAATAGATATTGTAAGTTTGTTTTTGCCTACCCTGGTTCCTTTTGTGAAAATTACAGCACCCGGGGCTTTCAAAAACACATAAACAACAATGTTTTTTATACAACTCATCAACATCGGCACATTGTTATGCATAAATACCTGTTGTGTTAGAGAAAAATAACCGAGGTTGCAAGATCTTTTTTCTGCCCTGGTTCCCGTCGAGAAAAGTATTGCTTGGGGAATTGTTTGAATACATAAGCATTGGGGAAGTATACCTTTTAGGAACTAGTGTTGTTTGCATTCAACGTCCTGGTGCATGGTATCATAGATTCTGCGATTTGGTTCTTTTTTTATTGTTAAAGCACCAATGCATTTATAAATTTAATGGACTTATGCTCCAAACATCTATTTCTAATCCCCTATGCTTTTATTTAAATTTATTGCACCATTGATTTTATACTAGTAGTGCAATAGTGCGATTTTTCCAGTAACTGCACCACTAAGAAAACATCCAGTAAACAATTTGGTCGGCCACATTTTTTTAATTGTGATGAAGTTCCATTATGAGCTACATTGAAACATACACTACCACAAAAGGATGTTGTAGTGGAGGTTTATTTGACAATTTTTGCCAATTTTATAACTCTAAAAAACTTCATTATAACCTCCACTAGAAGGTATTTTCCTTTTAGTGTGATGTTAATTTTTCAGAATAATTATATCAATAGAATTGAAATGGGTAGGGATCGATTATTTTTTATCATAAAAAATTCTCTCTAAATCACGACATAGGGGTCTATGAAACTCCATGCCTTTGGGGTTTTGAAAGATATGGTCAAGGGAATGCTAGATTTTGGAAGGTCTCTTGCGGTTATGTCTGATTTTCTTGTTGGGTACCCTGTTTTGTTCATTCATATAGCCCAATTTTTCTTGGGTTAATATAATGGAATATCAGAAGTGGTACATTTTATAATGAGCGCAGTTGGTGCCCTGTTGCTACTTGCAGAGGTGAATGAATGATATAACTCAGTCATGCAATTGATGTTTTGCAATATTAGTATTATTTGCATTGATATGTTTCTTTTTTGATTGTATGAAAGTAATGGTATAACAAGAAATGTTTTTTTTCATTCACTGCAATGCAGTTTGATATCCACAAACATATCTCATGATATATCCCTTGTTTGAGAGAATTTCTATCATTTACCTAATTCGTTTAATATCAGGGTATAGATATATCTACCAGTCTATTAATTCATACGTTGACTTAGACCTCCTATAGAGTACCAACTAGCCTCAAGTCTTAGTTCTTACACCATGTCATAAATTGGTCGGCCTGACAATTGAACTGAGGACTTTCCCTTCACCAGTGGACTAATCCACTATTGAGATACTTGCCCCTTTGATGATGGAAACCACTTCTAGTTTGATCCAAAACTTCTGGTGTTGATTACAACCTCCATCATTGGGCTCCCAGGCCACACCTTGGATCAAGCCTGCTAGTTACCTTCAATCAATCTCAAGACCTAACTTTGATACCAATGATGTTAAAAGTGGTACAGGTTAGGAATTAAACCCAAGAACTACCCCTACAATCAATAAGGTACTTTCCTTTTCATGATGAGTACCCTTGTGGGTTGCTCTACTGCTAAGCTAAATGACCTTTACATCATTTCAAACCTTACTAATTTGATCTAGAAGATGTGGATTACTACATACATAAATAACATCAAGCCACACTTTGACTCAAGCCTCCTTAGCCACATTCAATCAACCTTAATAGCTAGCTCTGATACCATGTTGAAAATTTGACAGGCTAGGAATTAAATTCGGGACCTACATCTACTAACACCAAGCCAGTTAGATTTTTCATGACAGGTACCACTACCAATTTGATATCTAATTGTGTTTCTAAGTTCTATATCTGGTACTCCCCTTAACCCAGAATTTGACGTTGGCCTCCTAGCCACTTCTAGTTAACCTTAAAACATGACTATGTTGCCATGCTGAAAAATAGACATGCTAGAAGTCGATCCCTGGACCTATCCCCAACTGATAAGTTGTTATACCATTGTCATACATGAATTTTTCATGATCACCACTCTTATGAGTTTGATCTAAAATGTGTGGAATGCTACCTTCATCAACTCCCTTAGGCTGCACTTTAGCTCTAACCTCATTATCCATGTCCAATCAATCTCAACACCTGGCTATAATACACTGTTGGAAATTGAACAGGTTGGGAATTAAACTCAGGGCCTGCACCTACTAAGATAAGACCACCTACCTTTTTCATGATATAAATCCTTATTGATTTGATATCAAGGTGTGAATTTCTAAATTCTATCACCAACATCCCATTTAAACCACATGTTGACTTAGGCATCCGAGCCACTACCAATCAACCTCAATACTTGGTTTTGCTGCTATGTTGGAAATTGTAGATGCTGAGAGTTGATGTCAGGACCTATCCCCAATAAGAAGGTTGCTATATGACTAAGTTACATTCCATTTTCATGATGGGAACCCTTACTGGTTGAATATAAAAATGTGGATCACTACATCCAACATTCCCCCCAAAGAACACTTTGGAGCATACATCCTAGGCATTGTCAATCACTCTCAACACTTGGCCCTAATAACGATGTTGAGAATTGGAAAAACTACAAATCAAAATCAGGTTCTATCGCTAAATAGTAGGAATCTCTATCACCAAACTACCCCTTTCATGATGGGAACTCTTGTGAGTTATATTTCAAGATTTGGGTTGACACCAATTTGACTAAGGCCTCTTAGCCACCACTGATAAATCTAAAGACGCCCTTCTTGAAGTGACAGATTGGCCTAGGCTTTCTAGCCACTACAAGTACATCTCAATAACTCTCTATGATATCATGTTGAAAAGTGTACAAGCTAGGAATCAAACCACCAAGTCATGTCTCCCATTCTTGGGCTACCCTAGCCTCTATCATTGTGCTACATGTTGTCACTCACTACAAAATTTGTTTTCAGCTCATGAAAGTAAAAAAGAACATGATAGTTTGTAGCCATTTCCCAAGCCATATGAGACCTCAAAGCTAAATCAAACCCTCTCCAATGGATATTGCTCATAATTATCTTTCCAATGGTATATGAAACTCATCAAATGGACTACGGAATTAAAAGTTAGAGAAGATTGAAGTTACCCTTGAAAACCAGAAGTCAGGGAGAAAATGCCTTAGGGTAAAATCTCAGGTCCCAACATATCGACGATCTCACATATCATCGAAATAGGGTGTATTGCATATCGAAATTTCCAGCGATATGGTATATTGGTGATCACATACATCAGAGCTCTGATACATCCGAGAATTAGCAGCCAAGCACATCGAGAATGGGCAATCAGCTATTTCAAAAGTGTCAATCCTAAGGAAATTGCGATATGCGATATACAAATAGCATTTTCCATGTTAAATCGTCGGGAAATGAGTTGTTAATGTTAAAAGACTGGAAAGGGCCAAAGACAATTTATGAAGGATTTCAGTGAAAAACCAAGGATGTGTTAGGTAAACTTGACTCGGGATAGAGTCAAAGAGGACCAGGTTAAACAGTGATGGTTTTGGGGCACATGGTATTGTGCACCCATAGTATTCTTCCCATGGTATTATATGTAATGGAGCTTATAAAAGGCTGGAAGGACTTCATTGTAATGCAAGACCTGGAGGTGAGCGGTGAAGGCTCACTTGGTCAGATTGGACAGGGTTTTGGCCAATGCTAATGAGATCTTATTAGGTTGGGTTTTTTCCCAGATTTGGGGTTTTCCCGGATAAACATTTGTGTTTATGTGTTTATGGTTGTTGCTAGTTATTTTTATATTTATTCCTCTCAGTAATTATTTATGTTATGCAGTAAATTTCTTAACAATTGGTATCAGAGCCAGATATTGGCTTTAAAGGGATTCTTTGATGCGAGGGGTTTATAGTGCCTGATGAGATCAATGCAACCCTTTTTACAGATCTGGGTCTGGAAAATAATGGTGGAACAATCGTACGCGGAAGAACCTCAAGGAAGAATGTGTGGAAGATAGTGCCGTAACTACCAAGGATCGCAGTGCATTTGCGATATTTACCGGTTTGGAACATGCTGATGAATTGTTCGGGATTCATGCGGCTATTTAAAGAAGGTTGAGAGATACCTTTGGTAATATCAAAATTCAAGGCTGATTTTGTTCAGAGCTTTTTTCTTAGGGAATCGATAAGGGATATTTCGTGTGTGTTCTATGCCATGTTGAAAGATGGAGTAGGCATGGCTGCATACAGGTCAGTAGAAGAAAATTGTTCATGCGGCTTCGAAAATTGTTCGTTTTCTGCTATGTGAGGCCACTGGTACTAGAATATACGAGGTTATCATCGGGCTCGCAGTTGGAGTGGTTTGATAGAAGTTTTTGAGAAAATCAAATTGAGAGAGGATGGATCAGAATCGTAGCAGCAATAAACCAACAAAAAATAAAATAAAAAATAATGAAGTCAAAATTATTGCATGTAAATGGGCATACCACTGTAAGACCTGGTAAGGCATGTGTACCCCTCGGTGATCACCGGTAAAGTCTGGGTTAGACCTATGTGATAGGGGGGATGTCGGGTTAACAATACCCTGGGTAAAAACTCTGAGGGGGGTAAGATCTAAAGTGAGAAGGATTGTCTCACTTAGAAGGTTTGGCTAGAGTTAGTCAAGGAACCCCAAGTCAAGTTTAAGGGGGGGAATCGTTAGGTAAACTTGACTTGGGATAGAGTCAAAGTTGACCAGGTTAAACAATGATGGTTTTGGGGCACATGGTATTGTGCACCCATAGTATTCTACCCGTGGTATTATATGTAATGGAGCTTATAAAAGGCTGGAAGGACTTCATTGTAATGCAAGACCTGGAGGTGAGCAGTGAAGGCTCACTTGGTTAGATTGGCCAAGGTTTTGGCCAATGCTAATGAGATCTTATTAGGTTGGGTTTTTCCCCAGATTTGGGGTTTTCCCAAATAAACATTTGTGTTTATGTGTTTATGGTTGTTGTTGGTTATTTTTATATTTATTCCTCTCAGTAATTATTTATGTTATGCAGTAAATTTCTTAACAGGATGGGCTAGCCTTTTCTCTCTCCTCTAGAGGGCCACGTGGTGGAATACTATTGGTCCCAATAAGGGCCACATGGTGACTGATGACATCTTGACGTGGTAGTACAGTGGACACGTGGCATGCAAATCTGGCATTTTTAGGAGTCCTATGGGGGCATATATGGGTGATACGTGTCACCAATCAGGAAGTGCCACGTGGTAGTAATGGCATAGCACATCAAAGATCAGATATCGGTGGTTGCAGCATGTTGTGCCTCAAAAGGAAATCGCTGATTACGATCCTCTGATTGGGGGGCTCTGATAGTGGGGCTAGCCTATGGTTGCAATAATTTCAGAAGAACCAAGAGCTGAGCAACAAAAGGTGATCAATGTTCTTTGATCACAAATTCTAGAGGGTGGCCACCAAATTCATTGCTATAAAATCGTCGATTTTCATATCCTAGTATTATGGGCCCAAAGCAAGGTGGACATGTGGCAAGAGGCACATCATGATGGTGGAGCGTAAATGTTATGTCAAAGCTTTTATAAAGTGGAAAGAGGTTTCCAAAGGTTTTTATGTGATTCAAGCTTTGGAAGGGGCCCTGGCTTATCCCTTTTCCAAGTGGGCCAGGCCACATCACATATTAGAGATCGCAAATTTTAGGAGGTTCCACCGAAGGCATGGATGAGAAATCGTCGATATGTCGAGTTTTGATATTTCAAATGGGCCCAGGTGTATGTGTATTATGATCCCATGTATTATACTTTGGGATCAATTATAATGTTGTACTCCAAAAAATCGGCCCCCACCCCAGGCTCGTATCATATAGTTTCACCTAAGTCCCCGGGACTAAGGCATAAGGGACCTAGAACCAACATCAACCCGTTGTTTTGTAACGTCTCTAAGAGGGAAGGTCTTGATGTAGGAAAGTCTCAACAATGGAATACATAGCTTTAAAGGCATAATGGGTTGGAAGTTGAGTCATTGAATGAAGGCATGGATATCCACTCAATCATATGACGAAGGACTACTAGGTTGATCTCCACTTCCACTTTGTGACATGCAACCATAGTTAATCTATTCCAGCTCCATAGAGTGTGGGAAGCTAGGCAGTTAAATTCAAAGTGACAAGAACCAACCGAGCAATCGGGGAGGCACATTGAGGCATAACATGGCCTGATCACGGGCACCCACAAGGAGATCTGGGAGGTATTTTCCTCTCCATCATCATTATGTTTTCCTTTTCTTATTTCCCTATAATTTTCATATTTTAATGATGGAATCAAATCTGATCCAAATCATTTTTTGGCAGCATCCTTCTCATGCTGAGACAACTAGTCTAACAGACAATTGGAGCTCAAGCTATGATATTTTGTAATTTTTTTCCAAATCTCCCCCTCTCTGTATAAATAGGGGTAAGAAAGACTTAATAGAGGTTCCAGAATTTTGCACCCGCAGTGGTCCAAATTATATGATTCTGCTTTTGGTTCTATCTATCTGTTCATGAGGGGCTTGAGCTATGTATCACTTAATGTAATGGACTGGTGAATTGAACTCATTTTGAGGATTAATGAAACTATTTGGTGATTCCAATCATGGCATTAAGAAATTTGTTTTCCTCCTTGTATTTCACTTCATTTATGTTTCTCTTCTACTGAAATTGTGTAATGAAGTTGTCGTTCTCATTCTCTCATGGTTATATGTACGCTTCTAAGTAGTAATAATACCTATGTTATTTAAAGATTTACTTATGTACCTTTAAGAGCACAGATTTACTTATGCTGATTAGTGATAAGTTTATCCATGAGAGATAGAGCATGAAACCTTAATTCACACTCCATAATTCTTGTCATTTTGTCTCTTCAGTCTTCCATCCTTCTTTCGGGTATTACTGCTTAGGATTTTGTGTTGTTCATAACCCTATGCATAGAATTCCTTCATTTCTTCCCTCCTCTTCACATTACTCCAACTCTAATATTAAACTGCATGCTATTGTGTTTTGGCCACCAGAACCAGACATTTCTCTTTGAGGTTGGTCCGATTTACCCCTTGTGCATTTGGATCCATGTATTGGCTTGAGTTTACCTTGATGAATGCTTATTAAACCAAGCCCCCTTTTATTATCTTTTAAAACTACATGACAATTGGAGTGTAGTAGAAAGCCCCACTGATAATCTTCCAAAGCACTCCTCTATTTAAGATGTCCTAGGAACTGGTCTAAAATCAACCCAAAGATTGTCTCTAGGAAGCTTTCTATATCTCCTAAAGCACTTGTTGTATAGGTGCTAGAAAAGGAGACAACATATTTTTTGGTGCCATTACCAGGGAACGAATTGTGAATAATTTTCCCTAGGTACGACAAATCTTTAGATTACCTCTATTAGGTGATAAAGGGGAGTGCAGGTTGAAGATCTCTCACATTGTCGACTCCACTGTCCAAATACATTTATAAAACACCTTGGTGACTCCACTATCAAGACATGGATGAGAAGATAGAAGAGATGGAGAGGTTAATAAAGAATTCCTTTTATACACTGGAAAAACTGGAGTTAGAAAGTATAAATTGACATAACTTCCAGGCTTCTAATCCATGTTTAAATTCCCAATACAAAAAGCCTCCCCTACAGATATTGCAAGGGGAGAAGAAAGAACAGCAAGATCACACTCATCCTCCACTATATAGCAGATGATTCAAAGAAATAGACACCATATGAAAATAATTGCAGCGGAACTTATGTTCCTCTTTCTCTAATAAAGAGCAAGAACTCAGAGCATATAAAGAGGAGGAGGAGGATATTGATGCAACATTGAACAATTATGAGATCGATAATTAATGTAAACGGTTCACTGATCTCATGCAAGCTCAGCTGCACAAGAAATACTATCTGAGGTCATCTGGAAAGAGATTGAGAGGGCAAGATCAAAATGAAGGTACTCCTTCCCTAGAGCCTCCTAAGCTAACTGATAAGAGATAGGGTCTTTTAGATCCAAAATTCCTTAAGCCTGAAGCCCTCAAAGAAGAGAATTTTCCCTCCCCCTCTAGGCCCATCTAGGATAAATAAAAAGAGCCAAGTTGTGTCAATGGTTGCCCCAACCAAGAAGATACTAGTCAGCAAACTATTCCAAAAAATGAGGTACTGCAATTTTCTCTCATCATCTCCATGATCCAGTAGCTGACTACATGGCATATTTCTTTGTCTTACAATAGTATTCCTAAATTCCAAGCCCAATTAGAAATTTCATGGAGGATATTAAAAGAGTTGAGCATCAACAATCAAGTTGTGGGCACATATCAAAATTTTTGTTAGAATATTTTTTAGTGTGCATAAGTGTGTTGATTTTTAAATTCTAGCAATGTGGAGGCATAAGGTCCACTACTCTGATGTTGGGTTGGTGTCATTGGAAGTTGGACCTAACATGGGTAAATTGATGGCTAGTACATCAGTGGGAGTTTCACATAAATAATCTCACTATCTGAGCATTTATTTTCAGTTGTTAGAATTTACTTTTCTGCATTTTGGTTTGATGAGGAAATGACTCCCTGCAAATAAAGTTCCATGGATATTTCCCGAGTGTACAAGTGCATTATAATTTTTTACTCCATGACCAACAGTCAAGGCTACTAGTCTGCAGGTTCTCATCACCTTGCCAGCAAGGCACTGTCCCCAATTGGAGCTAATGTTGTCACCCATTGCAAAATTTGTTTTTCGCTGACCAAAGTACAAAATAATAGGAGAATTTATATCCATCTCCCTAGCCACAAAATCCCTCAAAATTGAATCAGACTCCCTCCAGTGTATAATTCTCAGAATTACCTTTCCAACGGTATATGGAACTCCTCAAATGGACTATGAAATCAAAAGTTAGAGCAGATTGAAGTTACCCTTGAAAACTAGAAGTCAGGGATAAAATCTCATTACGGTAAAACATTGATTCCCAACATATCGGTGATCCCGCATATTGGTGAAACAGGTTGTATGGCATATCGAAAGTTCCAGCGATATGGTATATCAATGATCACATACATCAGAGCTCTAATCCATCGGAAGATTAAAAACTAGGCACATCGAGAATCGACAATCGGCGATTTCAAAAGTGTCAATCCTAAGGAAATTGCAATATGCGATGTGCGATATACAAATAGTGTTTTCAATGTTAAATCACCAAGAAATGTGTTTTTAATGTACAACATCAGAATTTGTCGAAAATGATTTATGAAGGATTTCAACAAAAAACAAGGATAAGCGGGCCTTTTCTCTCTCCTCCAGAGGGCCATGTGGCGAAATACTATTGGTCCCGATAAGGGCCATGTAGTGATTGGCGTCATCTTGATGTGGCAGTACAGTGGACACATGGCATGCAAATATCGAATTTTCAGGGGTCCTATGGGGGCATATATGGGTGACACGTGTCACCAATCAAGAAGCGCCATGTGGAAGTAATGACATCGCACATCGGAGATCAGAGATCAATAGTTGTAGAGTGTTGTGCCTCGAAAGGAAATCGTTGATTGCAAACCTCCGATTGTGGGGCTTCGATGCTAGTCCTTGCCTATGGTCACACGAATTACAGAAGAACCAAGAGATGAGTAGTAAAAGGTGATCAACAGTCGGCCGTCACAAATTCTAGAGGGTGGCCACCAAATGCATTGTTATAAAATCACCGATTATGATATGCCAATATCATGCGCCCAAAGCAAGGTGGATAGGTGGAAAGAGGTGGGTCTCATGGATATGTGTGCCTTATGCATAAAAACCAATGGTGGAGCATAAATGTTATGTCAAAGTTTTTATAAAGCGGAAAGAGGTTTCCAAAGGTTTTTATGTGATTCAAGCTTTAGCGAGGGCCCTCCCTTATCCTCTTTCCATGTGGGCCAAACCACATCGCATATCGGAGATCGCAAGTTTTAGGAGGATGTACCAAAGGCATGGATGAGAAGTCACTGATATGCCGAGTTGTGATATTTCAAATGCACCCAGGTGTATGTGTATTGTGTTCCCATGTATTATACTTTGGGACAAATTATAATGCCGTACTCCAAAGAATCTACCCTAGCCCTAGGCTTGTATCATATAGTTTCACCTAAGCTCCCGGGGCTAAGGAAGAAAGGGCTTATTACCACTATCAACCACTTTTATGTAATGTATCTAAGAGAGAAGGTCCTGATGTGGTAAAGTTCTAATAATGGAATACATATCTTTAAAGGCGTAATGGGTCAACAACTAAGGCATTGAATGGAGGCATGGAGCTCCACTCAGTCATATAGTGAAGGACTGCCAGGTTTTTCTCCACTTCCTCCCTATGACATCCAACCACAATTAATATCTTCCAGCTCCATAGAGTGGGGGAAGTCAGGCAGTTAAAATGAAAGTGATGGGAACCAGCCCAACAACAAGGGAGGCGCATTGACGCATAACGTGGCCTGATCAGGGGCAACCACAAGGACGTCTGGGAGATATTTTAGTCTCCATCATCATTATGTTTTCCTTTACTTATTTCCCTGTAATTTTCATATTTTAAGGACATGTTCAAATCTAATCCGAATCATTTTTGGGCAGTGACCTTCACATGCCGAGACAGCTAGTCTATCAGACAGCTAGAGCCAAGCTGTGATATTTTGTAAGTGTTTTCCAAAGCTCCCCCTCTCTGTATAAATGGGGGGAGGAAAGACTTAATAGAGGTTTCATAATTTTGCACCCACAGTGGTCCAAATTATGTGATTCCACTTTTGGTTCTATCTCCCTGTTCATGAGGGACATGAGCTATGTATCGCTAAATGTAATGGACTAGTGAATTGGAATAATTTTGAGGATTAATGAAACTATTTGGTGATTCCAATCATGGCATTAAGCAATATGTTTTCCTCCTTGCATTTCACTTCATATATGTTTCTCTTCTATTCAAATTGTGTAATGAAGTTGTAGGTATCATTCTCTCATGGTTATATGTATGATGCTAAATAGTAATGGTACCTGTGTTATTTAAAGATTTACTTATCCACCTTTAAGAGAACATATTTACTTATTTTGATTAGTGATAAGTGTATCCATGAAATATAGAGCATGAAGAAACCTTAATTCGTGCTCCATAATTCCTGTCATTCCATCTCTTCAATCTTCCATCCTTCTGTTGGGTATTGTTGATTAGGATTCCGTATTGTTCACAACCCTATGCAGAGAATTCCTTCCTTTCTTCCCTCCTCTTCACTCTAATACAACTCCAATATAAAATTTCTTGTTGTTGTGTGCCAGCCACCATAACCATACATTTCTCTTTGAGGTTGGCCTGATTTACTCTTTCTGCATTTGGATCCATGTATTGGCTTGAGTTTACCTTAATGAAGGCCTATTGAACCAAGTCCTCTTTTATTATATTTTAAAACTAAGTGACAACTGGAGTGCAATAGAAATCCCCATTGATAATCTTCCAAAGCACTCCTCTATTTAAGATTTCCTAAGCACTATTCTACAATGAACCCAGAGGCTATCTCTAGGAAGCTTTCTATATTTCCTGAAGCACTTGTGCTACAGGTGCTAGAAAAAAACACAACACTACCTACACTTTTTATGGTCATTACTCCTACTAGTTGAGTATCATGGTGCGGATTGATGCTTCCAATGCACCCCTCCATGCCAAAATTTAGTTGAAGCCTCCTAGCGAACATTAATAAAGTTTGCAAAATGCGGTTGCCTTTAGATTAGAATTAAAAACCATATTTTCAAGGTTTCATAAGCACCTACATCTTTGAATAAATTAGACACAGTTTATTTGCAATACTTACATGTGTTTATAACCTAAGGGCACTTATTAACATTATTTTAAGATAATATTTTTAAAAATGTATGACCATATTCTACGTTCTTCCATGTCTGATCAAATTACAGTAAAAGTAGCCAAAGCATATTAATTTTGAAGTACGTGCAAAGAAGTTTAAAGTACCTTGGGATATTCTTGAAGAGAGGATGGAAATATGCAAGATTTAGTCAATCTTGACCTTAATCTTAACATAAGGCATCAAGGGAATATAATGGGAAATGTACAATTTAAGATGAAAGATATATCTGATTTCACTCACAATGTGGCACAAGGCTATTAATTAAGTTGCATTTTGGATGGATCTTAGATATTTCTTAGTTCTATTAAGGATAAGGTGAACTAAAATTAAGTTAAGTTCATAAATCTGTGTGTTTTTAAAGTAACTTTCTACATACTTCAAGATAATTTATTTCCAATTGCTTTAAGATATGTTGCTGAAACTTTTGTGTCTTGGTTCATTTGAACCTATCAACCAATACACAATGGGCCTTAGTCAAGTTACATCTACTTAATAACACCTCTTAGAATGATACATTTCGTGTCGTGTACCGAACCTTAATCTATTGAAATGTCGATGCAACGCTTACCTGGTTGTATGTAAAAACAGAGCATGATCTGGTTGGATAAATCACAATGTGCAACGCAATGGTTTCTGCATCTTTAGAAGAATGTTTGGATTAGTTATTTTACGCCAAGTGCAAATATGGCATTCTACTATCATAATCTGGTTAATCTTACCATGTTGGCATTTGACAGATGAGTTAGTTGCTCAAGAATATAATGGGTGTCCCTTAAAATGGATCCGCTTGCAAGTGTGAAGGACCTTCTTTAGAGTTGGAAATTTGGATATCGGATTGGTCATTGATGAATGTTTTAAGGTTCTTTTATCATAAATCTATCGGCGTATTTGATAATATTATCGAAAGAATTAAGCATTGAGTTGGTAAGTTTGTGTTCTTTCTATTAATCAGATGAGAATCACAATGTTTAGACCCATTGAAGTAGAAAGTATTTTCCATTATTTCTTTGATGTCTTGTTTGATGACCGTTCTTGGTTCATTATCCTTACCCCTTCATGAAGTTCAATTTGGGGCTCTTACCGATGCATCGAAGGACAAGCATCAACTTGTATCCATTTCATCGTCCCTCGACTAAGAAAGTCCTTTTCTACAAAGCTCATAATTTATTTTATGCAATTGAATCCACTAAAAGTAACTAGGTTATTTGAATAGTGTTTGCATCATGACATTGAACACTCTGGTTTTGGTTGGAGGGGTTTCATCCATACATTTTGTAAGGAGGCAAGCAAGGTCAATTGATTAACAATGTTTGAAAGTAGGGCTTCTCATGTGCATTGGATAGGTTCGGTCATTCATAGTTGTTAAAATGCCTATCGTTAAGCTACTATGAGGTACAAAGAATTTATTTTTGATTAAAACGTCCCATCATATGTTGCTATGTTACTACAATGTAGAGAAAGCTCACTCTTTTTTCTTGTTTGAATCTTTTTCCATTTCACTAACAATTTCTGGCTACTAGGGAAATTGGCTATTTCTGGAGGTCCAAGCAATGATGTTACATGCCACATCATTAACCTTCAAGAGAGCGAGGTATCATAATTAGCAAATTGAAGGAATTTGCTTCTATATAAATAAAAAACAGTTTTGTTTATGTTAATTAAACTAAAAACTAGTACCAAAGGCAGAGTAATTGTTACTTAATTTAGAGGGGAGTGAACGAAGGTCTAGGACCCTTCCCAAATTTATGTATCTTTGTAGTGATGTAAATGTTGTATAACTAGGAAAATCGTATTGTTTGTCATGGCAAATTGGTTATTAGCAACATCAATTTGTTTTAACCGTGGATTTTTAAAGTGTTGAGTGCAATAAAAAACATGAGATACAAACCTCAATTATTTTGGATATAATCGAAAGTTAATAAAGAGTATTTTTTTTTTTTTTTGACATTATATGGGAATTGTTATGAGAAATAAGAGGTAAGCTCTTTTTCTATATTTTTTAGCATTACATTCATGTACATATGAACAAAGTTTTGTAGATCTACCTAGTTCGAGTTGTAGAGCACTTCACTTCTCTTTGTGTAATAAAATTCATTCTTCAATTAATCTATTTTTACTTACATTTAATCTTTCTTAATTATTGTTTTCTTTAGTATAATTAGATAAGTTTTCCAAAAAATGCATTGGACATATATAAAAAAAATATTTTTCTTAATGAATTTGTAAATTTCAATGAAATATAAAAAAATATTTATCCAAGACACTTATTTTTTTTCCTACAGATCCAATACATTATTATTTTCATTGGCTTCATTGTACAAGCTTTCCAAGAAGTGTATTAGCCATCTAGAATAACATCTATCTTTTTCTTGAGTCTGTAAATTTCAATCTAATAATATAAAAGCATGTTTTTCCAAGACACGTGGAATTTTATTATAGGTCCAATATATTAATTCTATCGTACCAAGGGTTGCATTGGTCTTTCATCCTGTAAAGAATTCCAATGCTTAAAATACATGATGTGTTTTTCATGTGAATTTTCTATTATCCTTTATTTGTCAGGGAAATCCGTACATTCATATAAATTATGTTTTATTTGGGATTCATAAAAAAAAATTCCATCTAGTTTTCCTATTGTATGCAATGCGCTCCGCGCGCTATGCTGTTGTCGCTCTCTGCTGACTTGGCCTTGTTGTGTCTCTTCGTTTGTCTTCATTGATCGACCTCTGGTGAACTTAGTGCGAACCTACTCGGATCTTTCACGCTCTGTGACCTTACATACGGCTTCCTTGCCTTCCAACGGTCTGGTGTCCCTTTGAACCTTTGGCGAACCCCTAATGAACTTCGAGTGAAGATTATGAGACAACTACTACACAACAGCACAAATTAAAGCACACAGTACTCGGAAGCGGAAAATGAAATAACACTCTTTTATTGAATTTTCAGATATCGATTACACTTGATTTACAGTCTATTCATACTAGAGATGGACTG
Source organism: Pinus tabuliformis (assembly GCA_031772625.1). NCBI lineage: Eukaryota > Viridiplantae > Streptophyta > Pinopsida > Pinales > Pinaceae > Pinus > Pinus tabuliformis. The sequence continues at coordinate 596,566,880 of CM062815.1, read as the reverse complement.
TGTTCACATTTACCAGACTGTTGCTACTCAATACTGAGATAGCTTACTAGAGGCTACCTGGCAATTACACAGACTCTGTCTTTGAACATATACTCAAAACACACATATAGATAGACACACTAACGATCTGGCCACTTTAGGTTTTCACCAGTGCTCTCACACTGATGCTGTTATAGACATTTTTGGGCACTGCAACCCCAATCAATTATGTCCATAAACGGAGGGCTCCTAAGTCCCTAAAAGTGTTGTTCCATCCCCTAAAAAAACAAGGTCAGATGATAACATCATCTCCCAGAAGTTCTCCATGAAAAACTACTCAAAACTGGTCAAAATTGGACCATCTCACCTGCTCCATGGTCAAAGTGCGCTGCATCCCACCTAAATGCACACGGGAGGTGCGATGCATACTAAAAAGCCCTTCTATGGGGTGCAATGGGCAAGAGTGGACAAATGGCAGAGTCAATTTGCGAGGTGGATGATCATGGAATCTTCCAGAAACTTCTCCTATGACACTTGCCTCTCTGCATTCGCCCAGGGATGAATAAGAGATCATCAATCTCCAAGTGGAATCAAGAACTATCAGAGAGAGGACACTAATCAAATCTCAGAAGCTGACTCACCTCCCTACAATCATCTATATATGGATCCCTCATCCCAAAGATCCAGAGGCTGGAATTTTGTATCTTGTAAGGAAGTGCTACTGGTTTCTTGGTGTAACATCATAGTGTTGGGTGATCTAAGCTTTTCATGAGGTGAAGAAGGGCTTTCTTGCTGAGAGGATGACGCTGGGTCAGAACAATTGGTTGTAATCCTCTTTTCTATTCTTGATATTAATAAAGCTATTCAAGTTTTCCTCCACATTCTTGTATGATTGATGATATATGCATTTGTGTGGTCAATATATATCTGGTCCTATATTGTTTATGATAGTAGATCTTTGTTCTTGGATAGTGTTATGCTGCTTTGATTCCACAGGTGCTCTTTGAAGCTGGGTAGATGAGGAAGCGAGTGGCAAAGATCTATCAGAAGGGAGAGGAATCAAGCAAGGAACCAAGCGCAAGACAGAGGTTGGTCTCCTTTGTTCCCCTCTTATCTACTTCTCATAAAGGAAAACGAAAGTAGTTTTAGTTTGTTTGTTTCTAAGATAGCTACCAGTCTTAGTGGGACTAGCAGCTCTGCATAGACACTAGATTTCCCGATAACAAAATGGTGACTCCGCTGGGGAGCGAATAGATTGTTTGTTTGTCTATATTTGTTTGCTTTATAAACTTATAGACGGAGCCTGAAGTCAAGCCAGCTAGCCTTCGAATTGCATTTGGTATGCAAGTGCAAAGTAGATCAATGTTGCTTCAATCTATCTCCAAGTTTTGTTTATGAACTGAACAATCGATTTACAAACTCTCTAATTGCCCTTGTGGTGGCTCTAGTAACCTCCTTAGATCTACCCCTATGATTTATTTACTGATTATCACTTGCTTGGCCTAAATCCCTGAACTTTGCTGCAAACTGTGATCAAGAACTAGATCAAAAGTCTCGCACTGTACCATCACACCCTCTCTTCAAGGATATCAGTATGCATTGCACTTCTCGTGTGCTGTAGGTGGGATGCATACTGGAATCCTTGTGTAACAGGTGCGCTGATCAGAAAAGGCTAATTTTTCCTCCAGACTTTGGTTTTTCTTCACTCTTTTCAGCTCTATTCAGGAGTTTTGCTATCTGTAGTCAGTATACCTCTGTTGGAAACCCCCTTCCTTGCCATTATTCTGCCTCCATTGTGCAAAGAACTGTAAATGTTTTTATGTATTGTGAGCCATTTTCAGTTCTCTTTTACAAAGAAGTAGCGTAATTGAACTGTCGTTTCTTGATTTGGAAGTGTCGCAAGTGTCGTTTTCAGTCATAGAAGAGAATCTGATTGTTCTTGATAGTCGATTACATTGTTACTCTTGTATTTGATTTGAATTAGTAGTTTTTCAAGTGTCGAAAGCAAGTTTTCAATTCCAAATCGCAAAGTGTCGTCATTGTCTTCATTTTGTCTTGAAAAGAAGCTTGTTAGTAATGTCACTTTGAAAAATAATTCAGATTTGCGCTTAGCTTTCTTTTTATCATTCACACATTAAGAAGGCTGAAAACAAATACATGCATGTGCATTTTCATTTAGACTGTTTGTTGGTTTGATTTAGGACAGTGCATATAGTGTGTTCTCTCTGCTCTATGTTGAAAGAATATCATCTCTCTTTCTTTAGTAGCTATGATTTTCATTGCAAAAAGAAGATTAAACGATTTTTTATCATCTTAGATTGCAATTTAGGAATTGTATATCTACATCACGTGGTGAACCTGAAAGGAAAATTTCTTAAGCAAGATCAACTATAAAATAAATTTAATGAATCTAAAAATGCTTTGGAACCTAACGCACAACATTTAGAAGTCTAGGCTAGAGACGTATTCCGGCATTGTAAAGCCTGGTAACTATTGCCTTCATTGCTGGTTGGGTGATTCCTTCACTTTGAGATGACAAGTGCCAGTACGGACTTGTGCTCCCACGTACCGTCGAGTATATATTGGGATACCACAATAGGCTATATCCTTTATCCATAGGAAGCCCTGTCTACTGCCCTATCAATCGCAATGCACTGAACACAGCATTCGGGAAGATTGACTACCGTATTGTAAAAAGTATTCTGCAGTTTTGCAATTGGTTTGGTAATCCCTCTGTCTAGATTTCTAGAGTAGTCTCTTTCGTTCCTTTTTAGACTCCTTAAATAAAAAGGTCCATCTGAGCACTTGTCACTTCAAGCTCATTAAAAATCGAAGGCGACTAGAGTCATCTCTTGTTTTTTCTCAACTCGTAAAAATTGAAAAAACAAGTTGTGTCAAAGCGTCTAAAATTCATTTAATTCGGAAACATATTTCCCCTTGATTTTTAGTTGATCGAGTAATCCGCAATCGTGGAATAAAGTCAATTGAAACCCCGTCATTCGCGGAGGCTTACAAGTCAACCGTCTTTGTCTCCAGAATCAAAACTGTTACAGAAGAAGCAAACTCGTTTAACCGGTTCGAAATCCCCTAGTAAAGTTAGAACAAGTGTTCCAACACCATTGGAGACTCCGGTTACTCCAAACATTTCTGGTATCCCTACCTTTATAGAAGAAGTTCCGCAGCCACCAAAGGACAGTAGAGCTGATCCTAGTGTGAAGGTAAACACTTGTATTACTGAACCAGCTCCATCTACAGCTGATTCGGAAGGTGTTATTCCCCAAACATCTGTCGCTGCAGAATCTATACCTTCTTCGACACCGGAAATATTTTACAGACCTGACGGTCTACCTCTTCCACCTGGTCTGATTGCTATAGAAGAGATTGTGGAGGATCCTCCATCTAGTACTCCATCGCAATTTGGAGTCGGGATCACCCTATATCCTTCTTCATCAGAAATTAGTCTACCGTTATCGAAAGCTCCTGTAGAATCGCTAGGAAATCTTTTGGATAGACTAGAAATGTCTGAACAACCGTCGACATCTAGGACTGTGTCATCTGACACAGCGACGGCAGAACTTCCTGTTGTCACTCCAACAATGTTTGCCAGCATACCATCTGTCCCAACTAGCTCTCAATCGCTAGATGGGGCCCACTCAGGGGCTATTTCGACAGTATGGTACGTTCCCATTTGTTCATCCGGAGTAATATCCGGAAGCTCTTACATTGAGTCTCAGCAAATTGATCCTTCAGGGTGTCAATTTCGGCAGTCCGGTCCTCAAGGGAAAATCATTCCTTTAGTATCGGATTACCGTCATATGGGGGGAAATATACCCTTTCATTGTCTCCTCCATGAGTTCACAACAAAATTCAGGTTATGCTAGAATTACATCTAGCGGTTGGGTGCCAATACTACCTCAACAACCAAGAGTTGTATACTCGATGCAACAATGTCTACCTATGTCAAATATACCAACTACGCCAGCTATTGTGACGGTGTCGCAACTACAAACGTTGCCTGTTGTATGCCAGCCTCATGTTTCTTACATTGTAATGCAACAGCCTCTTATCCCTACGACTCAACCACAATCGCCAACTAGTGGAATGAAACAGGCCCAAACGGGTACAATTACCCCTCATCTTGGTCAAACAGCCAGTATTGGACAACATCACATGGCTGGTGCAATATCAACAACCGCAATTCCAACAAGTCTACCAAGGATCTGAGCAACAAATCTTTGCAATTAATGGGCAGCCGTATATTCAAAACGGTCAAAATCAACCATTCTATAATGGTTATGCCCATCAACCTTACCAAAGTTACCAGGATCAAATGCATTATGCTGGTATGCAAAGACCAACTGCTCAAGCAATTCCATCTTATCCTCGGTATGCTTCACCAAACCTGAATCAACAATTACCCTTCATGGCGACTTTAGAGTTACCGGATCTAAATCGGCTAACGAACGATCCAATTGCTTATGCCCCTTGGTGGCTAGCGATTCCGCATAAACTTCCGTCAGATATCCCTAAATTTAATGGAAATCCGGGTGAAGACCCGTCAAATCATGTGATGAAATTTCATCTGTAGTGTTCATCGAACACCCTAAACGATGATTCGATTAGGCTTCGCCTTTTTCAGAGAACGTTAACTGGTCTGGCAGCAAAATGGTATATCGAATTACCTAGAGCTTCTTTTGATAACTTCAGTACCCTAGCCACAACCTTTTTAACCCATTTTCAATTACCCATAAGGTACGAAACGGGAACATAACTTCTTACCAATTTCAAGCAAACAATGGCCATTCACATATCCGATCATATTCATGAGTGGCGATGTCATCATAGAATGGTAAAAACGTATGTTCCTGATCAGCTTTTAGCTGAATGGTTTATTAAGTCATTATTACCTTCCATTACAGAAGATGTGGCAAAGGGAGGAGTCGTCACTAAAGAGCAAGTTATTGCTCGTGCGCAATATTTAGACTTGATTTATACTCAGTCTGGCATGCTCTATGATAAAATCCCTGATGCTCCCAGACTGGAATTTTCCGTTCCTCCTCCTCCTAAATCGAACAATGACTCTCATGCCGGCAATGGCGTGATTGGTACGACAGACACGAAATCAACAAAGGCTACATCTAAAAAGGCCCGTAAGATTTCTAGTCAAAATGCAAAAGAAGAACTTCTCGCCTCGGAAGTAAATGCCGTCTCAATTGACAAAGGCAAAGAAACCAAGCAACCAGGAGGCAAGAAGAAAAACAAAGGGAAGAAGAAGAAACAGGAGGAATCATCACCTGAAAAATCTTCTGCAAACCCTTCTGGAGATAAGAAACCAAATCGTCCATGTCTTATATGTGATGAGGATCATTGGGTAAGAGATTGTCCATATAAAGTTGAGCTTAAAAGATTCTTCAAGAATCCAAAAACCTCGGCAGTATTAACTGATCTATTTCCAAATCCAGGAAAAAATCTGGTTGCCAATGATAATGCTTCCCTGTCCCAAGGGCTGATGTTGTCTGTTTCAAAACAGCAAAATGATGCTTTGATAACGACAAGGAATAAAGATTACGGGAATCCACAGCTGTTGAACAACAAGGATAAAGATCAACCTAGTAGTTCGACAACAACTTCAACAGAAGTTGCGCTGCCCATCATTCCAAAGCTGACAATAAAACCGCCAAAGGGAGTAGTACACAAGTCGGAATTTAATCTCCGTTCCAGAGCAGCACAACATTATAATATAGTGGAAGATTTGGCCCAATCGCCATCCGCTATGTCGACACTTGAGGTACTGCAAAATTGCCCCTCCCAAAAGCAGGCTTTATTATCAGCAATAGGTGGGATTGACCCAAAGGATTCTAATCTTGTGTCCTTTAATCACAAAGGATATGACCCTCAGTTACCAGCTCAACTAGCTTTCGTCATTCAAGTGAAAGCCCTCAACAAAACTGTTCATCGAACAATTATTGATGAGGGGGCATCTACATGTATTATGTCGATGAATTGCTGGAAAACTTTAGGATCTCCAACCTTGTCGCGATCTTCGACAACATTAAAAGCATTTGATGGATGAACATCTACCCCATATGCGATTTTAAGTAACTTGCAAGTTGAAATCGGGGGGAAAACAGTAGAAATAGATGTTGAAGTAATCGACAGAAACCACGATTACAACATCCTACTGGGAAGGCCCTGGATATATGGTATGGTTGCCGTTGTGTCAACCTACTTTAGGAATATTTCATTTCCCTTTCAAGGAGGAATTACAATCGTCGACCAACAAACATTTCTCCCCAATAGTTCCCAAGTTACGAGAATCATTCCGATGATCCATGGAAGCCCTCATTCGCTTAAAAATATCGGAGTAGACCTACTAAAAGATGCTATATTAATGGGGACTTTTTCCCTCCCACCTCCAATCAATCTGGTGGAAGTGGCAACGGTAGGAACCTGCAATACAATATCTTCTATTCAAAAGATCTCAGAAAACGATATTAGCATGGATCATCTGCAGGTATTGCCTCCGAGCCCAGTAGAAATATTGTAGCCATCAATGTTTTTGGCATGGGAGGCAAAACCAAATCGACGCTCATCAAGCGTTTGGATAGATAGGTTTAAGGAATATGGCACCCCTTCAGATCCTTAATCGCAAGTGCATTACATCGACGAAGGAACCGTTCAGTCAATGATAATTGACGGGGCACCATGGGAAGATTACCACCATCGTTCCCATCTTCCAAATTGTCAAGAAGATACTCCTGAAGACCTTCATCATCCTTCAGTTTTTGATTTCCTATCAAATACTGTAAACACGGTGGATTCCGAGCAAAACTTGTCCAATATTGAAGAGACTATCGCCATAAATATCTCGACCAAAACAGATGTTGTAGAGAATATTTATGTTGGCAAATGTTGTTCTCCTTCAGAACTGGAAATATACAAAGTTCTTTTTCGCGAATTCAGAGATGTCTTTGCTTGGTCATATGATGAAATGCCAGGAATTGACTCGAGTATAGTTGAACACGAAATAAAGATGTATCCAGATGTCAAACCAGTACGACAACAGCTACGGCAGGTGCACCCCAAGAAAGCCGCTGCCATCAAGGCAAAAGTTGAAAAACTTCTCCATGCTGGTTTTATTTACCCAGTTCCTCTAACCAATTGGGTATCGAACATTATTCCTGTAATGAAAAAACAAGGAACGATTAGAGTGTGCGTCGATTATAGGGATGTAAATCAAGCTTGTCCAAAAGACAACTACCCTACACCCTTTATTGACTAGATAATTGATGAATGCGCCGAATGTGAAATCTTTTCATTTATGGATGGATTCTCCGAGTATAATCAAATAAATATCTGCCCACAAGACCAGTCAAAGACTGCATTTATTTTTCCGTGGGGCACATTTGCATATCGCAAGTTACCCTTTGGTTTAAAGAACGCAGGGGCAACATTTCAGAGGGAAATGAATTATGCCTTCCATGACATCAAATACATCGTTCAACCATATCTCGACAACCTTCCGGCTCATTCGCGAATGTGGACCAATCATCCGCAGCATTTGAGAGCGATATTTCTACGTTGCCGACACTACAAGATACGACTCAATCCGCACAAATGTGTGTTCTATGTCAGTTCTGGTCATTTGCTTGGCTTTGTAGTCTCAAAGGATGGGATTCGTCTCGACCCATGTAAGGTTCAGGCAATCATAAATTTGCCTCCACCTTCAAATTTGCTTCAGATTCAGAAACTCCAAGGGAAAGAAAACTTTCTGAGGAGGTTCATTCCAAATTACATTGAACTTGCTAAAGGTTATACACGTCTATTGAAAAAAGAAGTACCCTTCGTCTGGGATCAGGTTGCGCAAGCTTCCTTTGATGCTTTAAAGGAATCCCTAATGAAAGCATCATTAATGTACGCTCCTGATTATCAAAAAGACTTTAACATGTATCTGGCTGCAGTGGATACAACCATCGCAATGGTTTTAGTTCAAGAAGACAATGGAATTGAACATCCCATATATTATTTGAGTAGAAACTTAAATGATACAGAAAGCAAGTATTCCTATGTTGAAAAGCTGGCTCTCGCAGCTGTTCAAGCGATACAGAGATTTCGACACTATGTCCTCTTTCGAAAAACTACCATTTTGTCAGATTGCAACCCCATGACTTATATATTGTCGCGACAGTTGCTGGGGGGAAAATATTCAAAATGGATAGCAATTCTTCAAGAGTTTGATCTGGAATTTGTAAAATCCAAATCGAAGAAATCCCTGGTTTTCGCGGAATTACTATGCGATCTCCCATTGTCGTCCAACAATGAAACATCCGAAGAAACCATCATGGATGAATCTTTGTTTCTGATATCTTCAAGCAATCCGTGGTATGGAGATATAATCATCTATCTCCAAACCCAAAAATATAGGTCTAATACCTCTCGCTTGGAACAAAAACGTATTCGATACCAATCAAAAGACTACATGATCGTCGGTGATACGCTTTACCGTCGTGGTGTCGATACAGTTCTGAGGAGGTGCCTCACCCATGAGGAGGCCGAAAAAGTCTTGAATGATTGCCATTTAGGCACGTGTGGGGGGCATCAATCTGGTTACGCTACGGTGCAAAAAATTTTACGAGCAGGATACTTCTGGCCAACAATGTTCAAAGATTGCATAACCGCAGTCAGAAGTTGCCATGCATGTCAAATTTTCGATAGCAAAACCAGAAGACCACCCGCACCCCTACAACCAATAGTTGTTGTTGGGCCATTCGCCAAATGGGGCATAGATTTCATGACATGTAACCCCACCTTGATCGTGGGGCATGGGTATATCATAGGCGCGGTAGACTATTTTACCAAGTGGGCCGAGGCGATGCCTACATTAAACAACATCGGCGAAACAGCTACCCTTTTCTTTTTCAATCATGTATTCGCCAGATTTGGCGTTCCACAGGCCATAGTCACAGATCATGGATCGCATTTTTGCAATCACATGATGGTTGAATTGGCTGCCAAATTGGGGTTGTCCCACAACAGCTCTACTCCATATTACCCGCAGGCCAGTGGACAAGTTGAAGCAATCAACAAAGTCCTGAAGCGGATGCTGCAAAGGATGATTGGAGTCCACAAAAGGAGTTAGCACCTGATCCTGTACTCAACCTTGTGGGCATACCAAACATCGGTAAGGAATGCAACCAGGTTTACACCCTTTCAACTGGTGTATGGCCTAGAAGCAATCTTACCAGTTCAGTGTGAGATCTCGTCCCTCAAACTCACAGTCGACCTTCTCCCTGGAACTTCAAAAGAGGAGGCTCGTTTCTTGGAACTAATCCAATTGGATGAAACCCGTCGTGATGCCGCTTTGGCTAACGAAGCCCATAAGAAACGAGTCAAGGCGCAGTTCGACAAGAATGTCAAACCCTGTGTCTTCTCAGAAGGTGACTTGGTCTTACTTTACGACCAGGAATCCGATAAATTGGGAGCAGGTAAATTCAAGTCTTTGTGGATGGGCCCCTATATTGTTAAACGTGTATTAGCAAAAGGGGCCTACGAGTTAGTGGATTATGACGGGATTCCACTGGCGCAACCCCGTAACGGGTTGTACCTTAAGTGTTACTACGCATGATTCAGTGTAGTAACCCCTATGCTTTTGTTACATTTTTGTTTTCGCTAAGGGTAATTGTTTTGGTCAAGTAATCCACTTTTTACATTTGTTGCAGATGTCGAACCTATTGGAATCATTTGTTGGATATGCCGACGGAGCGAGTCGTAGTTCGCGGAACCTATCTTTTGCGGCCTGGACATTTTTTATCCAAGCGGTGAGTTAGTAAGTTTCAGAGGGGTATGTATTGGTCGATCAACAAATAACATCGCTGAATATAGCGCGTTGATAGAACTCCTCTCTGATGCCATCACACATGGCATACGCCGAATTGTCATCAGGCTAGACCCACAACTCATTGTCCTACAACTCACTGGTATCTACTCCGTCCGAAATCCAGCTATATATCGCATGTTCCTAAGGGTCAAGATTTTGGAAAGGCAGTTTGATTCTATTCAATACCAGCATATTTCCAGAAATTTAAACACATTAACAGACTTATTGGAAAATTATGTGTTAGATAGACATTTGCAACATTTATAAAAAGAATCATTTCATCAATATTTGCATCAGGATCATGTAACTTAACCAAAATAGAACTCCAAAAATCAAATATATATATATATATAGATATATATATATATATATAAAATTGTTTATGGTTTACACATAATGTTTTGTAACCAAGATAAAATTGGTCAGATGACCCAAAACTCAAAATGCTAGGGGGCACCCTAGTCTAATGATGCTGGTGATAACAAGTCACCGCCTGTGCAATCATGCGTAAAAGCCTAGTCCATCGACTCGGCACGCCGGTAGTATGTCGCTGCAACCTCAGAGGTAGCTCGTTAGTCCTCACGTCTGGAATACCAAGAGTGAGGCCCTCGACCTAATCCTACAATGTTGAAAGAGTCTCGACCACATCAAGGTCGCGAAGGATGGCCCTTCCCACAGCCTCTACTGTTGGAGCGGCAGCTGGCACTCTCAGGTGTACTACTAGCCGAACTGGTCCAACATCTGCATGAGCACATGAGTTTTAATTAGTCCTGATAGAAGAAAGCACAAGAAAATTATAAAAAGAAATGATAAACAGAGATATGGTCAAAGAATTTACCGATAGCACCCCACTGCTCGCCAGCCGACAGCACCAAATCCGGGTCACCCCGGAAATCCATACCAGCATATGGATACTTGAAAAAAACCATCTCCTAACAATTGAACCACTCGAAGAAGGTATCAGAAAAGGAAACTTGGGACTGACCAGCATGTCTGGCCATAAGGTAGACCCATCTCTGCATTCGTGGCTCAGTCGGTGGAGGTAAACCAAGTGAAACGTACTGCAGCCGCATTAGTGGGATCTTTTCCAAGGCAAAAGCAGTCAAAATAGAACCATAACCAAAGTTCTTCAATCTTCCATTTTTTACCTTGGTCAGTTGTTCTTTCATCACACCAGTTGAACACCTTTGGTTCAAGGCATTCCAATGCATACTGCATATAAGACCTGTTGGCCACATGAAGAGCTGCATTACCAGCCAGTCTAGCAAAGTGAACAGAATGGTCCTCAAAGACCTGCCAGTGACATCTTGGATATTGATCTTGCCGTCCTTACTCGGTTGAGATCCCTCTCTGCAATACCGACGAATATAATCTCTCACGGATTCAACCCACGGGCCGAACCTGATAATGAGATAGGGGCACCACGCCTCGATAAGCCAGTCAAAAAATAGATGTCCACGACAGTCAAAGGGATGGATTTGCCCCTAATCTGGAACACCTGGTTGGTAGGATCCCATGCATCGAGAAAATATTGTAACAAGTTGATTTGTTGCCCCATGCTAGAGATGCAGAAAAACTTGAACAGGCCACAGTTCCACAGTGCATTTACCGTAACCGGATCATGTAAAGCAAGCATGTCCTCTTCTTCATGCCCACGTTCTCACCAAGTAACAGGCATTTTTATCCAATGAATCTCTGAAAACAAACAAGAGAAGAGTCAAGATCCTGATTTGGTGAAAAATAGGCAAAATTTTCCATGAAAAACTGTGCACAAGTTTCCCCCCTTGTGCCCATCGCACCCCTAGTAGTGTACTGGGTGGGATGCATGCTGACTGGCCAATGTCTAAGCCAGCATGCATCGCACCTTTCGATATAGGAAAGGTGTGATGGAGCCAGGGCGAATTCTTCAAACCCCAAGGGCTCAGAAAAACCAGGAAACATGCTCAGAATTCAAAAAGGAAAGAATGAAACTGAAGAGCTCAGGTTTAGCTCTTACCTGGTCCAGATGGCGCCAAGAATCGTCCACAGAATCTCCTGGAATCGACTAGTGAAAATCAAAGGGGAAAGCACCTCCAAAGCTCCAACAAACCAAAGTTCAAATGAAATGGTAAAATGAGAGGTAAAAACCACTTTTAAATTACTTCTCACGTAATTCAAGTAAAATATTAGTGTTTTGACTCATTTTTCAAGCATATATTATTTGTTTCTAACTAGTTTGATGAAGCAATTGAGTAGGCAGTACAACCTTTGAAGGAACAAAGTTGTCAATGGTAAAATCAAGGTAATCAATGACCATTATATCGAGCAGTTTTTATGTGGAGTTAAAACTTGTTAAAAAATAAACATAAGCAGTGAGAAAATGTTTCCCCCAGAGTTTAAGCTCATTCATTAAAAAATGAACCAATTTCCAGTAAATAACCATCGTGAATGCATTATCATCATCCTTTGAAGCTCTGGTCGTGTTCTCATCATCACCTCCACTTTGTATTGGCTGATCATTCACCTCCATTTGATTGTTTACCCTTTTTGAGGAACAGATGTGAAGAGTGATCCTGTTAGCCATCCTTGTGACACTGCTATGATCGGAAAATTCCAAACCTTACCTGGAATTAGCTGCTACCCGAATTTATCACTCATTCCTCGAAAAACGAGTCTCATTTAAGCTCTTTTCATCTGACTCGTAAAATATGAAAAGATTGCCAAGTAATTGGCCTCTCCAGCTTGTTAAAGTGACCGGAAGTGCTATCCCTCCTTTAGATTTTAATCTTTTTGGACTTGAGGGATTATTACACAAAAAGATCGAGCGCTTGTTTTGTTCGGCTCGTTAAAATTACCAAAAATTCATCCCTTTTGTATTATTTTATACTTTTTCAGACTCAAGGGATTATATGACGAAAAATGATTGTTCGAGTTTTCTTTATGTCCCTTTCAGACTCTCTAAAATTGAAAAGGACCAAGTTATCTTTGTCGTTAAACGCATTAAAACCGAATAGTGACAAACTTGTCCATACCGACAAGAACAAGTTTCACTATCACTAGGCTCGTTAAAACATAGTGATGGGTTTGCCCGAAGGGAAAATTATAGAACAAGCATATGTTATCCTCCTCAAGCTTGACAAAAATAAAGAGGTACTGGTCAACAATGACTGGGGAAAAATTGGGAAGAAAACTTGAAGAAACTTTATTGGTAGCAAGTCGCTCTTGAACATGACACTTTCACTCCGCATCCGAGTCGGGTTGGGTTGTTCCGTTCACTAGTCATGTCACCATTGGTCCATCACACCATCCACATTTGGGTTTAACGCTACCAATCCATCATGTCAGTGTCGCCGATATGTTCAAGAGAAGTCGCTCAGAGAATTCACCTGTGTCTCATCCACTGCAATACATTTACGCTCCATTCTTTCATGACCACCACCCTGAACCTTATACCATCAGATCGTTTTCACCTCCATTAAAATCATTTGATCCGTTCTGTGTCGTATATGTGGGATTCATTAAGGCCCTCCTATGATGGATCACTTCTTGTCGACATCAGCTCATTATCTAGGAAGTCAATCTAGGAACAACCCTTTCAGTACTTTGAAGCTTGCATGCCTCAATGGAAAGTTTCTCACTTCTGGCGACAGGTTTAACTCAATGGCCTTCGACCGAAAGATTTTGCGTGGTGTTCGACGCCAAGTCCATTTTTCACACCACGTAGATTGTACTGTCGTACCTTGAGGGTCATCATCATTATCGATGATTCATCTCGCGCCTGTTAATAGCTTACATCACTAGCTGGTAATCAGGCGATGTCTTTCCATGTTTGACTCCGGAACATCTCTCACATGGATCGACTTGTACTTTGAGTGAAGATCGAACGAGATTGAATACCCCGGATCTAGTTTCATCCATCCGGGCTACGATATATATTCAGGAAAATAAAGACATCAAATGTACATCATTGCTGCACATATAATCATCCAATCTAAGGGATGATGGCTCTACCAGAATCATCAGTCTGCACACAGACGATTGTCTGTCTTATGTACATGAAAATGAATTTATAAAGCTGAGCATGGGAATGCCCGCCTCACCTAGATCATGAAAATATTATGAAGATAATGTATTGTATTGTATCTTATTATAGGTCGCCTTCCAGCTCGAAAAAAACTTCGGATCCTCATGATAAAGCATTTCACCCGACATCAAAAGACTAATGACCTCATGCTTTAGGGGGAAATTGTTATAGACCTTTTTGGGCACTGCAACCCCAATCAATTATGTCCATAAACTAAGGGCTCCTAAGTCCCTAAAAGTTTTTTTCCATCCCCTAAAAGAACAAGGTCAACTGATTACATCATCTCCCATAAGTTCTCAATGAAAAACTACTCAGAACTGGTCAAAACTAGACCATCTCACCTGCTCCATGGTCAAAGTGCGCTGCATCCCACCTAAATGCACATGGGAGGTGCGATGCATACTAAAAATCCCTTCTATGGGGTGCGATGGGCGAGAGTGGAGAAATGGCAGAGTCAATTTGCAAGGTGGATGATCATGGAATCTTCCAGAAACTTCTCTTGTGACACTTGCCTCTCTGCATTCGCCCAGGGATGAGTAAGAGATCATCAATCTCCAAGTGGAATCAAGAACTATCAGAGAGAGGAAACTAATCAAATCTCAGAAGCTGACTCACCTCCCTGTAATCATCTATATATGGATCCCTCATCCCAGAGATCTAGAGGCTGGAATTTTGTATCTTGTAAGGAAGTGCTGCTGGTTTCTTGGTGTAACATCATAGTGTTCGGTGATCTAGGCTTTTCATGAGGTGAAGAAGGGCTTTCTTGCTGAGAGGATGACACTGGGTCAGAACAATTGGTTGTAATCCTCTTTGCTATTCTTGATATTAATAAAGCTATTCGAGTTTTCCTCCACATTCTTGTATGATTGATGATATATGCATTTTTGTGGTCAATATATATCTGGTCCTATATTGTTTACGATAGTAGATCTCTGTTCTTGGATAGTGTTATGCTGCTTTGATTCCACAGGTGCTCTTTGAAGCTGGGTAGATGAGGAAGCGAGTGGCAAAGATCTATCAGAAGGGAGAGGAATCAAGCAAAGAACCAAGTGCAAGACAGAGGTTGGTCTCCTTTGTTCCCCTCTTATCTACTTCTCATAAAGGAAAACGAAAGTAGTTTTAGTTTGTTTGTTTCTAAGATAGCTACCAGTCTTAGTGGGACTAGCAGCTCTGCATAGACAATAGATTTCCCGATAACAGATACGCAGGCTTCTCAGATCACCTAAAGACTTGAGTTTTTCTCATGATGCAAGAAGATCAGACTGAATGTCCGCAATTGCAGAGCAGGAGAAGATATCGACTCCCAACTTCAAAAGACACAATAACTCTAACTCTCGATGCCCCGAATGAGCCTGACTCTCTTCGTTTTATAGGAAGAAGAGGGGACAAACATTCGACCATCGGACCAAAAAGTTGAGTACGAAAGATTCTATCAATCACGGAGATGTGGTTCAATATCCACCAAGTCAAAGAAGTGCTCCGAGTCTCGTGACTAAATAATCTTTTTCCTATTACAAGATTACAATCAATCCTATGGAAAGCATATTATCTACAAAGTGGATGCCTTTTAACCAGTTAAGGCCCACGAGGAAACTGGCCATGAATAGTCCTCATGATTGGACAACATAATTACACAGCGGAGCTTTCTGGATAAACCCACGAAAACATTTTTATGAAGAAGGACTAGCACTCTCGGATGATTCATCGAGAGCTGTGATTCCTGGGAACCTACTTCTGTGATAAATGAGGCCATTCCATGCCTTTGTATAGATCCACCGAACTATCGTAGGTTTATTCAGCACATATTGATGCTTTATTTTAGTCATGACTAGCCATTTTTCATGCCTAGCCATAAATTGTTGTAGTATATGGTGATTTGGATAATTCAGCAGATCACTTACTGTGGTACAAGGAATATGAAAATAGACAACAGGATTTCTGTGGTAGCATTTGTCACATGACATCTGAAAATAAATTTCATAAAAGATTGGATCTATAGCTTTGCAATTTAGTCCATAATCTCTCCACCAGTCACCTAATCATCCTGAAAATTGATTTCTTTGCATGGACCCGATTGATCCAAATTTTAATTTTGTATAATGGATTTCTTTCTTTCCATCAACATTTTGGATATCCCACCATAATGTTTTGTAACCTGTAAAATTAAAAACAGTGTTAGGAAAAATAAGATTAGGATTATTTTGTGGCCATAAGATAGGAGAATTTCTGGTGATTGTCCAATCTGTGTTTCTGGTTCTGTTGATGACTAAATATCTGTGATAAATATTTCTTTGTCTTCCTCCTTCAGACCAGATCATTGCGATGTCATGGAAATTATTTTGTAATGCCTCTTCTGCTTGATGAGCTGCAGCCATACTGCTAGTATACACCATATCATGGATCCAACGATTTCCTTTGGGAAATACTCTTCTTTCAGGCACTAGGTGTAAAATATCTATATGTGGCTATAGATCTGCATCTAAGACTTTTGTTTGTCTTAGCTGCCAGGTTGGCTTCCAGTTCTCCTTGTATTCTTCCCAGCTTTGGTCCTCTCTGATAGTTCTGAGAACTTCTTGTTGATTATCTGGGTCCCATTTAGTAACAATAACAAAAACATGTTCTTGTTCTTGTGACTAGGTTTGTATGTATTCTCGGCTGAGAAAATCAGGTAGACAGTTGTCTTCTCCTTTGATGTGTTCCACTTCAAAATCAAAATTTGCAAAAAGGGCTTGCCATTTGGTGAATTTGGCTTCTCCAGGCTTCTTGATATCTTTATTAAGCACCTTCTTAAGGGCAGACGCATCTGTCCTAAGAAGAAATGGTTTATTGACCAGATGGATCTCGAATTTGTCGATGCTATTCCATGCTGCTTTCACCTCTTTTTCTATAGTAGAATATCTTTTCTCAATGGGGTTCCATGTTCCTGAAGCGAACTAGATAACCTATTCTTCATTATCTTTTTTCTGTTTTAATATACCCCCCCATCCGATGTTGTTGGCATCAGATTCTACAATCTTATAAGTTGCATCATCAGATATATACAGTATGGGAAGGTCTCTAACCTTGGCTTTAATCTTTTGAACTGCTCTGGTATGGAGTGGAGACCAAGGTTCAGGATTTTTGTGCAGCCTCTGATTTAATAAGCTTCTGTCCTTAGCGTAGTCTTGATAGAAATTACTTATGTAATTTAAACAACCAAGAAATCTCTGTAGCTGCGTCTTATCTATAATGATGTCTGGAAATTTGTTAGAGAATTCTAGAGCATGTTTTTGCAAGGAGATTTGGCCATTGAATATAGTATGGCCAAGAAATTTAATGGAAGTTTGAAAGACTTCAATTTTTTATTTTTTCTTAATACAAGACCATTCCTTTTTATTGTATTTACAAAGGTCTGTATATGTTTAAAATTATCTTGCAAATTTTTTGAAAAAATAAGTATATCATCTATATACACAATCAGCCAATCGAAGAAGGGTTTAAATATAGAGTCCATCACCTTCTGGAACTTGGATGGTGCATGCTTTAGGCCGAAAGGCATTACATTCCATTCATAATGTCTGGCTGGGACACTGAAAGCTATTTTAAATTTATCCTTCTCTGATATAGAAACTTGCCAAAATCCTGATTTCAGATCGAACTTGGAAAATATTTTTTCTCCTGCTATTCTACTTATCAGATCTCCTTTGTGGGGAATCGGATATGTATTATCTGCTAGTACTGAGTTCAAAGGCTTATAATTGATGACTAGCCTTGGGATGCCTCTGATTTGTTCTGCTCTTTTATTTACATAGAACCCATAACAATTCCACGGGCTCTCTGATTCTCTAATCAATTTCTTACTCAACAGATTCTTGATTTCTTTTTTGCAGAGATCATGATATTCCTTGTTCATCGAAATTGCCTTACTTTTACATGGCTTACCTATATATTTTGTTTTATAGGGCAATTCAACACAATATTGCTTTCTGTGCCAAAAAGCATTTGGATCTTCTGCACAACATTCTTTCTCTATTTGTGCCTTTAATTCTGAAATCTTCTTTTGTATTGTTGGTAAGCTTAGCTGTTGTGAGATATGAATGGTGGATTTCAGATCTTTTAGATCTGTTAGCTTTGATTCAGCTTTCTTTATCTCTTCCACAGTCTAAACCATTGTCGAAACTCGTGGAGCTGAGACATATGGTAATTTAATTTTTCATGGGCCATTCAAGGAGGTAGGAAGAGTAATAAAATATCCACCGTTATTCTTTTTTGTTCTAAATGAACCATGTGGTTCAACAGTAGCCAAAAATATGTTACCTAAAATACAATCAGCAGGGATGTCAGCAACTGCAAATTTTAATTTTATGCAGTGATTATCAAAGCAGATAGATGCCTTGGGAATTTCATACTTCAGCGTTTTACTTCCCAAGCCAATAAATTTTCTTTCTGTTGTCATCCGATATTTAGCAGGGATTACTTTTGTATTTAAAATATTTACTTCTGCTCCAGAATTAATAAGAGAAGTCAATTTGAACATCTATCCCTGTATGCAAATATTTATTTGTACATGACGTTGCTGGTATTTGATGGCAAGTATCCTCATTTCCTGAAAACCTGAAGCAATATCTTTTCTTCCTTCATAAATCTGTACATTTGGCTTGTAAAATTCTGTTGTATCATATTCTTCTATAGGATCTGCTTCATCAATGGATTTTCCTTTTTCTAATCTCACAATCTGAGATTTAAGAATAGAAATTTCAGATTTGAGATTGTGAATTTCATGACTTACCTCCCCCAAGGTAAGCGTGCGAACCTTATCCTGTTGTTGATGTCTTTGGAATGATTTTGCATTCTTTTCATAAGAGGCATCAATGAAGAGTGGCTTCTTTGAAGAACCTCTGCTAGAAGATTTCATTTGGTCCATGAAGGCTTCCATAAGGCGATTCTTCATTTCTCCTTCTTCCATAGCTCTTATTTGGGACAAGATTTTTATCTCATCTTCTTCTGTCTATGCCATAAGAATTTTTTCTTTGTATTTCTATGGTTGTATATCTTCATCAAAAGATTCATTAGAAATTCTGTTTCTCCTTCTTCCATAGCTCTTATTTGGGACAAGATTTTTATCTCATGTTCTTCCATCTATTTAATTAAAGCATGAGAGGATTCTGTTTTCCACCATTTTGATAGTGTGCCTGTGAAACACTGGATAATTAAATTGTAGGCTTCTACCTCAGTTTTTCCTCTTAGACACATAAGTTTATATTTGGTAAACATCATGTCTACCATTTGTCTTATCTGGCCGACACTAAGGTTATCTATAGTCCATTCCCTATGAGAATCAGGGAAGAAAGTGTGGGTTTCAGGTAGTTTGCCTTTTCCTCTGATATCAGGTGCTGAATACCTGTTGTACTGACTTTCCAAAGGCTCATATATAGGCATAACTTCTGGCTCTTTTTCCTCTTCCTTAAACAGACTTGCTATAGAAATATGTTCACTTGGAGTTTCAACTTTTTCTGGTTCTTGGGATGCAATTTCTTTGGGGAATAAAAAAGGAAACCTGTCGACTGGCTTGACAGGATCCTGAATACGGACACTTGCTTTATGCAAAAAAGAAGAAGGAACTGGTTTTTCTGTTTTGGATATAGATAATTGATTCATCTTCTGTACCAGTTCATTTATTTGTCCAGATGTAGAACCAATATGTTCTACCATTTTGTCTTCAACATTCTCTAGCTTTATTAGAGATTCTCTAACATATCCTCTAATTACTAAAGTAGAATTTTGAACATTATTCAAGGAATTATTTACAGAATTTAAAGAAACTTGGACAGTATCAAATTGTTCTTTGACCTCTTTGGATTTGGCCATGTTCATTTCAAGACCTTTCACAGCTGTGTTTGTCCAATTCAGCTGTTCAGAAGTTTTATGTATTCTGCCATCAGTACCAAATGCACTGTCATCCTTTAATACTAATGGTATTGCTTTGGCAAAATTTTGTCCTTCTCCAAGCACTATGCCTTTGTATGGAGGAAAAGTTGTAGGTGTTTCAACTTTAAGGCCATCTAGTGCTATCCAAGAATGTTGAGATGAAGTGGATGCATCATTCATTAAAATCATTTGTTGCTTTCTCTTTTCTAACCAAACATAGAATGAGATCCATGTGTCAGTACAATCCATGTGGTTTTTTTCATTCTTGAGACAATTTTATTTTCTCAGACATAGAATGACCAAAACCAAATTCTTCTACTTTAGGATTTGTAAAAAGATCCCAATTCAACATGGCTTTCATCCATTTAGTAGGGACTCTATTTTTCAGACATCCATCCATTAAAGTGAAGAATTTGTGCATCTCCATGACTGTTGGCTTTTTGCAATCATCCGAAACAGAACCAAATCGGCAATCTGGTATAAGGCCATTAGCTTGCTCAAGATAACCAAGACCATATCTTGGTTTGGCTGGTCTCATTACTGAAAACATTTGGGCTAACCTCAGATCTTGATTTTCAAAAATAAGAATGTCATGCATCATTAAAACATGCTTTGACTCATGAGGAAATGGAATTTCTGAGCACTTAGGATTAGGACATGGATTGACAAAAGTTGTAGGTGGGGCTTCACCAGTCCTAGGATGATGGTTCTCATGGATTACCAAATCTACAAGCTGGCTTAAAATAACTGGATACTGACACTCTGGACATTTAACTTCTAGGGAAGAAAAATTTACCATCTGGGCTAATTCAAACAATGAAATATGTTTGCAAGTATTTACAAGAGAACTTGTGCAAGCAGTGTCAACAAGTTCAGGATTTCTGTATAATGGTGAAATCCTACACATTTGATCTATCCTCTTTCTTTCTATAGTAGATCTACAGGGGAAAGATAAGACGACAGATGAGGACTCTTCTCTGATATCTGCAGAAGTAATTTTCTTAACTAACGGAGGCCTAGGTTTTGAAACCACCTAGTGTTTAGGGAATGTCAAAGCTTCCCACCTGATTGTTTGGTGTTCTATTTTTTGATTTCTAGAGTTTGTTAACACCACAACACTAGCTTTAGAATCTTTACTGGGAGCATCCATAACAGCAGGATATAGGGTATTTGTGTGCCTGAAGCAATCTCTGGTTTGGATTGCTATATTATGTCTTTTCTTATTCATATCAAATCCAGTTGTTTGGATTTGGAGTTGGAGAATGCTCTCAATAGTTTCATCAAAGACATAAACTGAAAAATTTGGATAGCAATCAAAATACACTAGACCATTTGAAAGAGGTGCAACTATCCCTCCTATTAATGAATCTGTATATTTGCTATGTGTAAGATCTCAGACAGTGGCTAACACAAAAGTATTCAAACCATGATGTGTTAATGCATGTATTCCAATTCTGATACAACCCAAATCAAGGTACTGGGTTTTTAGACGCTTAGCCTCAACCTGTAATTTTTTGGGGTTAAGTAAAGGAATAGATTGTACACAGTCAAAATTTTCCTGAATCTGACTAATAGATTCCTTTATACTTATCCTAGTAGCGACAATTAAATGGAAGGCAGACAGATCTGCATAGGCTTCTGAAGCATTAACTGAAGGTAGTTGTCATCTAGCAGAGGGTTGGCTTTCTTCATATTCAAGTTCAGCAGAATTTAAAACCTTACTAGATGCAATAGCGAACATATCCCGAAGGGGATTTTCTTGAGCAGAGGACTCTTGCTCTTCGATATCACGGTATGAAACAGACTTTCTAATTGGATCCATTTTATAGAGTGATGAAAATGAGTACTGACCCGGCGAACCAGACGTTACTGGCTCTGATACCAATTTTATGCAGGGGCTTTCACAAAGCTTGCTACAGTGCTGCTACAGTGTCGCGTGCTCCACGCGCTATGCTGTTGTCACTCTCTGCTGACTTGGCCTTGCTGTGTCTCTTCGTTTGTCTTCACTGATCGACCTTTGGTGAACTTAGTGCGAACCTACTCGGATCTTTCATGCTTTGCGACCTTACATATGGCTTCCTCGCCTTCCAATGGTCTAGCATCCCTTCGAACCTTTGGCAAACCCCTAATGAACTTCGAGTGAAGATTATGAGACAACTACTACACAACAGCACAAATTAAAGCACACAGTACTCGGAAGAGGAAAATGAAATAACACTCTTTTATTGAATTTTCAGATATCATGGTATCAGAGAGCAAGGACGCCATTTAGAAAGACAATAATGATAATTATCATGTTTCTAAAATAGATATCTACATATTTCTAAAATGATCAACCAAAATAACACTGTCATTAATATAGAAGATAATGGCCCTATTTTATTTTTAGAATTTGGTGTATAAGCATTTGGTACTATGGAAGTACAAACAAACCAAAAGAGAAATTTTATAACAAAATTAATGAAGACCATATGCATCGAAGGACAAGCATCATCTTGTATCCATTTCATTGTCCCCTGACTGAGAAAGTTATTTTCTACAAGGCTCATAATTTATTTTATGAAATTGAATCCACTACAAGTAACTAGGTTATTAGTCCCTACCTTCGGCATAGCAGGGACTATTGCGATTGATAAGCATTGATTTATTATTAAATGACTTTGACCAATTAATATATTCTTACACATTTCAAGTTTAAACCAATGTTTTAAATAAAATATTCTTCTGAGCAAACTTTTATCCAATGCTTTTGTTTGGACCTCTTATTGTCGGCTCAACTGTATACTTTTCCTAAAACTTAGGATACTTTCAGCTTGGCTCGCTGCGTTTATCCAAATTTTTTCCATCTTGGATGGCTTGCTTCTTTTATCCAAAGTTTGTTGTGTTTATCAAAAGTTTTTCCATCTTGGCTGGCTGCTTTTATCCAAAGTTTGTTGCGTTTATCCAAAGTTTTTCCATCTTGGCTGGCTGCTTTTATCCAAAGTTTTTAGCTGCTTTTCTCCATAGTTTTTCCAATCCAATTTTTTTTCCCATCCAAAGTTTTTACCTGCTTTTAGCCAAAATTTATGCATATAATTTATGCATATCCAAGTTTGAGTAGATATCCATGCCTTTGTCTTCAACGACTCTAGTTGCACCTCACCTTGCCACCTTTTAGCTGCTAGCAGATGCCAACTGTTGGTTGCCACCACCTCTCTGATTGTTAGCTGCGAGCTGCTGCCACCTCTCTTATTGTTAGCTGCCACCACCTCTCTAATGGCTACCTCTCAACTCCTTGCTGCCACCATATGCGTCTTTGTTGGCATCTCTCCATTTTCTTTCTTCCATTGTGTGAAACCTCAATGGAGAGGTAACCCACAACAACTCTAAACATAGCTGTTGCCTACGTTGATGCTTTTGACACCTCTGTTGTGGTTGCTTCTTCAACTGGAGGTCAATTGACATGCTATTACAAATCGTACCTGCATCGACATGTTACAAACAAGAATTGTACCTACATTGACAAGTTGTTACAAATAGTATACTATATTTTGTTATATATGTTGTTACAAATAGTACTAAAATAGTAGGAAATTGTAGAATCGATGTTGACAAACTATGCCGAAGATAATCAAACACCAACAGGATATACTCACAATATATATGGAAGGTAAACTAATAAGCATGTTTTAGATTCATAATGCATTAGAAAAAATAAATTTCTATGACATGATTTAAATCATGAACTGTAATATACTGGCCCAATTCTATTACCTAATATTCCTTTAAGGACTATTTGTAACCTTATCATGATGCCCCAAGAATTGTAACCGCCTCTCATAGTAGTTTCTCAGTGATGGAAGATGGTTATCACAATTATACAAGGACTTGTAACCAAGGATATCTTTTAGATTGGTAAGAAAAAAACAAGAAACTGTGAGAGAAAAATAATATCTAATATAGAGCATTATGAAATTGAGAATACATGATTTTCTTTTTAGCTGTACTTTCCACTGACCTTACACAAAATTTGTAACAAAAAATCTATAACCCAAGAATGCTTTGAATGCAATAATCTGTAACATAAGAATGCTTTGAATACAATAATATGTAATGTAAGAATGCTTTGAATGCAATAAAGTATAGCTGAATGAAATAAATTCTGGTGCATGATGCGAACCACCATTGTTTCTATAACTAAAACTAACCACAAATTAAATCCTATTCTGATAAGATAAGACTTCGTATTAAAACCTTAGGGTAGCAGAGGGAGCTCAGCAAAGCTCCTTGGCACCTCACACTCTTGGGATGGGGAATTTATTTCAATATATAAACTTGCTATATCTGGACTTTACTGAATGATCTTTAAAACCTTAGGGGAGCAGAGGGAGCTCAACAAATCTCCTTGGCACCTCACACTCTTGGGATGGGGAATTTATTTCAGTATATAAACTTGCTATATCTGGACTTTACTGAACGATCTTTTTGGTTTGGTGAGCCCCTACTAATGACATTGGGTAACAATCTTTTTGGTTTTGTGAGCCCCTACTAATGACATTGGGTAACAATCTTTTTGGTTTTGTGAGCCCCTACTAATGACATTGGGTTCATTCATGATTTCATGACTGTAGTGTGTCTCGCTAGGAAAAATAGTAAAAGCAACCAGTTCTAAGTGTCAATGTTGGTTGATAGAGGCATTGTTCAAATCTTGTATCTGTGCTTCGGCAGGAAACCCTGGTAGGCAGTGTGAAACCCGGATTATCGGGTTGTGGCTGGGAGAGCCCATGAATGGAGGTTCAATGGTTGGAAAATTTGGGGCGACTAGGGCAGATCTGGGCATGGTGTTGATGGGCCGAGAGCTTGGCCACAGCGATGAGCAGAATGGCCAAATATACAGGTCCATGGAAAACACCAACGGGCCCTCTGCAAAGAAAGAAAAAATGGTCGTGTTAAATTTCCGAAAGAGGGAAAAATTAAAACAAGGGACAATAAATTCTTGCAACTAGGATGGACGTTTTACAAAGAAACTCACCCAAGCTGTCGGTGCCATGGATTGTTGTCGAGGAAGGGGATGTTGGCAGGAAAAATGGTCGTCTCTGATGAAAACACGTTTAGTGAAAGGCCTCCTTGTTAAGAAAATGAAGGGAAAAAACCCTTTGGTGGAAAAAAGACGCAGACGCAGATCTCCAGGCGTCGTTGTTGTTGGAAGGTCATGCAAATGGGTAGCCTAGGTGGGAAGGGCAGAGCAGGGTGAGGTAAACCGCTGATGTATGCTTTGCACCATTCGATGGAGTTGTGGATAGGTGTGTGGTTGAGATCTCTGACGAAATAATTTTTTTTGGGTGCGTCGTAACTGTCTCTCCAGAAATTTCGGCGACATGTTGAAATACGCAAAACATTTTTTGAACCATAATTTTTTATTAAATAAGTCGGGTTTCCTATGTTCATTAAAATGCAATGTCACATAAATGGGTTGGCATAGGGATTTCTAAAAGAGTAAGCAAGAGAATTTTTAAGAAGCGTTGTTGAAGGCCTTACTAAGCTAGTTAACATTATTGAAGGTCTTTATAACCTAGTTTAATAATCATGCTACTTCTTGCTACTTACTTCGGCTCTAATGTTGTCAAATAAACTTCTGGCTACTTTGGCTCTAATGTTGCCAAATAAACATTAAATATGATGAATGATTTACTTAGTTGAATCTTGAAAATGATATCTAATATTCATTTTATACTACATTTTCAGAAGTGCATTCCCTTCTTTCCTCTTCCTTATTTCCTTTTCACTACCTTCTCTATCTGGTGGAGTGGAGAAGCAAAACTTCTTGTCTTCCTGTATAGAAGTCAATATTCTAAAACATGAAACCAATTAGAATCAATGAATGATAAATATAGATGCATAACTATCAAATAAAACCTAAATAACATATATTTGACATGTGCCAATCTTGTAGTTCTTGAATTAATATAGGTATTGTTTTACTGTGCTACTGCAACTAATAAAACTTTAATCAAATACAATAAAGAATTAATTATTTAAATATATCTCTTACATTATATATATAACTCCAAAATTACATTCACGAATTAGTTATTTAAATAGGTCTCTTACCTTATATATGTAACTTCCAAAATTGAAACAAATA
This sequence comes from Pinus tabuliformis, assembly GCA_031772625.1. Taxonomy (NCBI): domain Eukaryota; kingdom Viridiplantae; phylum Streptophyta; class Pinopsida; order Pinales; family Pinaceae; genus Pinus; species Pinus tabuliformis. Next base: position 596,540,930 of record CM062815.1, on the reverse strand, counting down.
ATTATTTTAGTTTATGTATGTCTTTACTTTCGAATTATGTATTCGGAAGGTAGCCTCTGTTTTTTTTTCTCACCTTCCCATATATGAAACTTTCCTTTATATAGATTTCTATATAAAGTAGTAAGAAAAAACATAATATTTACACTAATAAACAACCATTCCAGCAGTCAACGCTAATAAGAAAAGACATAATATTTACACTAATAAACAACCAGTCTAGCCGTCAACACTAGTAAGAAAAGACATAATATTTACACTAATAAACAACCAGTCCAACTATCAACACTAGTAAGAAAAAACATAATATTTACACTAATAAACGACCAGTCCAGCCATCAACACTAGTAAGAATAAACATAATATTTACACTAATAAACAACCATTCCAGCAGTCAACACATTCAATGTATTCGTAATTTTCCATGTGTCACCTTGTTGCCTAACTTGTTTATAAACAACTTTACTAATTATGAAAACAAATATAAACATTCTCCCAACCCGAGAGATTTTCATGCAGCCATATGCCAAGTATTTCCCACTGGCTTTATATCCCTATCCTAATCCCATTCTATAATTTATTCGTGTTGGACAGCTAGCTTTAGTTGATAATTTATTGTTATCAACTAGCGGCGTGAATCCTATTTTAAAATTTATTCCCATTCGAGACCCGACTTCCCTAGTTATCAATTCAGTCTATCACAAAGTCCATTATGTGTTGGCTATTATAGGCAGGGACTCCTGACTACATGCAGCGCTTGTTTAAATAGTGTTTTCATCATGACATTGAAAACTAACACTCTAGTTTTGGTTGGAGGGGTTTCATCCATATATTTTGTAAAGAGGCAGGCAAGTTCAACTGATTAACAATGTTTTGCACTATTGACTTGAGGCTTTATCTCATGTGAATTAGAGATGTTCAGTCATTTATGGTTGCTAAAATGGTTACCGTTAAGCTGTTATCAGGTACAAAGAATTAACTTTTGATTAAAATTTCCTATCATAAGGTTCTGTAATGTAGAGAAAGCTCACACTTTTTTCTGGTTTAAAATCTCTTTCCAATCCATTAATAATTTCTGGTTACTAGGAAAATTAGCTATTCCTAGAGGTCCAAACAATGATGTTATATGTCACATCATTAGACTTCAAGAGAGTGAGGTAGCTTGATTACCAAATTGAAAGAAGTTTCTTCTATATAAATAAAAAAACAATTTCATTTTATCTTAGTTAAACTAAAAACTAGTACCAAAGACAATGTAATTGTTACTTAATTTAGAGAGGAGTGATTGAAGGTCTAGGACCTCTCCCAAAGTTATGTATCTTTGTAGTGATGTAAATGATGTATAACTGGGAAAATCTTATGGTTTGTCATGAAAAATTGGTTATTAGCAACACAGATCTATTTTAACCCATGATCTACTAAGTGTTGAGTGGAATAAAAAACATGAGATGTAAACCTCAATTTTTCCGGATTTGGTCCAAAGTTAAGATGAATCTAATCTTAGTTTATTCATGATTGTTTAATAAGGCGTGTTTTGATTTCTTTTTGTTTTTGTTGACATATGGTAGTTGTTATGAGAAATAAGAGGTAATCTTTGTTTCTATTGTCTTAGCATTACATTCATGCATATATGAACAAAGTGTTGTAAACCTACCCCAGGTGGGGGTTGTAGACCACCTCGCTTCTTTCACTTCAATTAAATTCATTCTTCAATTAATCATTTTTTCTAACTTTTAGTCTCTCTTATTTATTGTTTTCTTTGGTTTCATTAGATAAGTTTTCCAAAAAATACATTGAACATATCAAAAAAATCGTATTTTTCATGCTAAATTTGTAGATTTCAATTTAGTAATATAAAACCGTGTTTTTCCAAAACAATTCATTTTTTTTGTATTATAGATCCAATACATTATTGTTTTCTTTGGACTTACTAGAGAAGCTTCCCAAAAAGTGCACTAGCCATCTAAAATAACATTTATTTTTTTCTTGAGTTTGTAAATTTCAATTTAATAATATAAACAAATGTTTTTCCCATAGACATGAAATTTTATTACAAATCCAATATATTAATCCTATCCTACCAAGGGTTATATTGGTCTTTAATCCTGTAAATAATTTCAGTGCTTAAATTACATGTAGTATTCTTCACGAGAATTTCCTATTATCCTTTATTTGCCGGGAAAATTCGTACATTCATATAAATTATGTTTCATATGGGATTCATAAATGATTTTTTCCATGTATTTTTCCTCTGGTATGCGATACATGTGGTCTTGCCTCATATTGTTATAACATTTTTCTTTCGGTATGTTCTTTGGCATTGGACGTTTTTCTTTTGGTATGTTCTTTGGCATTGGACGTTATTAGTATGTGCCTTTCAGGACTATAGCGATCGCTCTGTCATTGACCAGCAATCAAATCATTCTTTGACCAATTTTTTTTTCTCTTTATCACAATTTAACCAAATATTTTTATGTTGATATTATAAATTCAATGAAATCTAGCCTAAGTTTGAGTTTTGAGCTCTTATTGCAGGCTAGGATATATAAAAGAAATAAAACTTAGGGCATAAGTTTTCAATTTCATGGAATTTCACTAAAACCTAAAGTAATGTTACTTTGGAGTTAGCATTACTCCAACACATTTAATGTTTGTGGTGTGATAATACATTTAGAATTCTCCAATCGCTTTTGACATGCAACAACTTCCACCATTTTTTTCCACAAATGCTACCAAACTGGTATTTTAAGTGCCATTTGTCTTCACACATCCTCTGACCTTTCCACTGCCTCTCCACCGCTTCACCTTTCCTCACGGCCTTACCCTTTTGGTGCATGCTTGTTTAACACATTGCAAGGAAATTTTGACTATAAGCTTGGATTTGAGAACCACCATCAAAGTAGAGGCCTCTTCGCCCACCAAGAAAGGAGATATTTCTGAAGACTATCCAACTATATTACTCGACCATAAAATGAGAATCCCTTGTCTACATCTGTAGGATTCTTCATCTGCATCTGTAGGATTCTTCATCTGCATCACATCACTGTATAACTAAAATCACATCAAAAGCATTGGCATTTGAATAATTACTTAAAACACATAAGCAACACTGGCATCTGAATAATAACACATATCACAATAAGCATATTTGCATGATATTTTGAAGCAATAATGAAACATTTTCACTAATTACCGCTACAATAGGAGAGAGAATAAATATTGCAACTTTTCTTTGTTATCTTTCTTCACTACCGTCATTCATTTTTGCCTTCTTTGCTTCTTCCCTGGCTACAACATACATGCCTAGAGTATGATTTAGCTCAAGTTTCAGCCTTTCTACCTCCATCATAATATTCTACTCATCAAATAAAGGAATCAGATTAGATCAGACCAAACCCATCATATAAGTCCTCATACCATCAAAAATTTTCAGCTAGAGACACAATTTTATGATAAAAATGAAATCAAATTTGTTATTCACTTATTACTCAGAGTGATCTAACACAGGAGAAAACCCAGAAAATACCAATTTGTACATTGTACCTATTCCTGTGACAAGTGTTCATTATTAGATGTTGATGCTGTTTTGATATTTGCAGTGTCCAAGTTAAATTGATTTCTGCTGGCAGAAAAGGTATCAATTTCCATGAATGGGAGGTTTCCAATGGATAGAGCTGGAGTCCTTGGTAATCGTGTGTTGCCTGGAGATTCTCTTTCCTCTATGCTCATTGTACTGGAGTTCTCACTAAGGAAATCCAATCTTGATGTTGAAAACCTTGGAGTTCCACTGTCATAAACTACACCAATGCCTGAAGTTTGACTTCTCATTGATATTGAAGCATATCGACTCTCGACATTTGAAATTGTGCTTGCTGGATTTGAGGCGCTGAGACTTCTCGTAACTTGAATAATATTCGAAAGAGATTGATTTCTCTGAAAAGGCAGGGGTTGAGAGTAAGCGTGAATGGATGCTTAAGATTGGGACTCTGTCCCGCCTGTAATTTCCAAAATGACAATAGACAACGCATCCCATTAATTTCCTGTAAAAAGATAACTAGAAAGTGGTTCATTTGAAATCTAGTCAGATTCATTTTGATTCATGAACATAAGGAATAATAGAAATTTAAGCCTACTAATCATGATCAACAAGCCAAGAAATTAGAATGCAACAGATCCTTTTGTTTTTTATAAGTTAAAAAAACAGAATCTATGAGCATAATTTTGGAGTTTAGAGAAAGATGGTTTCCATAGATGGACCTATTCTGGGAGAGCTCCAGTTAGTGATATTTGGAAAGCCACTGGGATGATTACTAGAATCCTCTAGATTGCAAATTTTGAACTGAGCAGCTCCAGGTGGGTCATTGTTATAGAAATGGGTAGCTCTGGGTGGCTCTTTGTTCTGTTAAAAAGTAGTGTAGAAAGATAACGCAGGAAACAAGAGAAAGTGTCGGGAATTTCTAGTTATTCCAAACAAAATACAGTGGAAAAATCCTCTGTTTCCACTGTTGAGAATTTTCTGATAAATTCCGAAACAACAAAAATATGAACAGAGAGCAATACTCTGTTTTCTGATAATTCAAAAACACAAGAACAGAGCATAAAATAATACTCTACTTTTCCTCAGGATCAAAAACTGATCAAAATAATACTCTGTTTTTGACACAGAAAAATACTCTGTTTTTAACTCAGAAAAACAGAAAAATTCGTTCTCTCGAAACGGTGTTGTAGCAACACAGTTTTTTTTCAGTTGCTGTAACTTGCGTTGCAGCAACGCTGTTCGTGGTGTTGCAGCAACGTAAATTTTTTACGTCAAGTATTTTTTGAGTTACGGTGTAACAGCAACAGGGATTTTTTACGTCAAGTATTTTTCGACTTACGGTGTAACAGCAACAGGCAAAAAGAAACTTCTATTTATGAACGATAAACTAACTGATAAAATAAGTCTTCCTCACGTAGAGGGATCTTCACAAAATATTATGCTAAAGAGCATCTTCCTCTTGACAGAGGGATTACAACAGGAACGCTTCAGTTCCACAAAACAACTATCTCAGAAAATTTCAGCACTGCTGTGCAATACAAAAAAAACTCTCTTGTTCTACACTGCTGTGTGTTACAAAAGGACTTTCAATCTATGTTTTTCTACACTGTTGTGTCTGCATTTTATAGTGCGGGAAAGGGTCATCACTGCTTTAACTTGCTGATGAAGTCTCTGCTGCTCATGATTAACAGATTTGATCTTTTGCTATATTTCTTGAGTCGGTGGTGATGAAATCTATGACTGATAAATGCTGCTATGGCTCGAGAATGGTTCTTTTCTGTTTCAGCCGTTATGCCCATTAATACGGTTGTTGAAAAGTAATGGTGTAGCGCTGGATCTGATCTTCTTCCTTCTGGAAACACAAAAATAATTAAAGAGTGAAAAGATGGTAATGGCGGTGATTTAAAAGATCGGGAAAAAATGTGGGGCGCCGGATCACGACAAATGAATAAAGTAGCTGCTGCTGTTCTGTTCACTGCAGTTGAAATTATAATTTCAACACTCCCCTTTAATTTCAACTGCTGGGTTATCAATCATACCCAGAAGTTTCCTTAAAAACTCAAAACTTTTCTGATCCAATGGCTTTGTCAGAATATCTGCAACCTGTTCCTGAGTCCTGCAATGTTGTAAAATGATTTCTCCATTGTTCACCAATTCTCTGATGTAGTGAAACTTTGTGTCTATGTGTTTCGTTCTCTTGTGGAATACAGAGTTCTTGGATAATGCAATAGCTGAGCTATTGTCACAAAAAATAACCGTTGCTGTTGCCTGCTCCTGGCATAGACTTCTCAACATTCTCCTCATCCAAACCGCTTGACATGCTGCTGCTGTAGCTACCACATACTCTGCTTCTGCTGTAGACAATGCCACAATTGGCTATTTCTTGGAAGCCCATGAAATGGCTCCTGAACCTATGTGAAAAATGTAACCAGATGTGCTTTTCCAGTCATCTACACTTCCAGCCCAATCACTATCTGTGTATCCAACTAAATCTGAACATTCTGAAACAGTATAAAATATGCCATATCTTTTTGTACCTTTAACATACCTCAGAATTCTCTTTGCTGCCTGCCAATGTGTTTCTTTTGGCTTCTCCATGAATCTGGAAATTAAACTAACAGCATACATTATGTCTGGCCTAGTTGCAGTCAAATACATGAGGCTGCCAACTATGCTCTTGTACACACTAGGGTCAAAATCTTTGCTGCTGTCCTCTTTGCTGAGTTTTAATCCCATCACTGTGGGAGTGATTGCTGCCTTGCTGTCCTGCATGTTAAATCTGCTCAACACTTCATTTACATATTTTGCCTGTGAAATAAAAATTCCATTTTCATTTTGATCTACTTCTATTCCTAAGAAGTATCTCAGCAAACCCATGTCAGTCATCTCAAATTCTTCTTTCATGTCTGATTTGAAATTTTCAATGAGGTAGTCATCATTACCTGTAAAAATCACATCATCAACATATAACACAACAATTAAAATTTTATAGTCTTTTTCTTTGATGTAAACAGTAGGTTCTCCCTCACACTTCTCAAATCCGTTTTCCAGTAGATAAGAATCTATCCTACTGTACCATGCTCTTGGCGCTTGCTTTAGCCCATAAAGAGCTTTCTTCAATCTGCAGACTTTGTGCTCTTGGCCTTTCTTTTCATAGCCTAGAGGTTGCTCAATGTAGAACTCTTTCATTAATACTCCATTCAAGAATGTTGACTTCACGTCCATTTGGTAAACTTTCCATTTGTTTTGTGCTGCTATGGACAGCACTGTTCTTACTGTTTCCATTCTTGCAACCGGTGCGAAAGTCTCCTCATAATCTCTCCCATACTGCTGCTTGTATCCCTTGACAACAAGTCTTGCCTTATGCCTTTCTATCTTTCCTTTAGCATTACCCTTGGTCTTGTAGACCCATTTAACTCCAATGACTTCTTTACCTTTTGGTAGCTCAACTAAATCCCATGTCTTATTTCTTTCTATGGCATTCATCTCCTCATCCATAGCTTCTATCCATTTCTTATCTTTAATTGCATCTTCGAAATGAATAGGGTCATCAACGTGACAATACAAAGCAAACAAAGAAATCATTCCTTCATCATAAATATCACTTAAATTTCTGAATTTCTTACCTCTTTCATTCTGTGTGCAAGTGCTTGTAGATGCACTTGAATTTCCTCCTTGTGGTGTGCTTGGAGAAGCACTCTCATTTCTCCTCAAGGGTGTCTCTTGCTGTTCTGTTGTTGGCGCTGCTGTTTGGGGATGTGTTTCAGCCAACTTCTCATCATCATCATCATGAGACAAACAGTTTTTAACATTAACTGTTTTCTCTATGCTTCCATCCCAAGCTTCCTCTTCAATAAATTGAACATCTCTGCTCACAAAAAACTTCTTGGTGGATGGGATATATAATCTGTAAGCTTTGGATTCTTCACTGTATCCAATGAAAATACATTTCTCCCCTTTGTTGTCCAATTTCTTCCTTAGCTGATCTGGAATGTGTGCATAAGCCACACAACCAAAAACTTTCATGTGGGTGACTCCTTGCTTTCTCCTACTCCATGCTTCTTCTGGCACTTTGTTCATCACTGCTTTTGTAGGACATCTATTCAAAATATATACTGCACAGTGTACAGCTTCAGCCCAATAATCATTTGGCAAATGCTTTGCCTTCAACATGCTCCTCGCCATATCCATGATTGTTCTGTTTTTCCTTTCAGCAACTCCATTTTGCTGCGGGGTGTACCTTGCTGTAAATTGCTTATGAATTCCATTTTCTCTGCAAAAACGTAAAAATTCTTTGGAAATATACTCACCTCCTCTGTCAGTTCTCGAAACCTTGATACGCAGCCCACTTTGATTTTCTACAAGTGCTTTGAAATTTTGAAATTTTTCAAACAATTCACTCTTATTCTTCATAAAATAAACCCAAGTCTTCCTGGTAAAGTCATCAATAAATGTTAGAAAATATTGGCTGCCTGCAAGTGATGGAGCTTGCATCGGTCCACATAAATCTGAGTGGATAATTTATAAGGGTGCTTTTGCCCTTATGCTTTTTCTGGTTGGAAAACTTTCTCTGTGTTGTTTCCCCAATATACAACCTTCACAAAGGCTGTCTGGCTTTTCTATCAGTGGTAATCCTCTTACCATTCCTTTTCTACTGAACAAATTAAGACCTCCAAAGTTGAGATGTCCAAATCTCAAATGCCACAACCAATTTTCATCCTTTGGTACGCTTTGGAGATCCTCTTGTGTCACTGCTGCAATTACTTCTTTATTTTTCAGATCTGCCCTTATTTTGAGAGGGAACATTCTGTTCCTTGTCATCTTCACTTCAGCAATACAACATTTGCTGGGTAATCTGTCCATGATGGTGCATACATCATTCTCAAAGAAAACATTGTAACCCTTCTGAACAAGCTGTCCAATACTCAAGAGATTACACTTCATTCCAGGAACATAATAGACATCTGCTATGGTTTTCTTTTCACCTTTCTTTGTAAATATTTTAACTTCTCATTTTCCCATAACAGAAATTTTACTATCAGTCCCAAGTGTGACTTGTGACTGCACACTCTGATCTAAAACAGAAAACAGGGCTATGTTTCCTGTCATATGGTTGCTGCAACCAGAATCTAGAAACCATATATCCTCACTGTTTGTTTCAGCCATATTACAAACTAACAACACATTATCTTGACTGATATTTTCTCTAGTGATATTTGCACTAGATCTATTACTCATATCATGCTGCTTCTTCCTACATTCATTTGCATAGTGCCCATATTTTTTACAATAATAACATTGGACATTGGATTTTTCATACCTTTGTCCTTGAGCATGATGTTGTCCACTTTGTTGACTGCTGCCATGGCCTTGGTTCTGATTTGGATTGCTGCCTCTTCCTTGAACGTTTGCTGGACTGTTTCTTCCGCCTCTGTATTGGGTTCTGCCTCTTCCTCTCTTGTTTCCTCTGCCTTGACCTCTTCCTCTTCCAAATGACATCTAGGTCTTGAAGTCTTGCTCTAGAGATGAGTTTTCATTTCTACTCAACCTCTGCTCATGTGTTATCAGTGATGCATGAAGTTCATCAACTGAAAAATTTGAGAGATCCTTTGTCTCTTCTATGGTGGTGACAATCACATCAAACTTTGAGGGTAGGCACCTCAATAGTTTCTCCACAATCCTCCTTTCTTCAAGAGTTTCTCCATGAGACCTTATCTGTGTGACTAAACCAATTGCTTGTGTGAAGAATGAGTCAATATTGTCTGACTCCTTCATACGCAGGTTCTCAAAATCTTTCCTCAGCAGCTGTAGTTTTGCTGTCTTCACTTTCTCCATGCCTTGATAGGCTGTCTTGAGAGTTTGCCATGCTTCTCTAGATGTCTTGGCTGCTGCTATCCTCGGAAACACACTCTCATGCACTGCTTGATATAAAAGTACAAAGGCTTTTGAGTCCTTCTTCTTATTGCTCTTCAACAGCTCTTTCTCTGCCTGAGTTAATCCAATAAACTCTTCTTCATTTGCTGGTTCTTCAAATCCATATTCAACAAGTTCCCATAAATCTTGTGAGGCAAACACGGCTCTCATGGTTATTGCCCAGTAGTCATAATTTTTCCCATTGAACTGTGGGAGCTGGATATTAAACATACCCATGCTGGTGCTGGCCATTCTTACAATACTTGACTGTAAAAAAAATCACTTAATTGTCTTCAGCAGCTACATAAAAAACTAATTTGAAAAATACCTTGACAGCGTTTTCGCTCTGCTAGATAATTTGTTGCAGCAACAAATCTTCTTTCAGCTTCTTTGATGTCTTCAAAGAGCCTGGACAAGCTCTGATACCATGTCGGGAATTTCTGGTTATTCCAAACAAAATACAGTGGAAAAATCCTCTGTTTCCACTGTTGAGAATTTTCTGATAAATTCCGAAACAACAAAAATATGAACAGAGAGCAATACTCTGTTTTCTGATAATTCAAAAACACAAGAACAGAGCATAAAATAATACTCTACTTTGCCTCAGGATCAAAAACTGATCAAAATAATACTTTGTTTTTGACACAGAAAAATACTCTGTTTTTAACTCAGAAAAACAGAAAAATTCGTTCTCTGGAAACGGTGTTGCAGCAACACAGTTTTTTTTCAGTTGCTGTAACTTGTGTTGCAGCAATGCTGTTCGTGGTGTTGCAGCAACGTAAATTTTTTACGTCAAGTATTTTTTGAGTTACGGTGTAACAGCAACAGGGATTTTTGACGTCAAGTATTTTTCAACTTACGGTGTAACAGCAACAGGCAAAAAGAAACTTCTATTTATGAATGATAAACTAACTGATAAAATAAGTCTTCCTCACGTAGAGGGATCTTCACAAAATATTATGCTAAAGAGCATCTTCCTCTTGACAGAGGGATTACAACAGGAACGCTTCAGTTCCACAAAACAACTATCTCAGAAAATTTCAGCACTGTTGTGCAATACAAAAAAAACTCTCTTGTTCTACACTGTTGTGTGTTACAAAAGGACTCTCAATCTGTGTTTTTCTACATTGTTGTGTCTGCATTTTATAGTGCGGGAAAGGGTCATCACTGCTTTAACTTGCTGATGAAGTCTCTGCTGCTCATGATTAACAGATTTGATCTTTTGCTGTATTTCTTGAGTCGGTGGTGATGAAATCTATGACTGATAAATGCTGCTACGGCTCGAGAATGGTTCTTTTCTGTTTCAGCCATTATGCCCATTAATACGGTTGTTGAAAAGTAATGGTGTAGCGCTGGATCTGATCTTCTTCCTTCTGGAAACACAAAAATAATTAAAGAGTGAAAAGATGGTAATGGCGGTGATTTAAAAGATCGGGAAAAAATGTGGGGCGCCGGATCACGACAAATGAATAAAGTAGTTGCTGTTGTTCTGTTCACTGCAGTTGAAATTATAATTTCAACAGAAAGCAATGAAAGAAAGAAAATATAGGAAACCAGAAAAAGAAGCATCAAGTAAGATATGTATTGTATGTGGCCATTTTAGAGAATTTTAGTCATACAGATGAGCACGTGGCTTGCATGTGAGAACTACATGCATACTCGACAGTTGTTATTTTTTTTTTTAATTATATAATACCGATTGTTAAGGTATATAGTTGTTGAACGTTCAAACACATGGGCAGACTGTGTGTAGTGTAACCAAAAATTGCCTTGTATAATGTGCTTTAGTGTTACCAATATTTATTTAATTTCATTAAGAGACTTGTCTTTTAGTTTACATACATATCTTCCAATATTATCAATTATCTTGGAGATAGTTTAAATACTTCTTAAATTTGAAAAAATCGAGTGCGGTTGAGAAAATAGAAAAATATATTTATATTTGAGGATAATGTTACATTGAGGAAATTTAAAGACAACATCATTTAAACTGTGTAACTGAATGCAATTTAAACACTACAAAATTATATTTATATTTCGAGGATAATATTACATTGAGAAAATGTAAAAAAAGATTATTTAAAGTCTATGTCATTGGATACCATAAAATTGGTCCCCAACAAAGGCTCACTAACTCCACGCCATATGTAATTGTGTTATCAACGAGATGCTCAGGCTTCTTCCAGAAACAAATGCTAGTTCCCAAATAAATAACATTGTTGCAACGACAGGCCGAGTGATTGGATTTGAGTGGTAGTGTTAGGTTTTCAAATCCGTCATTTTTTTATCTCTTTTAATACCTCATAATTCAGAGTTAACATAGAGTAACATAACTCTTTGTTGGCTATATATATAAATTCTAGCATTGAATGAATTATGTTTTTTATTTATTTTGAATAATTTATTTAAAAATAAATAAATGTTATATATTAATTTTATATTAGGAAATGTGGATTCGTCTCAGCAAATGCTTTCTCTGTCAATGTCTTTTCCTTGACTAAAATTAGTTTTCAAAGTGGAGACTAATGTGGAGTTCCCAAGTTGTTCCTCTACACTTCCAACAGTAGCACAATATTTTCCCATTTTAATCTTCCAGTGACAAGAAATTTTATATATACATAATGCGAGCATTCTTTATATACCATACAAAATAAAGAGCACTCATCTATGACTAAGGAAATCCGCAACTATTCATCTTCTGCATGTAGAATGCTTGAATAAAGATTGTAGAGCATTGGGAAGGTATGTTTTAATAAATAATTTAGTGATGTTTTAAGCAATAGTTGTAATCTTTTCTTTATTATAAAGTAGGGAAAATGCAACGAAAACGAGTCTAAAATGATCCAATCACTAACAGTTGTCTTCTCTACGCAGGAAAAGGTAAAAGCAGGAAGGCGCAATGCAAAACGAGGATTTGATGAGAAGATAACGGCTGTCCCTCCAATTGTAAATAAGGTTCAGACCAGGTCGAGTAAATCAAGGAAGATCAGTCCGGAACGAGATGAAGGACTGCCAATTCGGAAATATAGGCTGAGTAAAGGAAAGCGTTAACAGTTTAGCGGATCCCTCAGGATCTTCGATCCTGAGGGATCGCTACGATCAATTGTTTTGTCGACCGGTGAACTCCGCCGTTAATTGTATAAAAGGAGGGTAGCATTGGAAACTAGGGGATTACTTTTGGTATCTTTAACTTTCTGTCATGAATTTTATTGTCAGTTGAACTCAGACTATTGAGTCTCTCTGAGACCTAGTTTTGTACTCTCATTGATGCGTTAATATAATATCTTGGTGTTAATTTCTCCGTGCGTCTGAAGTAGTTTACGGCAGTGCGCCATTGGAAGCTTTGGGCCCGGCTCCAACGAACACTGGCTGATTGTACCATTACAATTCCGCTTTGTGTGGTTTGTTTCTCATAATCTGTTATGGTTGCATGTTGTTTCATATTTATTCATCTGTAGCTTTCCTGTTATAAATCTCTGTAACAAGTTCATATCATACTTTCAGGATTCTTCGCATACTGTTGATCCGAATTGTTTGCATCAATTACAGAATTCATAAGTAGAATATTTCAGCTACAGGTGATCGGGGTTAATGGATTGTTGGTGACTATTGCAGATCGTGTACATATGATTGACGTTTCCTGTCTTTAATGATTTGCTGTTCCATTTGATATATATATATGATTGACGTTTCCTGTCTTTAATAATTTGTTGTTCCATTTGATTAAGCTGCAAACCTGTATAAATGATTGCTTTCCTTTTTGTATGTAAGTGTGTGCCAAGGATTGGAAGTGTTGACCTCGCGAGACTTAGTTTCTTTACTGCCGTTCCATTTACTGCTGTTCCATTTACTGTCGTTCCTTTTATTGCTGTTCCATTTCTGAAGTTGCTGTTTCATTCTGTTTTATTGCTATTCCTTTCGCTTGCGTTTATCGAAGTGGCATGAGAGGAGGTTCAAGACTGTTGTGAGATACAGCAGACGCTATAATGCTCCCAGATCATGATCCATACTCCTTCATCAGTTTCTAGGGGGATAGGTTACTAATTCCATACCCTCGACCGACGAAGTTGCTGCGTGTGTGATTTCTTTATGCAAAAGTAATTTAGCATTAGCATCCGTTTACTCTTGTATTCTTTAGATCTATACTACGAAGCATTATCCTGACAAATAGCCTCAAATTAAGATGTCCTTTACAATAACAAAATGCTCCCGGATTGACTTGTAATGTGAGATAACTAGAGGTGAAAAAGACCCTTGTTACAGCTTCACATTTTGGCGCCGTTGCCAGGGAAGGGGCATAGCCATTTGTTTTTTTAACAGGGTAGTGTGTGAATCTGTTAGGGGAGAACTGGATTTTAAAAACGGAAGGTAAGAACCTGCGTGCGGAGCATGCAAAAGCCCTGCTCCACCGTCCGCTTTCCTAGCAGAATTGATTTAGTAGTTTAATTGGAGTGCATGACTAAGCAGAAAAAGCCAGAAAAGAATCAAAAGCCTCCATCCAAAACCGAAAAAGCCAAGGGGTCGGCGACCCTTGGACGAAAAGCCTTTATAGACGAAATTTACAAGAAAGCCGGATCTCCGCCATCAGTAGGTTATAGGAAAGTAAACTCTAAACAACCTGCTAGTTCCCTTCAGGCCTCAGAATCACCATCTGAAGCCTTTGCGGAGGTGCACAGTCAGACAGAGGAGCAGGACTTTCAAGAATTTGACAATTCAACTACTGGACCAGTGCACGAAGGAAATTTTAGCAACCTTTGCGAAGGAGAAGGAGAAACAGGGGAAATCGAGGAACCTAGATCTCCTATTGAACCAAACCAGCCTTTAAATAGTCCAGATAAAGGAAGCGCTGCAAAAATCCTCGTTGAGGGAATTCATTCACCTCAGACCGTAGGGGCCATCATTATCCCTGATAAAGGGAGTGCTGTAAAAACAGTTCCTGCTAAGATTACCCCTCCTCAACCAAGGAATACTCTCTTGGAAATTCCTGAAGATTACTGGCATATATTTGATTCCATGGCGCAGAATCAGCCAAATACCCAAACCTCTACTTTGCAATATCCCATAGTAGATTCCGCTGCGAATGCACCAATGAAGGCAATTCCGCTTCAACATATCCCGACGTTTCATGGACTCACATCAGAAGACCCTGATGCGTTTCTATTCGAATTTGATGTGTTATGCAGGGGATACGATTACACCACTGATCCCCAGAAGCTAAAACTGTTTCCCTCTACTTTGAAGGGAGCAGCTCTGAGATGGTTCATGGGTTTAGGTGGTGGAGTCATAAACAATTGGGAAGAAATGAAAGCAGCCTTCTTAAAAAAATATCAGGATTACTATAGATCAAGAGAACTAAAGGATGAAATCTTTCAAATGTCAGCCAGACCAAATGAAACTTTAGAAGAATATGTAGAACGTTTCCAATATAACTTGCAGAGATCTCCATATGCATCGTTACCTCTGCCCGATAACGTGTTGAAAACTGCATTGATTAGAGGTATGAAGGAGCAATGGATTGAAACGCTGAATATTATGGGAAAAGGAGACATTTATCAGGAAAATTTTGCTGACATCATTGATCTGTGCATCAGGAGCTCAAGAGGCAGCACAAGGATAAAACCAGCAGAATATGATCGCTTCACTAGAGACAATCGAACATCAACAGAAGGAGTATCACGAGTGGAACTTGGAAATCTATTAGAGAATTTTAAAACTGATATCATGGGGACATTAACTACACAGCTTGATATTGTGCAGGCTAAACAGAAGCAAGCAGAGGCGGAACAGAATCTGGCAATTTTCTACCCGCGGTGCAGGAAGAAACATAGCCAGAAAGAATGCCCGCTCGATACAGTTCAAATATGTGCTATTTGTACCAAGGACCATCCGACTGAAAGTTGTCCCTCGCTCCCTGGTTTGAAGGCGGTGTACAAAGAAGCAGAAGAGGAACCAGAAGCAGCATACTTTATTAACCAGCGTCGTCAATGGCAACCTAGGCAACCTGGTATGTTTCAAGATCCCTCCTCTTCTTTTCAATCTCCGCAATTTAATGCTCAGCAACAGAATATGTGGCAAAATCAGTCTCAGCACCCGTTTTCAAATTGGCCGCCTCAAATGTTTCCTACTCCGAACCCTTGGATGAACCAAGCTGGTTGGCCAAACTTTCCTTATCCTCCGCCATATTGGCCAAATAATTCATATCCTCCGCAGTGGACCCCTTCCACTTCGCAAAGTTCACCCTAGCAGAGCAACTGGCCAAGATCGACATATCAAACACCAGGATCAATTCCGCTCCCTCAACCAACTCTGCCAGCCTTGCAACAAAATCCCCAGCCCAACCTAAGACCGCAGCTCCCAGCCCAACCCAACCCGAACCCAAATAATCGACCAGTTCAATCTCTTCAAATTATAGAATCTTCCGAGATTGAATCTGCTCTGCAGGAGTGCAATGATCTTTAGTTGAGATCTGGGCGAATAATAGAAACTGAGGGACATAGAACCGCTCATATTGAAAACCAGTTACCGATAGAACAGCCGTCACAACAAGAAGAAGTAAGTAAAGACCAGGTTCATCAGCACGTAATTACATCTTCTCCACCTTTCCCAGAACGATTGGCCATTCCGAGACAAATGCAATATCCGGATTTTGATATTCTGGGAGAACTTCAAAACTTGTATATAAGAATTCCATTCCTTCAGGCTATACAGGATATCCCCATATATGCAAAAACCATAAAAGACCTGTGTAGCCGAAAAACAAAAAGAAATATAACCCCTAACCCTAGAGTCCAGGTAGTCGGCACCTTATCCGACCTCTTATCAGGGAAAGAAACACCAATTAAATATGAGGATCCTGGAAACCCAATTGTCACTGTTCAAGTCTGTGGGCAGACCCTGACCAACGTTTTAGTAGATCTAGGGGCTGCGATTAACATCCTGACAACATCAACCTGCCAGAAGCTTGGAATCACATCGGTAGAGCCTACTTCCACTTTACTAGAACTAGCTGACCGATCAGTAATAAGGCCAGAAGGCACCTTGTATGATGTCATGGTTTCAGTGGACTCTTGGGAATACCCGACCGATTTTCTGGTGATTAATCCAAAAACCCGACTAGATGGACATCCGCTAATTCTAGGTAGACCATGGCTCGCTACTGCTGACGCCTACATTGGATGCCGGCAGGGAAACATGACCATAACCAGAGGACCGGATATCAAAAATTTAATCTTGTACCCGCCAGCCCAGCCAAGCATCACACCTCATATATCGCTGACCAATCTGCGCCCTGCCTCATATATTACTGGTAATATTAGACCACCATTAACAGTTCAGGAAGCGCTAGATTTTAAAGATCAAACAGAAGATGATGCCATCAATAAATTCATTAATCAAACAGAATCCACATCGTATACACAATGCTTTATGATAAAAGCGGCATTTGATAATGAATTAGAGGAAGATCCTCTAAAAGATGACAATGACCCAAATATACCTGTAACCTCTGTTGCTAACAGCAAAGTAATACAAATTGAACCGGGCAAAACTTTAAACATTAACGCTAGTCTGACACCTGAGCAAGAGACCAAACTCATCCAGCTCCTACGAAAGTATCAGGAGGCATTTGCTTGGGACTATCCCGATATGAAGGGGATTGATCCCCAGCTATGTACACACCGTATCTATATCGAAAAAGATGCAAGACCGGTTCTCCAACCACAGAGAAGACTCAATCCCCATTTAAAAGATGTTGTAAAAGATGAGCTGCAGAAATTATTAGACGTTAATTTTATTTATCCTATTTCTGACAGCAAATGGGTCTCCCCACTTGTGGTCGTACCTAAAAAGAACGGGAAATGGAGGATCTGTGTCGATTACAGAGAATTAAACAAAGCTACACAAAAAGATCACTTCCCTCTCCCTTTCATAGACCAGGTATTGGACACCTTAGCAGGCAAGAAATTTTTTTCTTTCTTGGATGGCTTCAGCGGATATAACCAGATTCAGATTGCCCCTGAAGACCAGGACAAGACTACCTTTACTTGCCCCTGGGGAACGTTCGCCTACCGAGTCTTACCCTTTGGATTATGTAATGCTCCGGCCACATTCCAACGGGCTGTTCTTAGCATCTTCGCAGATTTAATTAATGATGGATTGGAAGTCTATATGGATGATTTTACACCATATGGAGACGACTTTGATCCAGCCTTGGACACTCTCGAAAAAGTTCTAGAACGTTGCATCGCTACCAGGCTTTGCTTGAGTCACGAAAAATGTTACATGATGATGACAGAAGGACTCATTCTGGGACATTACATCTCAGCAGCTGGCATTCAGGTAGACCCGGCTAAAATTCAAATACTCATGCTTATCCCAACCCCCACTAATCAAACAGAGGTACGCAATTTTCTTGGTTTTTCTGGGTATTATAGACGATTTATACAACATTACTCACGTATTGCCGCACCTCTACATGCATTAACTGGAAATGTTGATTTTGTGTGGAGAGAAAAATGTGATCGAGCCTTCACAGAATTAAAGAAGTTGCTATCTACAGCTCCAGTTCTCAGAGGACCTAATTGGAACTTACCATTCCAAATTTCAACCGACGCCTCAGACACAGCAATCGGTGCAGTGTTGGGCCAAGAAGAAGAGAAAAGACCATACGCTATCTATTACATCAGCAAAAATTTGGCTCCGGCTGAATTAAATTACACTGTCACCGAAAAAGAATTTTTAGCTGTGATACATGCTATTAATAAATTTAGACACTATATTACAGGCTATCCCGTTATTTTGTACACAGACCATTCTGCTATTAGGTATTTAGCAAATAAGCCTGTTACAAATGGAAGAATAACCAGGTGGTTGATCTTGTTGCAGGAATTCGACATTACAATCAGAGACCGACCAGGGAAGGAGAACCCTGTAGCTGATTTTCTTTCACGAATACCAAAATCAGTTGAAACAGCAGCAGTTGAGGACCAATTCCCAGATGAACACTTATTTGCAGTCGCTGTTCAGACTCCCTGGTATGCTGATGTGGCTAATTATCTTGCAGTAGGTAAGCTTCCAAAACATTTAACTCCCAATGAACGGAAACAAATCGTTGCGAAAAGCAATCGATTTTCGTGGGTTGGGGGCTATCTGTTTCACACAGGCGCAGATATGGAAATCAGAAGATGTATTCGAGAAGACGAAATCTTTGATATCTTGAAAGCCTGCCATGACGGGCCATGTGGAGGACATTTCGCTGAACGAAGGACAGCACACAAAGTATTACAAACGGGATATTACTGGCCTACAATCTTCAAAGATGCAAAAAAATTTGTCCAGGCCTGTGATAGTTGTCAACGTGTAGGACAACCTGGCCCAGCAGACGAAATGCCTTTGCGGCCTCAATTGGTGATCGAACCTTTCGAACGCTGGGCTCTGGACTTTGTCGGACCCATCAACCCCCCATCAAACCAAAAAACCTACATTTTGGTGGCAACTGAATATGTTACCAAATGGGTTGAGGCGGAGGCATTACCCAGAGCTACAGAGGAGTCGGTAATTCAGTTCTTATTCCATTTGTTTGTACGTTATGGTCTTCCAAGGGAAGTGGTTACAGATGGAGGACCACAATTTGT
Source organism: Pinus tabuliformis (assembly GCA_031772625.1). Taxonomy (NCBI): domain Eukaryota; kingdom Viridiplantae; phylum Streptophyta; class Pinopsida; order Pinales; family Pinaceae; genus Pinus; species Pinus tabuliformis. The sequence continues at coordinate 596,521,850 of CM062815.1, read as the reverse complement.
GGGACATAAATTAGCTGCAACACTCAATAACCATCACATCCATCACAAAATTACTACCCCATACCATCCGCAGGCAAATGGGCAAGTCGAAAACAGTAATAAGATAATAGAGTCAATTTTGACAAAAACTGTTGCCTCACACCGCCGCGATTGGGCCGCCCTGTGGGCTTATCGAACCACATGGAGAAGTACCACTGGCTATTCACCATATCACTTAGTGTTTGGAAAGCAACCCATTTTTCCTATCGAATTTGAGATCCAAACCCTGCGAACTGCCCAAGAAGTCGGATTGGATTTAAGTGAAGCACAAAAAAATCGATTACAGCAAATTAATGAGTTGGACGAAACAAGGCTCGCTGCATTACAAAATACAGCACTCATCCAGCAGCAGCGAGCCAAATGGCATGATGCGCTCATCAAAAACAAGATATTTCACGAAGGAGACTGGGCTCTGTTATATGATTCTAGATTTCAGGATTTCCCAGGGAAGCTTCAGACTCGATGGTTGGGACCATACGAGATTCAAAAAGTCCATGACAATGGGACCCTTATTTTGATTACAATTGATGGATCTGGATATACATTTAAGGTAAACGGCCACCGAGTTCGTCTGTATCGCAAACCGCTCACTCGGGAATCATTTTGCCAGCAGTTACGCCAAGATACTAACATCAAGATTATGGGAGAGGAAGCAAAAACTTCCTCCCCTATAGATTGGTAAGAAGTTCATTCTTTATTACCACATTTTGTATATAAGATTGTAAATTTTGTATATATGTTGCGAGTGTGTGTTTTGCTGTTCCTTTTCAAAAGGAACAACACTTGTGTGTTTTGCTGTTCCTTTTCAAAAGGAACAGCACTTGTGTGTTTTGCTGTTCCTTTTCAAAAGGAACAGCGCTTGTGTGTTTTGCTGTTCCTTTTCAAAAGGAACAGCACTTGTGTGTTTTGCTGTTCCTTTTCAAAAGGAACAGCACTTGCGTGTTTTGCTGTTCCTTTTTCAAAAGGAACAGCACTTGTGTGTTTTGCTGTTCCTTTTCAAAAGGAACGGCACCCTTGAGTTTTGCTGTTCCTTTCCAAAAGGAACAACACTTTTTGAATTTTTTCTGTTCCTTTCCAAAAGGAACAGCACTTTTGAATTTTTGCTGTTCCTTTCCAAAAGGAACAGCACTTTTTGAATTTTTGCTGTTCCTTTCCAAAAGGAACAGCACTTTTGAATTTTTGCTGTTCCTTTTCAAAAGGAACAGCACTTTTGAATTTTTTTTATCCCTTTTTAGAAGGAGCAACATTTGTGTGTTTTTTTCAATTCTTTTTTTAGCAAGCAACATTTAAGTGTTTTTGTTATCTTAGGACATTACATCAAAAGAACCCTCTCACCCTCCCTTGTAAGAAAGAAATAGTATGCCCTCGTCCTTTCTATAAGAAGAAAACATTGTCCCGAGGCCATAAGTAGCAGCTATATATTTATGCAACAAATATAAAAGGCATGATATATCAAGATCAGCACATCATAAATCGCTATCTATAACAGCCCTAGTATTGATGCAACAAAGGAGGGAACCATACACTCATCATTCTTTCAGCCATAAGTCTCACCTCCTCTGCCCTGTTGGAAAACTTCATCATGTTACGTTCCTACAATTTTCTTTATTATTACTTGGAAATAAGAATAGAAAATTTATATTTTCCTATTGGGATAACAAGACTTCTTCCGCCATTCCCACTCTTAAGGAGGGCTGAACCACCCTTATGTGTAACTATACAAGAGCAAAAGTCCATCTCAAAAGAAAAAAGCAACAGCATAACCAAAAGAAATTATTTGTCAAATGCAGGATAGGGGGTTTCATTAAAGAACCAGCCCACTATGATCATAAGATTGGAAGTGAAGTGGCATTCCCATCATGGCCACCACACCAGGGATATGGTCCAACAGGTTCATTATATAAACAAACCTTGGAACAGGGGGTCTCATCACGAGCCAGCCTGCCCACGTTTCGCGCCTCTCTGGTGAATGGCGTCATGGTTATCTGGTTACCAAGCCAGCATGATGGCCTGCATGTTGACAAGAATTGCTCTTCAAAACTACACAAAGGACTATGGTTCCGGGGTGAAATAAACAACTCTGCCACGGTTATAAACACCGGTCGGCAGCAGAGCTCTGTTAATGGTATCGGAGTCAAAACATATACACCAATTTGGATCTTATTAAATATTTCTTTCTATCCTCGTAATAATTATATCTTACACCTTAATGGATACGTCACATGAACATTTATCATTACCAATTATGGCAAAGGTATTGACTATGACTATCTCAGACTTTCCATGAGTGCTAGACGTCCTATCCTTATGTTCTGCATCACATCACGAAGGCTTATGTTAAACGCGATCTATCCGTCGCATCGATCTCGGTATTTCTCTGTCTAATCTGACACATGGCAAAACTTTATAAGCTGTTCCATTATGACTCGGTGATGGGATGACCGCCTTCTTCTATTTGACGGCTGAGGCAGCCTATCATTTCGCGTGGGGGGAGGTGACTTCATTACTCCGCCGGCCACGTGTTAACACATCATTCGGAAATGATATGATACGGAGGTACGATATGCGTTAACGGCATGACAATGCTATTTTTCGAAAAAGTTGTTATTTATGATCAATTATTCATGCATGCTCTGTGTCTTTTCTTTTTGCCGCAATTACGTTCTTTGCATTGCTGTTCCATCTAGACCCTGAAACAGAACCATGGGGGGAAAATCTATCAGAAGCGAGCCGAGCGAGCTCATAGTCTCCGAAGCCGCTCGGAAGATCTTAGAAAAAGCAGGGTGGTTAACTTATTTTGGCCGCCTGCGCAAATCAAACGAAATAGTGGCCATGGAATTCCTGCAGAATTTGCAGGAAGAACACTCAGTGGTAGGTGGGAAGCAGATAGCAGTCACGAAAGAAATAATCGCGGAAGTAACCGGATTACCAGACTTAGGTCCAATATGGACGACAAAGAAAGAAAGACTGCAAAATATCGTAGAACTCTTCCAAGATGAAGGGCAGGAGCTGACAGTGAAGGGAAAAGGAGTGCTGCCGGCAACACTGGGAGAACCTTGGAGCGAACTGGCAAAGGTAGTACAGAGCTACATCACCTGCGAAGGACGAAAAGATGTGGTAAGGCCGCGTCACCTTAAGCTCTTAGCTGTGTTAAAAGGAAAATGTGCTGTGAATCTCCCTGCATTGTTAAATTCATTGTTGCATGATACCTCTCGGAGCCTGAAAAAGGCACACCATGAAGACGCAGTGGTTAGCCACCACGGGCTGATCCGCCTGATAGTGACATACAGTCTCGCTCGGCAGCAGACTAACTGGCGGGAACTTATTACAGCAATTGAAGGGGAAGTAGCATCACCATCCCCAAAGACGAAGCACCCCGCTAGCACCTCCGAAACACCTAAAAAACCCAGAGAATCGCCAAAACCTAAGCAACCCTCGGGCACAACCGAGCAAGCGAAGAAACGCATAAAGCTAGGGAAACAAAAATGCACCCCTGAAGCAACTAGACATGCAGAAAAACATAAGGAATTGGCCGCAGAAAGACGTGCTACCTTAAAGCGAAGGTATTCCTCTGGCACAGAAGAACAGGTTGAAAAACGCAGAAAGGTGGAGGTGGAAGAACAGGTGGTCAGCACACCCGAATAGCCCAGGAGGCCTAGAAAGTCAGTTCGGTTGGCAAAGATAAAAGGTAGGCTGGAAAAAATCCAGCCAAACATAGGCCAGCCGATTGAAATAATAGAGGACCCTCCAGCGCCAGAACAAATACCTGGGGAAAACCTGGAACAAACAGAGAATGAGGTAGGAGCTGAAGAAGGAGATAGGGATGACGACTCTGCGGCCGAGACCAGCTATCCAGAGGCAGCTACCGAGCAGCCAATTCGGGAGAAGGAGATGGAACAATTGGGGGGTAGCCATCCACAAAACCCTGTGGAGGAAGAAGAGCTGGCCACCATCTTGGCCAGCCTTAGAGGTTATCCTTCACCCTCTAGTCCGGCAGAGCCTCCCGAAGGACCTTCTGAGGAAGAGACGCGTGACGAATTGCATGATGGGATGGCAGGGGAAGAAAACCCCCCTGTCATTGACAAAGAAAATCTAAATACCAATCAGGAACAAGCCGTTCCCAAAACACCAGAAGGAAATCCACCCGCTGATGGCGGGGGGGATGAAAATGTTTGTCGGGAACAGGACGTTCCCCGAATAATAGAAGAAACCCTCGATGAAAGAGGAGCAGAACTGAGGGCCGCCCATGTGCCCACAGCCGAGGCAAAAGAAATTAAGAAGTTGAGAAGAAAACAGCAGAAATTGCTGAATATTATAGCCCAGCTTCGGCAGAAAATTCGGAGTCTGAAAGCCAGTTTGAGAATAAAGAGGACTGTGAGAAGAAAAAGAAGGACAAATACAGCTGGGTCATCTCAGAGAGGAAGACAGAGCACCTATAGACATCTAGTAGGTCGATACTCTGCTAGCAAACCTGCAGCTGTTCCAATTAATACTGAGGAACAAAACGCTGTTCCATCTGGAACAGAGCACCAGAATGCCGTTCCTATTGACATAGAGGAGCAGGCTGATATTCCAAACAGCCCATTAGAACCAACTGCCGTTCCAATTAAAACTGAGCCACAAGACGACATCCCAGTTACAGAGGGACCACCGTACCCCTTTATACATGTCAAGAAGGAAGGGGAAAATAGAGCAGTTCACACTGAGACACCACCTTCAGGGAGAATTAAGCGACGAAATGTAAAGGTTCAGGCACAACTTCCTGCCTCCAGGGAATCATGGGAAAGGGATCCAAAAACCAAGGCCTTGCGCCGCGAGATATGACAGGCCCAACAGGAGGTTGAACAGCTACGGGAACAAATGATCCCTCGAGAGAAATATGAAGAGCTGCAGCAGGAAGTTGAACAAATGATTCCTCGAGAAAAATACGAAGAATTGCAGCAGAGGGCTGAGCAGTTAGAGGAACAAAGGATCCCTCTGGAAAAACATGAAGAACTGCAACAGCAGCTGCGAAACATGAGTGAATCGGAGAGTCATGCTTTTGAAGGATGGCAGAAGGAACAGGAAAAGGTTGCTAAGGTAACACGTCGACTAGATGCTGTTATTAAACAATTGGACACTGTATGTTCGTTGTATGATGATGTTTTGACTTGCAGGGCCCCCGCGAAGAATTATGCTTTATTCCTCCTTGAAAGATACTTAAGATTGAAAATAAAAGCTGTCAGGGTAGGTGCCCCCATTCAGATTAACACTGTTAATGATTTTATTGATTGTTGCAAACATTATGGGGTTAAGGTCCAACGATTATTATGTGAATTTTATTTGCACAATATGGTGCTTGAGCAGGAAACTGATCTAAACCCTGGCCCCTTTGTGGGGGATATACAGCTGCAAGCCTTTGTTTCATTCGGGGTCAACCAGTTAAAATGGCTCAGGGCTTACAATGCCTTTCAGAGGAAGGAGCACAGCCTAGATCTATAGGTCAGGGCTGAGCCTCAAGATCCAGTTCGCCTATGGCAATCACACAAAAGCCTTATGAGAAACCCTGGCGTTATAAAACTACTAGGACCCATGCATGAGGAGTTGATCCGAAATAGCTTAGAATAATTCCTGGTTATTAAAGATTCCGCCTTGGAGGCTGCCAAATTCCGTTATCAGATTTCCACCCCAAGCATCCAGCTCAGGGAGCCCTTCAGATATGAGAACTTTGAGCTGGCTGCTGAACGATTGCCTTTTTATGGCCAGTGCATTCTGCAAGCTGGACCATCATGGTTAGGATATCGGTTCCGTAGTACAATTATCTGGCACCCTGCACCGGGGTACCAGGCCTTGTATGATATGCCTGCAGATCAGTTGCATTATTTCTTTGATAATCTGGTTGCCTATCATGGTTGCAGACCCCCTCATGAAGTACCCTCTCCAGCCTATTCTCTTACTGCTCTCCATGTTAATTATAACGTTTTCATGAGGCCATGAAACAGAGTAAGTCGGGGGGTGTGTAGAGCATTGGGAAGGTATGTTTTAATAAATAATTTAGTGATGTTTTAAGCAATAGTTGTAATCTTTTCTTTATTATAAAGTAGGGAAAATGCAACGAAAACGAGTCTAAAATGATCCAATCACTAACAGTTGTCTTCTCTACGCAGGAAAAGGTAAAAGCAGGAAGGCGCAATGCAAAACGAGGATTTGATGAGAAGATAACGGCTGTCCCTCCAATTGTAAATAAGGTTCAGACCAGGTCGAGTAAATCAAGGAAGATCAGTCCGGAATGAGATGAAGGACTGCCAGTTCGGAAATATAGGCCGAGTAAAGGAAAGCGTTAACAGTTTAGTGGATCCCTCAGGATCTTCGATCCTGAGGGATCGCTACGATCAATCGTTTTGTCGACCGGTGAACTCCGCCGTTAATTGTATAAAAGGAGGGTAGCATTGGAAACTAGGGGATTACTTTTGGTATCTTTAACTTTCTGTCATGAATTTTATTGTCAGTTGAACTCAGACTATTGAGTCTCTCTGAGACCTAGTTTTGTACTCTCATTGATGCGTTAATATAATATCTTGGTGTTAATTTCTCCGTGCGTCTGAAGTAGTTTACGGCAGTGCGCCATTGGAAGCTTTGGGCCCGGCTCCAACGGACACTGGCTGATTGTACCATTACAATTCCGCTTTGTGTGGTTTGTTTCTCATAATCTGTTATGGTTGCATGTTGTTTCATATTTATTCATCTGTAGCTTTCCTGTTATAAATCTCTGTAACAAGTTCATATCATACTTTCAGGATTCTTCGCATACTGTTGATCCGAATTGTTTGCATCAATTACAGAATTCATAAGTAGAATATTTCAGCTACAGGTGATCGGGGTTAATGGATTGTTGGTGACTATTGCAGATCGTGTACATATGATTGACGTTTCCTGTCTTTAATGATTTGCTGTTCCATTTGATATATATATATGATTGACGTTTCCTGTCTTTAATAATTTGCTGTTCCATTTGATTAAGCTGCAAACCTGTATAAATGATTGCTTTCCTTTTTGTATGTAAGTGTGTGCCAAGGATTGGAAGTGTTGACCTTGCGAGACTTAGTTTCTTTACTGCCGTTCCATTTACTGCTGTTCCATTTACTGTCGTTCCTTTTATTGCTGTTCCATTTCTGAAGTTGCTGTTTCATTCTGTTTTATTGCTATTCCTTTCGCTTGCGTTTATCGAAGTGGCATGAGAGGAGGTTCAAGACTGTTGTGAGATACAACAGACGCTATAATGCTCCCAGATCATGATCCATACTCCTTCATCAGTTTCTAGGGGGATAGGTTACTAATTCCATACCCTCGACCGACGAAGTTGCTGCGTGTGTGATTTCTTTATGCAAAAGTAATTTAGCATTAGCATCCGTTTACTCTTGTATTCTTTAGATCTATACTACGAAGCATTATCCTGACAAATAGCCTCAAATTAAGATGTCCTTTACAATAACAAAACGCTCCCGGATTGACTTGTAATGTGAGATAACTAGAGGTGAAAAAGACCCTTGTTACAGCTTCACAAAGATGTTGATACATTTTAGATGCCTCCAGGCTTGAGGTATGTGTAACAACCCTGGTGAAAATTTCATGTAATAAAAGTTAATAAAGGAAAAATAAGACCACAATTAAGGTACATTTATTCCAAGCTTAATCTTGGACAAAGATATCCTAGTGGGCATCACTAGATGTGTGTTTTGGCTAAGGAAAATTGGCAAAGGCTAAGGCAAAGGAATTAAAAGGCAAAAAGGCATTTTTGGCACATTTATTTATGAAAATAAAGGAAATTAGGAGAAAAGGAAGGTAAAAGGTCACAGGTTGCATGTGAGGAGGAAATTGAAAGAAAACAATATAAAATGAAGAAAATAGAGGCCTTATTCATAAAGAGACTTCCGACGATCAGTTGGTAACCTTTTTTCAGTTGAAGTTTGGAGCTCTCTCATTATTCTCTTTCTCTCACTCTTGGTCACTTAGAGTTTTCTTGGAGCACTCTAACTTTGGTCAAGGAAGGAAAAGAAAGCAAAGGGAAAGGAAGGAAAACAAAGATCAAGGAAAGGAAAGAGTGATCAAGCAGCTTCAGCAGGAATACTTGAAGGTGACCTTTTTCATGTGTGATTTCCTAGCTGGTTTGGAGATGCATGGATTTGCATTTTGGTGTATGGTTCTCTTGTTGTCAGTGGCATGGTTTTGCTGGGTTATGATAGTGGTTTTAAACCTAGACTTTCCTTTTTCAGGATGCCATGGTATGTTTGGATGTTTATTTTAGTTTTTGAGCTTTGGTTTGTCGTATGGATTTCAGAATCTAGGGTGGAGGTGGCCTCAAGGTTAATTCTAAAAGGCCTAGGAATCCCTTGACCAGTTTTGGTGGGATACATGGTAAAGCTTGAGGGAGAAGTCTTGGTTTAGGGCCTAGTGATCTAGGTTTGGATTGCGGTAAATCCTGAGAGACTGGTCTCAGTTTAGGGCCTAATGATCCGGTTTGGATTGCGGTAAAGCCTAAGAGACAATGAAACAAAACATTTCTCAAGGATAATAATGGATTCTAGATGGAATTCTAAGTTTAGTTTGGTTGTGATTGGAGCACCGGTTTTGGTGTGATCATTGTTTGATGAAGGTGGAGGTGGTTTAACCTCTAGATTCCCTTGGTTGTTCTTGGATTGGTTGTTCTATGAGATCCCACATTCATTCTTGGAATATGGCACCGGGGTGACTGTATGAAAGAGAGATTTGGTTCAGCCATGTCTATGGTTGGGTGGTACGTGGAAGTCCCGAACCTGGTCAGATTGTCCTATGATTAATAAATGATAAGTTCTCTTACTTTTTCACTCGTTTATATGTGGATTTAATGGTTGTCATATCTCTGATATTTATATGGTTTTATGTTGGTTATAAGCATTATTGAATGACTAGTTTATGTCACGCTTATTTCATGTATTTACTTGAAATTGTTAAATGAATGGATGAAAGACCTAATTGATGATGTACTAGTTCAATTGAGAAGTAGGTGATCCTTCTAGTTATGGTTCATAGGTTCCTTCAGTCATTTATGCTCTGTCTTGTATCCTAGACCTGTAGGTTGCATTGATGCCAAGTGTTTGAGAAAATGTCAGTCCTAGTTGGGTGTGTTCAGGCCTAGTCCTAAGGTTGATTTTTGAGTTATCAACATTGTTATCATGTCATTTATGGATTATGAAGGTTGTGTCAAGTTCTAGGCAAAGGTCTGAATTCTAGGCTAGGAAAGTGACTCAAATCTTGTGGTCGTTAGCATAGATATGCTCGGAAAGCCCACAGTCACTCACACAAAGGCCTATGGGAGTGACTTTGAGTTGTTGGTCATTTTCATGCATATATCATGGGAGCGACTCTAGGATAAAGGGCTTAAATCAGCAGTGTGACTTAGGGACAGGCTATCTGAGTGGCTGACATGTTTCATGACGGTGTAATTGCTGATGGGGATGGGTTTTCTTGATGAGTTCCATCGATACCATTTCGTTAAGGTCACCTAGGAGATTGTATCTCTTAGTCACATGTTTTCTTGGCTGTCTAGTTGCTTGGGTGGACTTGGGAGGAGCGGGTGTTATAGATTGGTATCAGAACATGGTTCACCCCTTAGACTAGATGGGATATGTGTGGTCATGCATGCATGTCAGTTATGTGTGTGTCTCCTACACTTGTGTTCCATGTTCTTGTTGTACTGCATCATATTGATCATGGTTGTAGTAAGGTTATCATGAGGAACTTGATGTCGGTTTATGGAATGCATTGTGAGGAGCATATGAATGGTAATATGATTATATGCAACTTGATTAAATCCTTGCATGTTGGGTTGCTTTATTGATCATTTGATTACATGTATCAGTCTTGTAGGTTGATTACAAGAATTGTTCGCTTATGCTCGACTACATGTGGTTATGCGTATGTCTAGTTGATTAGGACTTTCTTATGCAGGTTGATAATTGCATGAAGCAATGTGTACACTGGAGTAATGGTTGTTGTCATGCAGGAGGTCATGACATGCATTGCTTATATGGCCTTGCATTGATGACTGGACCCTAGCTAGAATGATGTTGATGCATTGATGCACTTATTTGATGTATGTATATATGTTATTATGGTTATGTTATACATGCATCATGTTGGTTTTATGATCTTGCAGATAAGGTATCCTCCCCGATTTATGCTAAGGTACATTGATTTATGGTGACTTGGTCTAGCTGATATAGTATGCCTTACAGGAAAGAGATCGGATGGCTAGCAAAGTGGTAGACTACATAGAATATCCTTATGCATCAGATGAGCAACATGGTGTGGGGAACTCCTCTGAATTGCTAGACACATTCAGAAGCCTAAAGGAAGAAATAAGGAGTTGCAAAGCAGGCGATGACAAAATCATGCAGGCACGAGAAAAATAAGCAGAGGTGAATGCGATATTACTTCAGAGTAACTTTGTTATATTTGCAGTGACAAGGACCACTTCGGATCAGCGATGGACATGGTACAAAACTAATGGGGCATATGGGAGTAGGTCTCATAATAGACACAGGTCAGATAGATCAGAAACGATCGTAAATGGTAGGATGTTGGACACTCCAGATAGGAGAGGAGATAGACACAAGTATTACTCTAGTTCTAGTTCTGATAGAAACCATGATCTTCATCGTCATCATCCTTACAAGAGGAGTGATAGGGGATACCTTCCTAATGAGTTTAAGAAAGAAAATCCACCTACCTTTGATGGAGATGAATAAATCACAAGATGTAGAGGCTTGGTATTAAGAAATTCTTCCTATTGCATGTTTATTCAGAAAACATGAAAGAAAAGATAGCCACTTTCAGTCTCAAAGGTAAAGTGGACATCTGGTGGGAAGATGTGAAGAATTTCAAAGATATACATGAGGAATATTGGACTTGGCATATTTTTGAAGGACTCTTCAAGAAGAAGTACTTGTCTGAGAGGTACTATGATGATAGGCCTAAGGACTTTTATGAGTTGCGGATGGGTTCTATTGCATATGAGGAGTACATTAGTAGGTTTTTGGAGCTGTTGAGATATGTGCCTTACCTCAAAGAGGAGAATGCCAAGGTTCATAGATTCATCAGTGGATTTCCAGTTGCATACAATGACCGGATTGAGTTCAATGAGCCTATATCATTGGAGGAGGCCATCTGAAATGTGAAGCATTGTTATGAGTAGTCAAAGCGTAAGGTTGATCCTAAGAATGACTTGAAAAGAAGTGAAAAGGCTAAAGGAAAATGGCCACCAAAGAGAGGAAATTTGTAAGTGATAAAGACAATGCAGTTCCTCACAAGAGATTAAAAATAACTAAGAAGGGACATGGAGAGCAGCAGGCTAGGGGAGGTAGTATGGAACCATTGCAGTGTTGGATATGTGGTAAGGATCATCATAAGAGGGATTGTCCATAGTATTAGAGTGGCGGTAGACCCCAGATCTAAAGTTCTCAGGAGGTGCATACAGTTGGTGATGTTGGTCATAGCATTCCTCGGATCTATGTGGTTGTGGACAACAGGCAGGCGGATCATCAGGCATTGATCATTGAGATGGATGGTAAGCTTTGTGATAAAGTTGTTTCTATTTTGATTGATCCTGGATCTAACTATAGCTATATTAATCCTGACCTGGTGGATAAATGTGGGTTGAGAAAAGAAGTGCATGCAGAATCTTGGTTGGTATAGTTGGCTATAGGTACAAAGAAGCGAGTTCACCTTTGGGTAAGAGCTTATGCATTTGAGTTAAAAGGTATGCCTACAACAACACATTTGAATGTATTACCATTGGGATCGTATAGTATGATTTTGGGTATGGATTGGCTATACCTTCACAAAACCAAAGTGGATTTATTTGACAAGGCTATTGAGTGTGTGGATGATAGTGGGGAAAAGAGGAATTTGCAAGGAAAGAAGAAGCCTACATCAGTGAGGATGGTTATCGCCATGTAGGTTAAGCATAGTTGCAGAAAAGGTTGTGTGATGTTTGCAACACACATTTCTAGTGACAAGAGTAAGGAGGTTGAGGATGGCAATGTGCTGAGAAGGTACCCAATTTTGCAATAGTTTCAGGATGTATTTCTTGAGGACATTTTAGAGTTTCAATCTCACAAGGAGGTAGACTTTTCTATTAACTTGGTGCTAGGGGTAGCCCTAGCATCAAAAGCATGTTACAATATGAGCACACCTGAGTTGGTAGAGTTAAATTTGCAGCTGAAAGAAATGTTGGACAAGGGATACATTAGGCCAAGTGTATCGCCTTGGGTGCACCAATTTTGTTCGTAAAGATGAAAGATGGTACTCTTAGATTATGCATTGACTACAGGCAGTTGAACAAGGTAACGATCAAGAACATGTACCATTTTCCAAGGATTCATGATTTGTTTGGTCAATTAAAGGGATCAACATTGTTCTATAAGATCAGCTTGAGATCGGGATACCATCAGGTATGCATCAAGGAAGAGGATATCTTCAAGATTACATTCAGTACTAGGTATGGGCATTATGAGTTTGTTGTTGTTCCATTTGGTTTGACTATTTCTCCAGCTACATTCATGTGTTTTATGAATAGTAGGTTGCATCCATATTTGGATAAGTTTGTTATTGTGTTCATTGATGACATACTGGGATTTTCTAAAATGAGAAGAACATGCTGAACATTTAGTATCAGTGTTGAGATTACTAAGAGAGCATTAGTTGTATGTTAAGCTTAGAGAGTGCATCTTGTTTCAGACATAGGTGCATTACTTGGGGCATGTCATTTCTAAGGAAGGCATACTAGTAGATCCAAAGAAGATAAGGGCTATCATGGAGTGTGAAACTCCTAAGAATGTGGATGAGGTGAGATCATTCATGGGATTGGTAAGTTACTACATGAGGTTCATTAGGAACTTCTCATGCTTTTCATATCCTATCATATCATTGCAATGGAAAGGTAAGAAGTTTGAATGGACAGAAGAATGTGAGGCTAGTTTTGAGAAACTTAAGCAGTTGTTGACACATGCACCAGTGCTAAAGATTGTAGATCTGGACAAGGAGTTTGTAGTATGTACATATGCTTGCAAGAGGGGACTTGTTGGATTTCTCATGCACAGAGGATAGGTAATGTGTTACGAGTCACATAAACTGAATGGGCATGAGAAGAACTATCCAATGCATGATCTTGAGCTAGTAGCGATTATACATGCATTGAAGATGTGGAGACATTATCTTCTGGGTAGGAGGTTTACATTGATGAGCCATCATTGTGGGTTGAGGTATTCTTTTGATCAGCTAAATCTAAATGTCAAGCAAGTTAGATGATTGGATACACTTAGTGAGTTCAAATTCGATATCAGATACATCAAAGGGAAGGAGAATCGGGTTGCAGATGCTCTAGCAGGAAGGTGCAGGTAAATCACATAACAACTATGAGATCTTATGGGACGGAGTTACAGGATAGGATTTTGTAGGCAGGATAGTGGGATGACAAATATGTGGAATCATGCACAGGTTACAACAGAGTACAAGTACAGGTGAAGGTACAAGTACATGTGATGAGGATGCAGACTACCGTCTCATAGCAAATGGGTTGGTGAGATTTAGAGACAAGATCTATGTGTCGAATTGCAGTGAGCTCAAGAAGCTTATCTTAAGAGAGTTTCACCCAAAGACATATTCAGGTCATCCAGGATATCAAAAGACATTGATCGTGGTTAAGAAGTTCTACTATTGGCCATATTTGAAGAAGGAAGTGACTGATTTCATGGCTAGATGTTTAGATTGTCAGCAGGTCAAGGCAGAATGTAAGCATCTAAGTGGTCTACTACAACCTATAGCAATTCTGGAATGGAAAAAGGAGGTAATTTCCATGGATTTCATCACGAGTCTTGCGAGTACAATGAATCAACATGATTCTGTTATGGTCGCCCTTGACAGGTTGAGCAAGGTAGATCACTTCATTCCAGTAAAGAATACATATTCATCCAGTGAGGTATCATAGGTGTTCATCATTGAGATAGTGAGACTACATGGTGTTGCAAAGAAGATTGTGTCGGACAGGGATGCAAATTTCACTTCCAAGTTTTGGAAGGAGTTATTTGTAGACTTGGGTACAGAGTTGGCTTTCAACACAACTTATCATCTGCAGATATGTAGACATATAGAGAGGGTCAAAAGGATCTTGGAAGACATGTTGAGGATGTACACAATGCACCAACAAAGGAAATGGGCAGAGTATCTTCCATTGGTTGAGTTCACATACAACAATGGTTTTCAAGAGTCACTGAGGATTAGTCCTTTCAAGACATTGTATGGATGGATTTGTAACAATTCTATCAGCTGGAGTGATACAGTGAACAGGTTACTTATTGGACCAGATATGTTGGCAGACATGGAGAAGGAAATATAGGTTATAAAGAATAATCTAAAGGTATAACATGATATATAGAAGATTTATGCGGATCAGCACAGGGTATTCAAGGAGTTTTAGGTTGGGAAGCATGTGTTATCAAGCCCAAGAAAATCTCATTGAGGATTGGTCCATATGCCAAGTTGGCACCACAGTATAGCAGGCCTTTCAAGATCCTTGAGAGGATTAGACCAATGGCATACTGACATGCACTTCCTCCAACAATGAAAGTCCATGATGTTTTCGATATTTCAATTCTTAAGAAGTATATAAAGGATTTTGATCATGTTATTGATTGGCTGTATTGCAGGTAAAGCAAGAAGGAGAGTTTCATCCAGAGCCGCAATGCATATTGTAGTGGAATCTCATGCTCGAGAACAAAGCCATAGAGCAAGTTAAACTACAGTGGAAGCACTTTGGGCTTGAAGAAGCTACATGGGAAATGGTGGATAAAATGCGGGCACTATATCCTTCATTGTTTTTCAGTTGAGGCAAAGAGGTTTTGGTTTTATATTGGATTATGTTGGCATATATTTTGTTGATGTTTTTGTATATGTATATATATGGATGTAAATATAGCCATGAGCTAAGTTATAACACTTTAATAAGTGGTATGGGTGTCATGTTATTATGGTTGTTATATTGTCATGTTGTCATGATGTTTTTCTTTTGAGCAGTTCTATCATTGTAAATACTGCAACGAGCTAAGTTATAAAGCTCCATAGGCATTATGTTTTCTTTTAAGTGGTTTTGATGATCTCATGGTGTGGTTTAACACCGAGAACGGTGTTCCCCAAGGGGGAGCGTTATGTAACAACCCTAGTGAAAAGTTCATGTAATAAAAGTTAATAATGGAAAAATAAGACCATGATTAAAGGGCACTTATTCCAAACTGAATTTTGGGAAAATATATCCTAGTGGGCATCATTGGATGTTTGTTTTGCGTAAGGAAAATTGGCAAAGGCTAAGGCAAAGGCATTAAAAGGCAAAAAGGCATTTTTGTCACATTTATTTATGAAAATGAAGGAAATTAGAAGTAAAGGAAGGTAAAAGCTCACAAGTTGCATGTGAAGAGTAAATTGAAGGAAAATAATGGAAAATGAAGAAAATAGAGGCCTCATTCATAAAAAGGCTTCTAAGGATCAGTTCGTAAACTTTTGTCAGTTGAAGTTTGGAGCTCTCTCATTATTATCTCTTTCTCTCACTCTTGGTAACTTAGATTTTTCTTGGAACACTCTAACTTTGATCAAGGAAGGAAAAGTAGGCAAAGGGAAAGGAAGGCAAGAAAGGATCAAAGAAAGGAAAGATGATCAAGCAGCGTCAGTAGGAATACTTGCAACTAACCTTTTGCATGTGTGATTTCCTAGATGGTTTGGATGTGCATGGATTTGCATGTTGTTGTATGGTTCTCTTGCTATCAGTGGCATGGTTTTTCTGGGTTATGGTAGTGGTTTTCAGCCTAGCCTTGCCTTTTTCTAGATGCCATTGTATGTTGGGATGTTTTTTTTGGTTTTTGAGCTTTGGTTCGCTAGATGGATTTCGGAATCTGAGGCAGAGGTGGTCGATTGAAAAAATTATTTTCTATAAATCTCATAACTTATTTTATGGATTTGAATCCAATAAAACTAACTTTGTTACTTGAATAGTGTTTTCATCATTACATTAAACACTAACACTTTGGTTTTGGTTGGAGGGGTTTCATCCATACATTTTGTAAGGAGGCAACCAAGGTCAATTGATTAACGTTGTTTTACACTATTGATAATAGACTTTATCTCATATGCATTGGAGATATTTGGTCATTCATGGTTGTTAAAATGTCTACTGTTAAGCTGCTATGAGGTAAAAAGAATTCATTTTTTTATTAAAATTTTCTATCATAACTTACTGCAATCTAGAGAAAGCTCACTCTTTTTCCTTGTTTGAAATCTCTTTCCATTCTACAAACAATTTCAAGCTACTATGTTAATTGGCGATTCCTAGAGGTCCTAACAATGATGTTATATGCCAAATCATTAGCCTTCAAGAGAGTGAGGTAGCTTGATTACCAAATTGAAGGAATTTGCTTCTATCTAAATCAAAAACACTTTCATTTATGTTAATTAAACTAAAAACTAGTACCAAAGGGAGAATAATTGTTACTTAATTTAGAGAGGAGTGATTGAAGGTCTAGGACCCCTCCCAAAGCTATGTATCTTTGCAGCGATGTAAATTATGTATAGATGAGAAAATCTTATGGTCTGTCATGACAAATTTGTTATTAGCAACTTAGATCTGTTTTAACCTTGGATCTATTAAGTGTTGAGTGCAATAAAAAACATGAGATGTAAAACTCAATTTTTTGGATTTGATATGAAATTAAGATGAATCTAGGTTTTGTTTATTCATTATTTTTTAATAAAGTGTGTTTTGATTTCTTTTTTGTTTTTTTAGCATATATGGTAATTGTTATGAGAAATAAGAAGTAAGCTCTTTTTTTTTTTTTAGCATTATATTCATATACATATGAACAAAGTTTTGTACATATACCTGGCTGGGGTTGTAGGGCACCTCACTTTTATTAGTGCAATTAAATTCATTCTTCAATTAATCCATTTTTTCTTATTATTAGTCATTCTTATTTATTGTTTTCTTCAACTTCATTATATAATTTTCTTGTATATATCAAAAAATTGTATTTTTCTTCCTGAATTTGAGCACGTGGCTTGCATGTGAGAACTACGTGCATACTCGATAGTTGTTATTTCTTTTTTTTAATTATATAATACCGATTGTTACGGTATATAGTTTTTGAACATTCAAACACATGGGTAGACTGTGTAGTGTAACCAAAAACTGCCTTGTATAATGTGCTTTAGTGTTACCAATATTTATTTAATTTCATTAAGAGACTTGTCTTTTAGTTTACATACATATCTTCCAATATTATCAATTATCCTGGAGATAGTTTAAATACTTTTTAAATTTGAAAAAATCGAGTGCGGTTGAGAAAATAGAAAAATATATTTATATTTTGAGGATATGTTAGACTCAGAAAATTTAAAAACAAAATCATTTAAAATTTCTAGCTAAATGCAATTTAAACACTACAAAGCTAGATTTATACTTTGAGGATAATGTTACATTGAGGAAATAAGACAACATCATTTAAACTATCTAACTGAATGCAATTCAAACACTACAAAATTATCTTTATATTTCGAGGATAATATTACATTGTGAAAATGTAAAAAAAAGACTATTTAAAGTCTATGTCATTGGATACCATAAAATTGGTCCCCAACAAAGGCTCACTAACTCCACGCCATATTTAACTGTGTTATCAACGAGATGCTCAGGCTTCTTCCAGAAACAAATGCTAGTTCCCAAATAAATAATATTGTTGCAACGACAGGCCGAGTGATTGGATTTGAGTGGTAGTGTTAGGTTTTCAAATCCCTCATTTTTTTATCTCTTTTAATACCTCATAATTCAGAGTTAACATAGAGTAACATAACTCTTTGTCGGCTATATATATAAATTCTAGCATGGAATGAATTATGTTTTTTATTTATTTTGAATAATTTATTTAAAAATAAATAAATGTTATATATTAATTTTATATTAAGAAATGTGGATTCGTCTCAGCAAATGCTTTCTCTGTCAATGCTTTTTCTTTGACTAAAACCAGTTTTTAAAGTGGAGACTAATGTGGAGTTCCCAAGTTGTTCCTCTACACTTCCAACAGTAGCACATTATTTTCTCATTTTAATCTTCCAGTGACAAGCAATTTTATATATACATAATGCGACCATTCTTTATATACCATACAAAATAAAGAGCACTCATCTATGACTAAGGAAATCCGCAACTATTCATCTTTTGCATGTAGAATGCTTGAATAAAGATGTTGATACATTTTAGATTCCTCCAGGCTTGAGGTATGTGTAACAACCCTGGTGAAAATTTCATGTAATAAAAGTTAATAAAAGAAAAATAAGACCACAATTAAGGTACATTTATTCAAGGCTTAATCTTGGACAAAGATATCCTAATGGGCATCACTAGATGTGTGTTTTGGCTAAGGAAAATTGGCAAAGGCTAAGGCAAAGGAATTAAAAGGCAAAAAGGCATTTTTGGCACATTTATTTATGAAAATAAAGGAAATTAGGAGAAAAGGAAGGTAAAAGGTCACAGGTTGCATGTGAGGAGGAAATTGAAGGAAAATAATAGAAAATGAAGAAAATAGAGTCCTTATTCATAAAAAGGCTTCTGACAATCAGCTGGTAACCTTTTGTCAGTTGAAGTTTGGAGCTCTCTCATTATTCTCTTTCTCTCACTCTTGGTCACTTAGAGTTTTCTTGGAGCACTCTAACTTTGGTCAAGGAAGGCAAACAAGGATCAAGGAAAGGAAAGAGTGATCAAGCAGCTTTAGCGGGAATACTTGAAGGTAACCTTTTCATGTGTGATTTCCTAGCTGGTTTGGAGATGCATGGATTTGCATTTTTGTGTATGGTTCTCTTGTTGTCAGTGGCATGGTTTTGCTGGGTTATGATAGTGGTTTGAAATCTAGACTTTCCTTTTTCAAAATGCCATGGTATGTTTGGATGTTTATTTTAGTTTTTGAGCATTGGTTTGTCGTATGGATTTCAGAATCTAGGGTGGAGGTGGTCTCAAGGTTAATTCCAAAAGGCCTAGGAATCCTTTGACCAGTTTTGGTGGGATACATGGTAAAGCTTGAGGGAGAAGTCTTGGTTTAGGGCCTAGTGATCTAGGTTTGGATTGCGGTAAATCCTAAGAGACTGGTCTCAGTTTAGGGCCTAATGATCCGGTTTGGATTGCGGTAAAGCCTAAGAGACAATGAAACAAAACATTTCTCAAGGATAGTAATGGATTCTAGATGGAATTCTAAGTTTAGTTTGGTTGTGATTGGAGCACCGGTTTTGGTGTGATCATTGTTTGATGAAGCTCGAGGTGGTTTAACCTCTAGATTCCCTTGGTTGTTCTTGGATTCGTTGTTCTATGAGATCCCATATTCATTCTTGGAATATGGCACTGAGGTGACTGTATGAAAGAGAGATTTGGTTCAGCCATGTCTATGGTTGGGTGGTACGTGGAAGTCCCGAACCTGGTCAGATTTTCCTATGATTAATAAAAGCTAAGTTCTCTTACTTTTTCACTGGTTTATATGTGGATTTAATGGTTGTCATATCTTTGATATTTATATGGTTTTATGTTGGTTATAAGCATGATTAAATGACTGGTTTATGTCATGCTTATGTCATGTATTTACTTGAAATTATTAAATGAATGGATGAAAGACCTAATTGATAATGTACTAGTTCAATTGAGAAGTAGGTGATCCTTCTGGTTATGGGTCATAGGTTCCTTCAGTCATTTATGCTCTGTCTTGTATCCTAGACCTGTTGGTTGCATTGATGCCAAATGTTTGAGAAAATGTCAGTCCTAGTTGGGTGTGTTCAGGCCTAGTCCTAAGGTTGATTTTTGAGTTATCAACATTGTTATCATTCCATTTATGGATTCTGAAGGTTTTGCCAAGTTCTAGGCAAAGGTCTAAATTCTGGGCTAGGAAAGTGACTCAAATCTTGTGGTCGTTAGCATAGATATGCTCGGAAAAGCCCACAGTCACTGATACAAAGGCTTATGAGAGTGACTTTGAGTTGTTGGTCATTTTTATGCATATATCATGGTAGCGAATCTGGGTTAAAAGGCTTAAATCAGCAGCGTGACTTAGGGACAGGCTATCTGAGTGGCTGACATGTCTTGTGACGGTGTAATTGCTGATAGGGATGGGTTTTCTTGATGAGTTCCATCGATTCCATTTTGTTAAAGTCACCTAGGAGATTGTATCCCTTAGTCACATGTTTTCTTGGCTGTCTAGTTGCTTGGGTGGACCCGGGAGGACGGCGTGTTATAGATTGGTATCAGAGCATGGTTCACCCCTCAGACTAGATGGGATATGTGTGCTCATGCATGCATGTCAGTTATGTGTGTGTCTCTTACATTTGTGTTCCATGTTCTTGTTGCACTGCATCATATTGATCATGGTTGTAGTAAGGTTATCATGATGAGCTTGATGTCGGTTTATGGAATGCATTGTGAGGAGTATATGAATGGTAATATGATTATATGCAACTTGATTAAATCCTTGTATGTTGGGTTGCTTTATTGATTATTTGATTACATGTATCAGTCTTATAGGTTGATTACAAGAATTTTTCGCTTATGCTCGACTACATGTGGTTATGCATATGTCTAGTTGATTAGGAATTTCTTATGCAGGTTGATAATTGCATGAAGCAATGTGTACACTGGAGTAATGGTTATTGTCATGCAGGAGGTCATGACATGCATTGTTTATATGGCCTTGCATTGATGACTGGACCCTAGCTAGAATGATGTTGATGCATTGATGCACTTATTTGATGTATGTATATATGTTATTATGGTTATGTTATACATGCATCATGTTGGTTGTATGATCTTGCAGACAAGGTATCCTCCCTGATTTATGCTAAGGTACATTGATTTATGGTGACTTGGTCTAGCTGATATAGTATGCCTTACAGGAAAGAGATCAGATGGCTAGCAAAGTGGTAGACTACATAGAATATCCTTATGCATCAGATGAGAAACATGGTGTGGGGAACTCCTCTGAATTGGTAGACACATTGAGAAGCCTAAAGAAAGAAATAAGGAGTTGCAAAGCAAACGATAACAAAATCATGCAGGCACAAGAAAAACAAGCAGAGGTGAATGCGATATTACTTTAGAGTTTGTTATATTTGCAGTGACTGTGACCACTTCAGATCAGCCATGGACATGAGGACAGAACTAATGGGGCATATGGGAGTAGGTCTCATAATAAACACAGGTCAGATAGATCAGACACGATCATAAATGGTAGGATGTTGGACACTCCAGATAGGAGAGGAGATAGACACAAGTATTACTCTAGTTCTAGTTCTGATAGAAACCATGATCGTCATCATCATCATCCTTACAAGAGGAGTGATAGGGGATACCTTCCTGATGAGTTTAAGAAAGAAAATCCACCTACGTTTGATGGAGATGAATAAATCACAAGATGTAGAGGCTTGGTTGCTTGGTATTAAGAAATTCTTCTAATTGCATGTTTATTTAGAAAACATGAAAGCAAAGATAGCCACTTTTAGTATCAAAGGTAAAGCGGACATCTGGTGGGAAGATGTGAAGAATTTCAAAGATATACATGAGGAATATTGGACTTGGCATATGTTTGAAGGACTCTTCAAGAAGAAGTACTTGTCTGAGAGGTACTATGATGATAGGCCTAAGGACTTTTATGAGTTACGGATGGGTTCTATTGCATATGAGGAGCATATTGGCAGGTTTTTGGAGCTATTGGGATATGTGCCTTACCTCAAAGAGGAGAATGCCAAGGTTCATAGATTCATCAGTGGATTTCCAGTTGCATACAATGACCGGATTGAGTTCAATGAGCCTATATCATTGGAGGAGGCCATTTGAAAGGTGAAGCATTGTTATGAGTAGTCAAAGCGTAAGGTTGATCCTAAGAATGACTTGAAAAGAAGTGAAAAGGCTAAAGGAAAATGGCCACCAAAGAGAGGAAAGTTGTAAGTGATAAAGATAATGTAGTTCCTCACAAGAGATTAAAAATAGCTAAGAAGGGACATGGAGAGCAGCAGGCTAGAGGAGGTAGTAGGGAACCATTGCAGTGTTGGATATGTGGTAAGGATCATCATAAGAGGGATTGTCCATAGTATTAGAGTGGTGGTAGACCCCAGATCTAAAGTTCTCATGAGGTGCATACAGTTGGTGATTTTGGTCATAGCATTCCTCAGATCTATGTGGTTGTGGACAACAGGCAAGCGGATTATCAGGCACCGATCCATTGAGATGGACGGTAAGCTTTGTGATCAAGTTGTTTCTATTTTGATTGATCCTGGATCTAAATATAGTTATATTAATCCTGACCTGGTGGATAAATGTGAATTGAGAAAAGAAGTGCATGCAAAATCTTGGTTGGTATAGTTGGCTACAGGTACAAAGAAGCAAGTTCACCTTTGGGTAAGAGCTTATGCATTTGGGTTAAATGGTATGTCTACAACAACACATTTGAATGTATTACCATTGGTATCATATAGTATTATTTTGGGTATGGATTGGCTATAACTTCACAGAACCAAAGTGGATTTCTTTGACAAGGCTATTGAGTGTGTGGATGATAGTGGGGAAAAGAAGAATTTGAAAGGAAAGAAGAAGCCTACATCAATGAGGATGGTTATCGCCATGTAGGCTAAGTGTAGTGGCAGAAAAGGTTGTGTGATGTTTGCAGCACACATTTCTAGTGACAAGAGTAAGGAGCTTGAGGATGGCAATGTGCTGAGAAGGTACCCAGTTTTGCAGTAGTTTCAGGATGTATTTCTTGAGGACATTTCAGAGTTTCCATCTAACAGGGAGGTAGACTTTTCTATTAACTTGGTGCCAAGGGCAGCCCTAGCATCAAAAGCACGTTACAATATGAGCACACCTAAGTTGGTAGAGTTAAATTTGCAGCGGAAAGAAATGTTGGACAAGGGATACATTATACCAAGTGTATTGCCTTGGGTGCACCAATTTTGTTCGTAAAGATGAAAGATGGTACTCTTAGATTGTGCATTGACTACAGGCAATTGAACAAGGTAACGATCAAGAACATGTACCATTTTCCATGGATTGATGATTTGTTTGGTCAATTAAAGGGATCAGCATTGTTCTATATGATCAACTTGAGATCAGGATACCATCAGGTATGCATCAAGGAAGAGGATATCTTCAAGATTACATTCAGTACTAGGTATGGGCATTATGAGTTTGTTGTTGTTCCATTCAGTTTGACTATTTCTCCGGCTACATTCATGTGTTTTATGAATAGTAGGTTGCATCCATATTTGGATAAGTTTGTTATTGTGTTCATTGATGACATACTGGTATATTCTAAAATGAGGAAGAGCATGCTGAACATTTAGTAGCAATGTTGAGATTACTAAGAGAGCATTAGTTGTATGCTAAGCTTAGCAAGTGCATCTTGTTTCAAACATAGGTGCATTACTTGGGGCATGTCATTTCTAAGGAAGGCATACTAGTAGATCCAAAGAAGATAAGGGCTATCATGGAGTGTGAAACTCCTAAGAATGTGGATGAGGTGAGATCATTCATGGGATTGGTAGGTTACTACATGAGGTTCATCACGAACTTCTCACGCTTTTCATATCCTATCATATCATTGCAATGGAAAGGTAAGAAGTTTGAACAGACAGAAGAATGTGAGGCTAGTTTTGAGCAACTTAAGTAGTTGTTGACACATGCACCAATGCTAAAGATTGTAGATCTGGACAAGGAGTTTGTAGTATGTACATATGCTTGCAAGAGGGGACGTTTTGGATTTCTCATGTACAGAGGATAGGTAATGTGTTACGAGTCATGTAAACTGAATGGGCATGAGAAGAACTATCCAACGCATGATCTTGAGCTAGTAGCAATTATACATGCATTGAAGATGTGGAGACATTATCTTCTGGGTAGGAGGTTTACATTGATGAGCCATCACAGTGGATTGAGGTATTTGTTTGATCAGCGAAATCTAAATGTCAGGCAAGTTAGATGATTGGATACACTTAGTGAGTTCAAATTCGATATCAGATACATCAAAGGGAAGGAGAATCGGGTTGCAAATGCTCTTAGCAGGAAGGTGTAGGTAAATCACATAACAGCTATGAGAACTTATGGGACAGAGTTACAGGATAGGATTTTGTAGGCAGGATAGTGGGATGACAAATATAATGAATCATGCACAGGTTACAACAGAGTACAAGTACAAGTGAAGGTACAAGTACATGTGATGAGGATGCAGACTATCGTCTCATAGCAAATGGGTTGGTGATATTTAGAGACAAGATCTATGTGTCGAATTGCAGTGAGCTCAAGAAGCTTATCTTGAGATAGTTTCACCCAAAGACATATTCGGGTCATCCAGGATATCAAAAGACATTGATGGTGGTTAAGAAGTTCTACTATTGGCCATATATGAAGAAGGAAGTGACTGATTTCATGGCTAGATGTTTAGATTGTCAGCAGGCCAAGGCAGAATGTAAGCATCTAAGTGGTCTACTACAACCTATAGCAATTCTGGAATGGAAAAAGGAGGTAATTTCCATGGATTTCATCACGGGTCTTGCGAGTACAATGAATCAACATGATTCTGTTATGGTCGTCGTTGACAGGTTGAGCAAGGTAGATCACTTCATTCCAGTAAAGAATACATATTCATCTAGTGAGGTATCATAGGTGTTCATCATTGAGATAGTGAGACTACATGGTGTTGCAAAGAAGATTGTGTTGGACAGGGATGCAAATTTCACTTCCAAGTTTTGGAAGGAGTTATTTGTAGGCTTGGGTACAGAGTTGGCTTTCAACACAACTTATCATCTGCAGATAGATAGACATATAGAGAAGGTCAACAGTATCTTGGAAGATATGTTGAGGATGTACGCAATGCACCAACAGAGGAAATGGGCAGAGTATCTTCCATTGGTTGAGTTCACATACAACAATGGTTTTCAAGAGTCACTGAGGATAAGTCGTTTCAAGACATTGTATGGATGGAGTTGTAACAATTCTATCAGCTGGAGTGATCCAGTGAACAGGGTACTTATTGGACTAGATATGTTGGTAGACATGGAGAAGGAAATACAGGTTATAAAGAAGAATCTAAAGGTATAACATGATATATATAAGAGTTATGCGGATCAGCACAGGGTATTCAAGGAGTTTCAGGCTGGGAAGCATGTGTTATCAAGCCCAAGAAAATCTCATTGAGGATTGGTCCATATGCCAAGTTGGCACCATAGTATAGCGGGCCTTTCAAGATCCTTGAGAGGATTAGACTGATGGCATACTGACTTGCACTTCCTCCAACAATGAAAGTCCATGATGTTTTCCATATTTCAATTCTTAAGAAGTATATAGAGGATTTTGATCATGTTATTGATTGGTGTGTATTGCAGGTGGAGAAAGAAGGAGAGTTTCATCGAGAGCCTCAATGCATATTGCAGTGGAAGCATCTCATGCTCAGGAACAAAGCCATAGAGCAAGTTAAACTACAGTGGAAGCACTTTGAGCCTGAATAAGCTACATGTGAAATGGTGGATAAAATGCGGGCACTATATCCTTCATTGTTTGTCAGTTGAGGCAAAGAGGTTTTGGTTTTATATTGGATTATGTTGGCATATATTTTGTTGATGTTTTTATATATGTATATATATGGATGTAAATATAGCCATGAGCTAAGTTATAACACTTTAATAAGTGGTATGGGTGTCATGTTATTATGGTTGTTATATTGTCATGTTGTCATGACGTTTTTCTTTTGAGCAGTTCTATCATTGTAAATACTGCAATGAGCTAAGTTATAAAGCTCCATAGGCATTATGTTTTCTTTTAAGTGGTTTTGATGATCTCATGGTGTGGTTTAACACCGAGAATGGTGTTCCCCAAGGGGGAGGCTTATGTAACAACCCTAGTGAAAAGTTCATGTAATAAAAGTTAACAAAGGAAAAATAAGACCACGATGAAAGGGCACTTATTCCAAACTGAATGTTGGGAAAATATATCCTAGTGGGCAACATTGGATGTTTCTTTTGCGTAAGGAAAATTGGCAAAGGCTAAGGCAAAGGCATTAAAAGGCAAAAAGGCATTTTTGGCACATTTATTTATGAAAATGAAGGAAAATAGAATAAAAGGAAGGTAAAAGCTCACAAGTTGCATGTGAAGAGTAAATTGAAGGAAAATAATGGAAAATGAAGAAAATAGAGGCCTCATTCATAAAAAGGCTTCTAAGGATCAATTCGTAAACTTTTGTCAGTTGAACTTCGGAGCTCTCTCATTATTATCTCTTTCTCTCACTCTTGGTAACTTAGATTTTTCTTGGAGCACTCTAACATTGATCAAGGAAGGAAAAGTAGGCAAAGGGAAAGGAAGGCAAGAAAGGATCAAAGAAAGGAAAGCATGATCAAGCAGATTCAGTAGGAATACTTGCAACTAACCTTTTGCATGTGTGATTTCCTAGATGGTTTGGATGTGCATGGATTTGCATGTTGTTGTATGGTTCTCTTGCTATCAGTGGCATGGTTTTTCCGGGTTATGGCAGTGGTTTTCAGCCTAGCCTTGCCTTTTTCTAGATGCCATGGTATGTTGGGATGTTTTTTTGTTTTTTGAGCTTTGGTTCGCTAGATGGATTTCAGAATCTGAGGCAGAGGTGGTCGATTGAAAAAATTAGCTTCCATAAAGCTCATAACTTATTTTATGAAATTGAATCCACTAAAACTAACTTTGTTACTTGAATAGCGTTTTCATCATGACATTAAACACTAACACTTTGGTTTTGGTTGGAGGGGTTTCATCCATACATTTTGTAAGGAGGCAATGATCCGGATTTAAATAGGAACGCAACAAATTACAGAGATAACCATATACATAAAGATGCAGCGGAAATAATACTTCATTTCATTAATGTAAAATACTGAAATATGCTTACACCCAGAAATGGAAATAAACCAGCTAGGGCGATGGTAGCTTATCTCTGAGAAGAGATGTGCGGCTACATGCCTCTGAACTGTTCTGAACTCCGTTACAATGAGGCTCCAAGGCCTATTTATTGTTGAGAAACAATGGAAAACCCTTCACATCCCAAAACCTAACCCTAGAAGATGAAACGCCAAATTGTGGGCCCCGTTTGGGTAAATTGGTACATCAATTTCCCGGGTCGTAACTTTGGCATACGATCTTCGTTTGACACGTACGATAGCCCGTTAGAAAGATCTATCCGAGTATTTCCCAAAAAACGTCGTTTAGGGCCTCAAAACGGCTCCGGAAGTTGAGGACCCAAAAAACTGCTAAAAATAGTAAACTGTGCTAGAATTTAGGAAACTGAAAAAGCTAAAAGAGACAGTTGTGGGGGTCCAAATGGGATAGGTGGGTGGCCACCAACATCCACCTGGATCATTCCTCCCCCCTTAGGAAGCAATGGTCCCCATTGCATTGAGTTCCTCCATCTGCTGAACTTGTCCTGCAATCTCTGATGTGTCCAGTAATGGTGGGAAGCATGGTCGATGATGGTCCATATTGAACACTTGGTGCAGGCAAAGGAATGGAGGAATGTTGTGCTCCAAAGCATTGTTCCCCACAGCTTTGGTACTGCTGTAAGGACCATGTCGGAGTGGTCTGAACTTCTGATGGGTTCTGGTAAGGCGTTCTCTCTGCAGATGCAACCAGACTTTGTTGCCCACCTGAAACTTGTGCGGTATCTCTGTGGGTGAGGAGAAGTTGTTCCTGTGTTCTGTCATGACCGTATCCCTTTGATGTTGCTGCTGCATGGAGGAACCCTTTGCAGGGGTCATGGAGGTAGCAACGATCTTCCCCTTACTTTCGGAGTGAACCAGACAGATGAATTTCCAAGTCTGGGAGATAAGCTTGCTGCCTTTCTTAGCAGTGATCAAAGATGTGGCGGTAGGTGGGGCTACCTTCGGTATCCTGTATAATGAATTATTCAAAGAAATAATGACAGCACGAGGCCTTGACTCATACACATCATGTCGCCTCCACAAGTATGGCTGGCCTAATAATACATCACAAACATCGAGAGGTGTAACATCACACAATACCTCGTCTGTGAAGGGTTTGATGCTGTAGGGAAGGCGGCACTGCTGGCGAACTTTCAGATCTCGCCCTTCATGAAGCCACCCGATATTGTACGGCTGTGGGTGTGGTGTAGTCAGTATGCCCAACCGCTTCACGACCTCTACTGAAATAAGGTTCTTTTGGCTGCCACTGTCGACAATGAATTGTAGTGGCGAACCCTTCACCCACATCTGTGAGTGGAAAAGACGCTCCCCTTCCTCTGGATTTTCGGGCTCATCTTTCTGGATCTTGGCGGTGGCAACAGTGGTGCTGGGATCTGCATCAATGATCTGCTTCCCTTTTCCATTCCCCTTGTCGGGTTCTGGCTCAGGGTCGGAACATGCATCTAATTCGGAAGCCTTCAACTCAGCCACCAGCGACCGCTTGGTCCGACACTCACTTGTGTTATGAGTGGGACTCTTGTGGAACTCACACCACTTTCCTGTGTCCTTCTTCGGCTTTGTGGTGTTGTTCTTTTCTTGTAGCTTTGACGGGTTGTCTTGGGTCACCCCGCCTTGGCTTTGTCCTTTGGGCTTCGGATTTGCAAATCCAAAGTCTTGCTTCTTCTGTTTGAACTTTTGCTCGATTTTGACAGCGTATCGTTATGTTGTGCCAAGTGAGGAGATGTTCAAGAACCCCATCTCTTCCTGGATGTATCTGTGTAGGCAGCCGCGGTATTTGAGTACTAGATGCAGCTCAGAATCTTTGATACCCAACTGTGTGCGAAGGGTATGAAAAATGTAGAAGAACTCTGGCACATCTTGGTCTCGTCCCTGCCGCAGTGTGGTCCATTTGATGTATTTGTCCTAATAGCTTCCGACAGGGTAGTACTGCTCCTTGATGGCATCCCGAAAGTCATTCCAAGTGGGTGCGGCTGAAAATAGTGAGCCTGTACTTTCATCCTTCTGCTCGCAGTAGGTTTCCCACCAGTCCTTGACGTGGGGGGCTGCTTTGAGAAGAGTGAAAACAATCTTTTCCCGACTTGAAAATTCATGAACAGAAAAATACCCATCTAGCAGATTTAACCATTTATCTACGGCATCTGCGTCTATTTGACCCTCGAAGATGGGGATTTCAAAATTAACTTGTACCTTAAACGGCGTGGCGTTTCCAGAGTCGCTGTTGGAAGCCGATGCGTCGCCTCTGGGTAGTCGCTGAAGGATTTGGGCAAAACTGTCCATCATCGCGTTCCGTTGTCGCTCGAGGGCTTCTTCGAGCAAGATTTTGATAGGATCTCCTGCCCCCTCGTCTTTCTTCTCATCCGCCATAGGAGGCCGTTGAGATTTGCGAGGCTGGTCTTGCAAAGGTTCGACCAGTTCAAGCCCTAACTCCTTATATCCCGACCTCGTTGGGGACATGCAAAGAAAAACAGAGAAAAAGTAGACCGCTCTGATACCACTGATCCGGATTTAAATAGGAACGCAACAAATTACAGAGATAACCATATACATAAAGATGCAGTGGAAATAATAATTCATTTCATTAATGTAAAATACTGAAATATGCTTACAACCAGAAATGGAAATAAACCAGCTAGGGCGATGGTAACTTATCTCTGAGAAGAGATGTGCGGCTACATGCCTCTAAACTGTTCTGAACTCCGTTACAATGAGGCTCCAAGGCCTATTTATTGTTGAGAAACATTGGAAAACCCTTCACATCCCAAAACCTAACCCTAGAAGATGAAACGCCAAATTGTGGGCCCCGTTTGGGTAAATTGGTACATCAATTTCCCGGGGTCGTAACTTTGGCATACGATCTCCGTTTGATGTGTACGATAGCTCGTTAGAAAGATCTATCCGAGTACTACCACTTTGGGAGGCAACATTCATCCATGGACCCATGTTGCCCCAGATTTCCAAAAAAACGTCGTTTAGGGCCTCAAAACGGCTCCGGAAGTTCAGGACCCGAAAAACTGCTAAAAATAGTAAACTGTGCTAGAATTTAGGAAACTAGAAAAGCTGAAAGAGACAGTTGTGGGGGTCCAAATGGGATAGGTGGGTGGCCACCAACATCCACCTGGATCAGGAAACCAAGGTCAATTGATTAACATTGTTTTACACTATTGACAATGGACTTTATCTCATATGCATTGGAGATATTTGGTCATTCATGGTTGTTAAAATGTCTACTATTAAGCTGCTATGAGGTACAAAGAATTCATTTTTTTATTAAATTTTTCTATCATATCTTACTGCAATCTAGAGAAAGCTCACTCTTTTTCCTTGTTGGAAATCTCTTTCCATTCTACAAACAGTTTCAAGCTACTATGTTAATTGGCGATTCCTAGAGGTCCTAACAATGATGTTATATGCCAAATCATTAGCCTTCAAGAGAGTGAGATAGCTTGATTACCAAATTGAAGGAAGTTGCTTCTATCTAAATTAAAAACACTTTCATTTATGTTAATTAAACTAAAAAATAGTACCAAAGGGAGAATAATTGTTACTTAATTTAGAGAGGAGTGATTGAAGGTCTAGGACCCCTCCCAAAGCTATGTATCTTTGTAGCGATGTAAATTATGTATAGATGAGAAAATCTTATGGTCTGTCATGACAAATTTGTTATTAGCAACTTAGATCTGTTTGAACCTTGGATCTATTAAGTGTTGAGTGCAATAAAAAACATGAGATGTAAAGCTCAATTTTTTGGATTTGATATGAAATTAAGACGAATCTAGGTTTTGTTTATTCATTATTTTTTAATAAGGTGTGTTTTGATTTCTTTTTTGTTTTTTTTGGCATTATATGGTAATTGTTATGAGAAATAAGAGGTAAGCTCTTTTTCTATTTTTTTAGCATTACATTCATATACATATGAACAAAGTGTTGTAGATATACCCCGGCTGGGGGTTGTAGGGCACCTCACTTTTATTAGTGCAATTAAATTCATTCTTCAATTAATCCATTTTTGCTTATTATTAGTCATTCTTATTTATTGTTTTCTTCAACTTCATTATATAATTTCCAAAAAGTACACTGTACATATCAAAAAATTGTATTTTTCTTCCTGAATTTGTAAATTTCAATTTAGTAATATAAAAGAATGTTGGTCCAATACACTTTGGTTTTTTATTACAGATCCAATACATTATTGTTTTCTTTGGCTTCATTAGAGAAACTTTCCAAGAAGTGCACTAGTCATTTGAAATAACATCTGTTTTTTTCTTGAGTTTATAAATTTCAATTTAATCATATAAAAGAATGTTTTTCCAACACACATGGCATTTTATTATAGATCCAATATATTAATCCTATCCTACCAAGGGTTGCATTGGTCTTTCATCCTATAAATAATTTCAGTGCTTAAAATACAGTGTTTCATGGGGACGCGTACCCCCACCTGGGAATCATGATTCCTAGCTCCCTTGCGCTCTAGGGACGTGGGGATGTCTATGGGTCATTCCTCGACACTCCCAAAAAAGGAAACACATGGAAAATCAAAAGGGGGTTGTTTCCTCCTAATAAAGGAAACATTTCCTTCGTTTCCCAAAATATCGAGGTCAAATAATTTTAATAAAGTCAAAGACTTGGGAGAGTGCCTCCTATTGATGATCCTGAGGTAAATAATGACTTCCTAGATGCATTGCAAAGACGTACAATGAGGAGGAGCGGGAAAAACTTGGAAGCAATTTTTTTAGTTTGCATCTCTTATTGGCCCCTTCAACAGACATGGTGCTCGAGTAGACTGGATAGATCGAGCCCAAGATAACTCGATTGGTTGTTGGTGGATGCATTGGGATGGTTCTCCAAAGCTCAAACATCTAGTTATGTGTTTGTTGTGTCATATTGCTAGTTCCTCTCCAGCAGAGAGGAATTAATCCACATATATCTTCATCCATTCTATTAAGAGGAACAAGCTTACCTCTAGAAGAGTGGAAAAGTTAGTTGTTGTGCACAATGTCTTACTTCTTGAGCATAGGAAGATACCTGAGTATTTGAAGGGACCAACAACATGATGGGATGTTCATCCAAAGGATGATGAGACATAGATGGGGTTGGTTAGTGCCACTTAGAATGTTTGAGATTGCAAGTGATTCTCATTTAGATGGTGACATGGTTGATCCTGATTTATTCATGCAACCGTCAGATGTAGATACTAGTGGGGTTTGGGCATTACCTTGAGCAATTATGTTCATTTGTCATTTGATATGTTCTTATGTTATCTGATTTTCTGTTTCAGAATTCATTTGTAGACTTCAGTTTTTTTTTAATCTTGATATATGATATATTAGACTTGATTCTATAGAAATTTGAATCTTGATGTATCTGACCTGACTTTTATTTCAATATTCAGTATTCATAGTTGGAACTTAAATATGGTTTAAACTTTTATTTTCATTGTACATTGTTATAATTACATGTATGATTGTATCACACTTTTCGTTTTAAATTTGTTTCAGTTATATGATTCATCGATTTATCCTTCATGATGTAAGTGTTATATAATGATAAAGAGAGTTAAATTATAAATTTTCAATGATATATTTATATTGTTTTAATATTTTTATTTTACTATTTTCGTTGGGGTCCCTTGTTTTAAAGACCATCACGTCCCCCCACGTTTCCTAAAAATTGGTGAGGAGATTTTGCATAGACCACTCCTACGTATCCCCACTTCCCTATTGCCACGTCCTAGAAACTTGGTGGAACATCATAAAATACGTGTAGTATTGTTCACAAGAATTTTCTATTATCCTTTATCTGTCAGGGAGAAACGTACATTCATATAAATTATCTTTCATGTGGGATTCATAAATGATTTCTCCATGCAGTTTTTCTCTGTATGTGATACATGTGGTCTTCTCTAGTACTGCTATAACATTTCTCTTTTGATCTATTTTTTTTCTTAGTAAGAAAAAAATGATAATTATTATGTTCCTAGAATAGATATCTACATATTTGTAAAATGATTAACCCAAATAATAATGTCATTATGGTGACCCTGTTTATTTTTAGAATTTGGTGTATAAGCATTTGGTACTTTGAAAGTCTAAACAAACCAAAAGGAAAATGTTATAATAGTATTAATAAAGACCACATGTATCACATACTAGATCATATTGCTGGGAATTTATTCTATTTTCAAACAAAACTATAATTGAGAGTTAAAAATATATTTTATTTTATATCGCAATAGTCAAATTATATAAGTTTAGATCATATTGTTGGAATTTATTTTATTTTCAAATAAAATATAATTGAAAGTTAAAGATATATTTGATTTTATATTGCAATAGTCAAATTATATAAGTTTAAATCCCTTCATTATATAAGTTTAATTAGTAAATCAAAATCATTTTTTAAAGAATTGCATTTCTATCTCAAGTATAGATAAAATCTTCTTCAAATTTGTCAATTCATTTTAATATAAAAATATTGAAAATTTAAATCTATAAATTTCTAATGAAGTCTTCTTTTTTCAAATAATTTCAACTTCGCACATATCATTTCAAATAGATAAACTAAAAACTCTATGCACATAATTATGTATACATATAAGTAGTGACATGCCACCACATGGCTCTTGTTGGAAATGAGGTTTGGTTGTTACATTAATCTTATTAATAACATTAACATCAATATTAACACTATTAATATTAACATTAATGTTAATAGTAACATCGGTGTTAATAATAATACCAATGATTGATGTTACATTAATATCAATCTTGGTTGACCATTGTAGACCATGGTTAACCGTGGTAAACCATGGTATGCTTGATCATGGTTAATCATGATGGTAGACCTTGGTTAACCATGATTAACTATGGTTGATGATAATCAACCATGGTTGACCTTGGTTAACCATGTTCGACCATTATAATCATGTTGATCTATGATGGTTGAACATGGTCGACCATGGTAAAGCATGGTTGATCGTGATTGACAATAATTGACCATAGTTAGTTGAAGTATTAATATAATTATTAATATATTTGAGAGAGACTATATATATATATATATATATATATATATATATAGAGAGAGAGAGAGAGAGAGAGAGAGAGAGAGAGAGAGAGATATTACACTCAAATATAATATAACTATATAGTATAATTATTATAATTGTAAACTAAAATATATTATATTTATATAATTATCATAATTATAAATACATATATATATTAATATTAATATATATTTATTAATATATCAATAAATATAGTTAATTAATCATCATTATTATTAAACATAGTTATATATTTATTATATAACACACACACACACACACACACACACACATATATTAAAAAACTAATATTGATGATGATGGTGGTGGTGGTTAATGTCCACTGAGACCAAATTGGTTTATCAGACCTATAATTTAACTAGTTCTTAATTGTCTAGCTTCTCGTCTTTCTTGGCGAGATTGGTGTTGTAGCTTTATTTTTTTTCTCTACGGTATTCCAACATCCTTTATCTTGCATCTCCTTCATCTCTTCTGGTTCCTGGGACATTGGTGTCTTAGCTTCGCGATCTGTTGTGTTCGTCCTTTTGAAGATAGTTGGAGAAGAAGTTTGGTCTGGGATATCTACTTTACTGTTAAATGAAGATTTATTTTGTGTGGTATTTGAATCTTCATAACTGTTGATGCTTGAGGAGTTGTCGAGTTCACTTTTTTGCTGTTGGGCGGGGCTTTCCCCCTGCTTGTCTTGAGAGTTGTTTCTTTCTTGCCCGATTTCTTGCGATTCAAATTTTTCTGGAGAGTATTCTTCCTTGATGACAACGTAATGTTATTTTTGTGCTCCTTCCCACCATGTAGATCTGTGGTGATTCTTTCTAGCAGAATTTTTCTAGGAGGCTTTTGGGCAATTTTTGGCTAGATGGCCTGTCTCAAAGCAGGATCGACATCTGAAGAGGACATTTTCATAATCAAGTTTTTGGTTCCACACATAGTCTTTACTTGTTAGGTTTATAAACCTTAGCATTTTAAAGAAAATAATGTAACGTATAATCTCTTAGTAAATTTGTATTTACCAGGTGTTTTACTTGTTTAGAGTTATTCACAATTCATTCTTGGAAATGAGGTTTGGGTGTTACATTACTATTAATAATAATATTAACATTAATACTGCCACTCTTATTTAATATTAAAGTTATTTAATATGATATTAACATTATTTAATATTTAGTATTATTAACATTAATGTTATATTAAAGTTAATAATAACATTGATGTTAATAATAACATGAAAAATTGAAGTTACATTAATGTTGATTTTGGTTGACCATGGTTGATCATGCTTGACCTTGGTTGATCATGCTTAATTGTGGTAAACCATGGTATGGTTGATTATGATTGACCATGGAATGTTCTAGGTTGACTATGGTTGACCAAACATGACCATGTTTGATGATGGTTGACCATATTTAGCCATAGTGAGGCTTGCTCACGCTTGATGACGATTGACGTTATTCAACATGGTTGATCATGGTCACCCATTGTTGGGAATGGTTGACCATACTGGACCATGGTTGATGTTGACAGGCCATCTAACTAATGTTGACCATATTTAACAATGGTTAAGCATAGTTAATAATGGTTGATCATGGTTGACCATGGTTGAATGCGTTAGACCATGATATGGTTGATCATGGTTGACTTTGGTTGATTTTAATTGATCATAGTTAACCATGGTACACTTTCTTTAACTATGCTTGACCTTGGTTAACCATTCTAATCATGTTGATCTTGTTTTACCATGGTCAAACATAGTTAATTATGGTTGATCATGTTTGACTGTGGCAATCCATGGTATGGTTGATCATGGTTGATTGTGGTTGATCATAGTTGATCCTAGTTTATCATGGGAGACCATGGTTTCCTATGGTTTACCTTATTTGAACTTGGTTGACCATGTTTTACCATTATAATAATGTTGATATTGGTTGACCATGGTCAACCATGGTTAACAATGGTTTATCATGGTTAATCATGGTCAACCTTGGTTGATTGTGGTTGAATTTCCTTGGTTGTGGTTTATCGTGGTTGACTGTGGTAGACCACGGTATGGTTGATCATGGTTTACCATGGTACACCACAGTTGGCCATGGTTGACAACAGTTTATCATGGCTGACCATGTTTGACCATTCTAATCATGTTTATCTTGGTTGACCATTGTTCATCATGGTTGATCATGGTATGGTTAGACATGGTTGGTCAACCTTGGTCGACCATGGTTGACCTTGGTTGACCATGGTTAACCTTGGTCGACCGTCATTAAATGTGGTCGATCATGGTTCACTATCATAGACCATCATATGGTTGATCATCATTAACCATGATTGATCATCGTTGACCATGGTTGGTCAATGTCTACTATGGTAGACCATGGTTGACCATGGTTGATCAAGGTTGACTATGGTAGACCATGGTTGACCATGGTTGATCATGGTCAACCATTCTAGTCATGTTGATCTTGGTTGACCATGGTTGATCATGTTTAATCATGGTTAACCATGGTTGACCTTGGTTGACCATGTTTGACCATTCTAACCATAGAGATCTTGATTTATCATTGTGGTTTGATGCAGCGTAAGCCACACATACCCACAGTATGCATATAAAATGCATGTCATATACATGTCCCAGGAATTTTAATATTCTTGTTTAGTAAAACCTTCCATAACCCAAGGTTTAACTCTCTTTAATTAAATGCTTAAGCGGAATCTAATAAATCACATCTTAATCAGATTATACCCGTGGATTTTTCTTACCATCTGATTCACAACAAACCTGACCAATCACTGTCAACCATGTGTCACATAGCTGACATATTTATTTCAACGTTGGACTTTTGTGCACCCAAATCTCCACCGTTGATCTGTCTCGTCCGATCCAACGGCTATCGCGCAATAACTCACACCAACTAGCTCGACCGATCTCCACCATTTATTTCTCCTACCTCAATCCAACAGTGATCATGTAATCTCGCGTGAAATCTTGCACGACCGATATCAGGTCGAGAGCGCGTGAGAAAAGTGGTTTTCCCGTGCTACGTGTCAACCCCTCAGGTTAATCGCGTGAAATCGTAGAATACCATTTACAGCTTTTAGGGCACGCGAGATACCGCTTACCCCTTGCGAAGACCGCTCCATCCTTCTGCTAACACGTGGTTTTAATCTGATCCATTCACTCTTGACTTCATTTTGCGCGACTTAATCCTAGCCGTCTATCTCCCTCACTCTCGTTCATTGATCTGATTGATCCAACGACTGTGCTTCGCTACTACATTCTTCTGCATCTCACCGTGTAATAATCTTCTCGCTTCTCTGTCTGTGTATTTATTCTTGCCTTACAGTCTTCAATTGTTTTGATCCCAATCTTCAGCTCTATTACTTCACTCCTTCGCACCTTTACACTTCCTTCGTAAATCCTTAGGTTTTTAGGAAACCTTGCAGTTATACCTTCACTATAACATTAAAGGTTTTCTCCAATACTATCTGTGTGCAAGCCCATAACACTCCTCTTTGTATTTCGTCTCTGGTTCTGCACACCTGCAAACCTATGTTACGCAGATTTATTCTAATCCACACACAATTTATAATTCAATTACTCAATCCACACTTGCACAATTTAGAATTAAAATCTCTGTGTATATATAAACAAATAATTACATAATGAGTCTCTCTCTCTTTGGCCTGATTTTCTAATTAGTGGCCTTTTCTTTTCCTACCCGTAGGCTTACAGTCAACCCTATCTAATCTCTAAACTCCAAATCTCTAACTAACTAACTCTCTATATGCCTTCTACACTTACATTTATGCAAAAGGATTCTATAACCAATTCCTGGTTTAGATCCATAACCTTCTCAATCAAAATCCTAAAATCTCTTCTTTATCCCTAAGGATCCTCTCTAATCCACAAAATCATCAACTAATTCCTAATCTAAGCTTTATCAATCCCTATGAACTCTCAATTGTCCTAATTCTCTCATGTTCTCCAACATTCGAGAACATTTACAAAATCCTCCCAATATTTAATTAATTCCTATTCCAAATCACTCAAAACATTAATAATTACATTAATTTGATACATAGGAATCCAACTTCCTTGAAAACACAAGACCCCTTAAGTTAACTAGAATACAATGAAATTGTTGAGCTGGATGCTCCTGCATCATGGTTGATCATGGTTTACCATAGTTGATCATGGCTGACCATTGTGGTTTACCATGGTTGATCATGGTTGACCAAGGTTAACCTTGGTTAATCATGTTTGACCATTCTAGCCTCGTTGATCATGGTTGGTCATGGTTGACTATGGTTGATCTTGTTTAACCTTACTTGACCATGGTTGACCATGGGTGACTTGGGTTGACCTTGGTTCACCATTTTAACCATATTGATCTCTAATGACATCCATTGACCATGGCTAATGTTGGTTGACCATCGTTGAGCTTGGTTGTCCATGGATGATCTTGGTTGGCCATGGTTGAACTTAGTTGACTATGGTTGTTGATAGTTGATAATGGTTGATCATGGTTGACCATGGTTAGCCATGGTTGAGCATAGAGACCTTTACTACCCATTATGGTTGACCATATTCAATACTAAAGACCTTGGTTGACCATGTTTGACTATTCTAACCATAGAGATCTTAATTAACCATTATGGCTGGTCATGGGTGACTATGGTTGACAATGTTCGACCATTCTAACCATAGAGATCTTCATTGACCATTATGGTTAATCATAGTCGATCATGGTTCACCATGGTTGATCATGACTAGCCATGGTTCATCGACATTGACCATGACTTAAAATGAGTAGTATTATTACATTAATAATAAATTTATATTATAATTGAACATGGTTGAACATGTTGGACCATTCTAACCATAGAAATCTTGATTGACCATCATGATTGATCATGATTGACCATGACTATTATTATTACAGTAATTATATGTTTATGTTATAATTAATGTGATATTACTCATGTAATAAAGTATTACTGAAACATTATTATAATGGCATAGTCTAACTTATAGAGGAAACGACCTTTTTCACGTCATTTTTTCCGGTTAAATTTAACCAAATTCCGCAAAGATTTTTAAAAATTTGAGTTTAAGTTGTTTAATTTGTAGAATTTGAGTGCCCTAGCAGTTTTCTAGGGTGTTGAATCCATTTATGCATTCAAAAATGCATTTTAGACAACAAAAAATCACCTTCTTTCTTGAAATTGTTTTGCAAAATTAGTAAAAATGTATATTTCATCTATAAATTTGACTATACCTTATTATAATTACTAAGAATATTAGTATTAATACTATTAATATTAATATTAATCTTATTAATATTTTACTAAGAAATTATTACAAATAATTAATAGTTATGTTATATAATATTATAATAAACCTAATATTGCATTATAAACCTAATATTATATAATAAACATAATAAAACCTATAATGTTTTCTTCCCCTGGAAAAATCGTAATCTTTCATTATGATTGAAAAATTACATGTTGTAGATGCCTTCCGGCATATGCTGTAAACAGATTTCAAAAATGGTGCTCAGAAAAGATGCAAAGATCCTTCATCACCACGCAGGGTGTACGGATTCAAGAAATAACATGTGACATAGAAATGATTATGTACAGGTGGGGAAAAGTCAGACTTTTCGCCCTTTTTTCTTCTCAACTTTTTTCCAAACCCCCTGTGATTCTGTTGGAGTTATAAGTGCTAGTGTTGTTTCAGCCACAGGTTGTGGATTGTCTTTATCAGAGTCTGACGAGTCTGATATGTGTTGACGTTTATTTCTGCCCATATCCATAGTATCTGTTAAACTTGCCAGTGCTGTGTCTATATGTTCCTGTGGATTTATGTCTTCCTCTGTTGGTTCTTTGTTCATCTGATTGGTCTGGTTGGGGTTAGAAAACTCCATCTCTTCTTCCTCCTCGTCATCTGAAGCAGGTGGGGGAAATTGCCATCCCTTTACTTGTTTTTCTGCTTTCTTCTTTCTGCGATTGTCTTTTTTGGCTGCTGGACACGTGCTTTGAAGGTGTCCTGTTTGTCAGCATATTCGACATCTGAAAGCAGTATTTTCATAGTCTAGAACCTGTGTCCAGCTCCTCTATCTATGCTTCAGCTGAATCTGGTCTGGCAGGCCTTTGCTGAGGTCTACTTCCACGCATATTCGTGCAAAAGTATAAATTCGTTCCTCCACTCGCTGGGTGTCCATTTTGATGTAGCGTCCAATAGTATTTCCGATTCCAGCTAGTACTTGATCATTCCAGAGATGTATTGGGAGATTGTGTAGTCGCACCCAAACTGGCATCTTGGAAACGACCATTGTGTTTGCATCAAATTCTGGGAACCAAGGTGTGATGAAGAGTCCTGTGGATCCCCAGAACCAAGGTCCTTCCTGTATTACTATGTCTCTGTCAATTGCTGATAAGAATTTTACTATGAAAAATCCTTTGGAACAGAGATGTATTTCGCATTGCATGGTCCAGTTCGTGAAGATCCAATGGAATAGATCCATCGGTTTGGGCCAAAAGCAGTTAAATCTGCATATTATTGCTTGTCTTTCATATGTAGTGCAGTGCTCATCTATTTCTGGTGTATCTATGTTGTATTCTGGGGTATGATTCAGCTGTTCCACAATGTATGGCCTAGCATCCATACCTGATTGATTTGGTGCTGCTCCTTCTGTGTTTTTCCCTTGTAGGATGTTTTTGAAGGAAATGCTACCTGGTTTTTTCCCTATTGAACCAGTACCACTTCCTTTAGCCCTGTAAGGATTCTTGCCATTGACGGATGCGCCCCCTCTTATTCTCAGATTGAGGATGATTGTTGACAGGGGTACAATTTGGTATTCCCAGAGGTGTTTTGTATCTTGAAGCACTCTACCCCCATGTATCAGATTTTGTGATCTGATGGGGTATCCCAACTGTTGCATTATAATTTCCTGCATTTGCTTAACAGTATCAGTTTCTTTTACCCAGATTAGTTTCGATTTTCCTTCTGGGAGTTTTACAAATACTTGGTATCCTCTTACCGGGGATCCAAATCTTGTATTCGGCGGATCTAAAGCAGAGATTTTGTTCTGCGTCTTTTGCTTACCCCTAATCAGTGGTTGGGCTTCCAGATCTGACCAGAAATGGGGTCGATCTACCATGCGAGGGTCTAGATCGAAGAGCCCAAGGCTCGATCTGTGCATAGTACCATGGATCAAGATAAATGTTGCCCAAGAGGGTCGATCTGCCACAAGATGGTCTAGATCTAACAGCCCGGGACTCGATCTGTACTTGGTGCCGCGGAGCGATGGATATGATGCCCAATCAGGGCTCAATGGCAGATGGATGTCCAGATCGGCGTCATAATAAAACAGATCAGCATTCTGATATGCAATGAACTGGAATTTTCCTTCATACCTTTGACAGAGTCTGCGATTTTCTGTCCTGAGGGCTCCATTATTGCTTGAGACAGCTCCCCCATCAATCATGTTCTCGCCGGCAGCTACGGCCTTGGGGCAGATTGTCATATGGCCGATCCATATACATTTCATAAACTCATCCAACCCGTTTGTACCGATCAGGGGTTTACCGGCTGTCTTCGCCTCCTGAGGGAGACCCGTATTCACCAGATCTGGGCAAGTTCGCGCCTCCATTTTCCTTATACTCCCTGACTGCTGTAGATAATATATGAACCTTACTCTCTGTGCTCCGAAGATGGCCCAAGCAGATCGCACGGCTTCCGGCTTCTTGGAATCTCCAGAGGGTTTGCCGATGCGAGCCATAGCTATCGCAGAGATCCTGAAAACCCTCACTTTTTTCCTTGCCCTCTGTCCTCGCAGCTCTGTTTTTTTCAAGTTACAATTGTAAAACCTATAATATTATATTATACATATAAAATTATTATAAACTTAATAAAACTTATAATATTAAACTATAAAATCTAATATTATTATAAACTTAACAAAAATATATAATATTATATTATAATAAATCTAACCAAAACTAATACTATATTATAATATATAACTCTAAAGTTATATTAGATTAAATAAATCTATGGCATAAACATAATATTAGATTATAAATATAATATTAGGTTATTATTCTAATAGGGTTGTAAACATAATCAAACTTATAATATTACATAAAACCTATAATATTATATTATAATAAATGTAATATTATTATAAAACTTAGTAAAATCTATTATTATTATGTAATTGTAAATCTAATATCATATAATAAAGCTAATATTATAAATCTAATATTACATTATAAACTTACTATTATCTAATAAAATTTATAATATTATATTATAAACTTAAGATTATTAAAATCCTAAAATAATAAAACCTAAAACTCGTCATAAATTTAATATTATTATAAAAACTAGAATTATAAAAACCTATGAAATGTAAAATTATGAACCCATAAATCCTAAAATATAAGTTTATACAACCTAATATTGTTTGACCATTATAAACACAAGTTATCGTACCTAAAGTTTTACAAAATCTAAAACCTAAAATTATAAACCCTAAAACATAGGGTAATGCTATGTGGGGTGATCATAAGGTAATGTTATGAAGTATAGTGTGTGAAACTAAACGTAGTCATCCACATGCCAATGACCCACTGAAAAGTTTCTTTTAACCATATTATGCATCCCATGTTTCATAATTTAATACATTTGAGTTCACTTATTATCGATCTAAGCCGTGTTTCAATGCAAAATTTACTTTTTACTCATCTTTATATGTGGTTAATTTGCATTTATTTTTTATTAATTTTTATATGTGCTTAACTACAAGTCGTACGGTAAATTTTTAATTATGTTTTTTAAATTTTTAATTTAAATAAGATTTAAATACATAATAGAGAGATTTTAAATTCTATTTATTGATTTAGGTATTGCTATAAGAATATATCAACATCCTTCATTTTCATTCATCCAATTAAATTTTAGGAAAAATATTAAAGTACCTAATTCCAATAGAGGAGATGCAGATCATTGTAATCCCTTATTTATTTAAGAATGTTCTTGAATTATACTCTCAAAAATCTGCTTGATAAAGGAAAATCAGAAAACATTTATATAAAGAGAAACACTATTCATACTAATTTGTTACCTAATTCCAATAGAGGAGATGCAGATCATTGTAATCCCTTATTTATTTAAGAATGTTCTTGAATTATGCTCTCAAAAATCTGCTTGATAAAGGAAAATCAGAAAACATTTATGTAAAGAGAAACACTATTCATAATAATTTGTTCCAACATACAAAGAGATGTGGAATATTTGGCCATTTAGTATGACAAACAAAAATTGCATTGGTTTTAATGAATACTTACAATGTTGTGTGCTTGAGGAAACAAGGTTTTAGATGTCATTTTCAAATAACAAAATTTCCACTATCAGTTGCATAATATTATGGGTGACCTTTACTGTAATGAAAATCATTTGAAATCTTATTTCTTAGGCTAAGGGGAAGAGCTATGAGAAATTCTATTAGGTTTTCATCATAAGAGAAAATGGAACTCTTTATTTACTATTTGATTCATCAATTTCATTACCTACTATTCTCAACATAATTACATTGGATTATGGCTATAAATAGAGAATTACATGTTTACAACATGTCGGGTTTTGTCTAATTTTAGCGAAAATTCCCAAAATCATTTTAATATTGATAATGAAATTGAGTACTCAATGTGTATGGAGTGGAAAGAATAAAAAAAGAGTTATGTCTCTAATGAAGTGGGAAATATTTGCAACTCCAAAAAAAATTGGAGGTTGGAGACTTAGAATGAGCTGTTCACTTTAGCTTTTGCTGAAAAAAGTGGATGGTGGATGTTTTTTGAGAAAAACTTGTGGAGCTCAATCACGAGGTTAAAATACCTAAATGATAAGTTGGTGGAGATATGATTAAGACAAAAATCAAAATCAACTAGAGGCAGATCAATCAATTGGAGAAATGTGGTTAGAGGGATACAAGTTAGGTTTTAGCGATACAAGTTATGGAAAAATGGGTCACCTGGAAAATTGGTAATTGAAGGAATGTATTAATTGGTCGAGATCTATAGATT
Source organism: Pinus tabuliformis (assembly GCA_031772625.1). NCBI lineage: Eukaryota > Viridiplantae > Streptophyta > Pinopsida > Pinales > Pinaceae > Pinus > Pinus tabuliformis. The sequence continues at coordinate 596,477,626 of CM062815.1, read as the reverse complement.
GGGTGTAATGGTAGATACAAATTGCTTGTGATTTTGGTAGAATTTCTAAATTCTCATGGTATTTATTATATTGCAAATGTGGCTAGAGATGATCCCACATATGTTGATAATCTAATTTACGTGTCTACTCAATATTTATAAATCCCACTAGTTTATGTAGGTAAATGGAATATTTTTTTATGACTTTTTTGAAGGTGGATATTTTTTTAAATAAGAATGAAGAGAATAGTCTTTGTTGGTATAAAATTAATAAATATGGAGTTATTTTAGTGAAGAAGGGATACAATGCTTTGATTCACCAAAATATGACTTGTGAATCAAAATGGTGGTTTAATTTTGTTTGGAAGGTTTAAGGACCCCTAAAATGTTGTCCTTTTTATGGATTCTCCTTGAAAGGAAAATTATCACATGGGATTTTGTAGCGGATGGGAAGGTATTGGAATCTATGTTTTATGAGGTTAGAAGAGTGAGTTGCTTGACCAATTTTTTCCCCTTTTGTGAAGATTGTTTCAAAAGAGGCTTTTTGTGTCCTAAAAATAAAAAATTGTTCATTTTGGGAACTCTATTCAAGAAAGTTTGTGGCTTTGGATTTAGAGATTTAATTTCTCTGCTTTTAAATTTCTCATGGTGGTTGTGATGTCAGGCATTTGTTTAGGGAGAAACAGATTTCTCTTTTATAATGATGTTGTATGCTTAGTAGTAATTGCAAATAACTCTAGAGTTTCCTTTGTGGAATAGGTCAAGCCCTTAAAATAATAAAAGACAAGAATTATAAGGGAATTGGTGCTATCTCAAGGAAGTGTATGGGGTTTCTTCGACGGTGACTGTCAAAGAGAGAATTGTGGGGGTTGTATTGTCATTATATCCCCCCATAATGTGGTTCTAAAATGTTGTTGGACATTGGAAATGGTACAAAATTTGTTTCTAAGTTGATTTCTCTTTGGTGTGCTTTGTAGTTAGCCTTGTGGAAGCAGGTGAATTTTTCAAAAATAATTGGTGATTCCAAAATAATAGTGCACAGGTTCAATGGATAATTGGATCTTATAATCTTTCACTTGGAATCATTAAAAAGGAAGATCTAGCAATTACAAAAACAATTTGATGATCTTGAAATCCTTCACTATTATACGGAGTATAATGTTCTAACATATCTCCTCTCAAAGGAAGATTTACTTATGGATGTTGGCAATTATTTTGTGTTCATAACTCTATAATGGTCTTAGATCCTCAGTATTTTCTTTTAATCTTTCTTTTCTAGTGATATGTTATTATTTCTTATTTATATATGATTGAAGCATATTTTTAGACGCTACGATGGAAAGTCTGTTAAGAAATCAAGTGAGATTCTATGTAGCTAAGAAAATATACATTTTTATTTATAGCTTAGAAATATCATATGTTTTTTCTTTTGAAAAAAAAAATATATATTTTAATAACTAATAATCTTCTAATTCACATATGTTTCTTTTTGGTCACAAATAATTTCCTTATTTTACTGTATGAAGGAAGTTAAGATGTCTGCATACTTTATTCAAATTTCAAATTTATAATGTTCAATATTTTGAATAATGCATTTAAACGAGTATTTTAGATCAATATGTAATCTTATTATTTTTTTTATTCATTTAGTCAACAATAATGGAAGTTGTGTCTAATAATTAAATTAAATTTGATAATTAAAGAGCTCTATTTTAATTCTTAAAATGATATTGTTATTTTTCTTATCATCAATAAGATATGAAGTATTCATTTTACATATGAAAATTTAAATTACTTTGAAATTTCATATGAAAGGAATATTTTATTTTAACTTATCATCATAAAAAGCTTAAATAAATTTAATCTTTCAATTTGAAATTTAAACATATTTTTAAAATCTAATCCCTAATGAAATCCATTGATTCTCATATTCATATGATAACACAATTTGGTTTTGAGTAATTTATCAAATTTTGGGAAGGTTATACTAGTTATGCTAATGGGTATATTTATTTTGGAACAAGGATTTCTAATTTTAATTTTAATTTAATTATCAATAATTATTAAGAGGATGATGAGGATTTAACCTCCAAAAAATATTTTAGGATATTCTTAGCAGTATAAACAAACCAAAGATTAAGAATTGTCTCTGAAATAATTATGCCCATTTTTCCCTTTTAATTAAATTGATTAATTAAAAAAAGTTTCATATGAAATGTGTTATGGTTTTTTTGGCATGTGGTATTAATAAGCCATGGCATTAGCCCATGATATTGTAACAAAGCTTATTTACACATTAAGAATATCCATGGTAAAATGGGGGTTCATCTCTATGGTTAAGAATCTTGTTACATGTATTTTTTTAATGTGTGTGTATATATGTATATATATATATATATATATATATATATATATATATATATATATATATATATATATATATATATATATATATATATCTATATAGATATAGATATATATATATATATTAATAGAATGATAAAATTATAATTTAATCTCTGATTTTTTTAATATTAGCAACGTGAGATATATCATGAAGTAAGTGTTTTCATGTCTATCATAGATTAATATCTATCGGTGTCTTGGTAAATGTTGACATGCATCAATCAATGTTAAGCATAAAAACTTGCTTGGAATTATATCATTAGATTCCACAAGAGATGACAACCACTAGCAAAGTAGCAAGGGCGATACAAAGCTCCCAATAAAGGTGGAGGGGGGTATAAAGCTTCAAGAGTAAAGAGAGAAAGATACTCAAGACATCATAAAAGGAGCATGCCAGAGAAGATTGAACTCAATTATCAAAGCAGAGGAAATAATTAAATAAGGAAGCATACACAAACCATAAACACTCAAACCAAAAGACATTGCAAGGGTCCAACTTCCACATGGGATGGTACCAAATGTATAGCTACCACCCATGTAGGACTTGCCATTCCCATCCGCATGAAAATTTGAAAGGCCAAGAAAAGGAAACAACAAGCTTTGGCTTACAGAGAGAACCAAATGGAAAGATGGAGAATTTAATTAGTACTCAAGTTATTGAGAGCAATACAACTAAACATGATAGGACCTGGCCAAAGTTCACAAAGGTGGACCAACCAGATCCCCCCATGTTGATTGTCATGAGTTGAGGAAGGAGCTACAAATCGAAGGAAAGTCTATCATGTATCCAAATCAAATAGTTTCACACTATAAGTAGGCCTAGAATTATAAAAATGTTACTAAGCACAAGACTATTCTGGCAAGACAGAAATTATTCAAACCTTTTGTGGTGCGTGGTCTTAGGATCAAGGATTCAACGTACAAATTTCCTTAGAAGAAGTGTTATGAGCATGGCTATCATTCATTTTGTTGTGGGGGTATGTTGCCATGCCACCCAACCACTAGGCCAAGAGAGACAATGGAAACCTATCACCCTCTTTTACATTGAAAACACCCCATACAAAATAATATATTTATTATATTATTAAAAATCAAAATATAATTTATTTTTTTTGTAAACTTGGTACCACTACATCTTCAACATGTTCAATATATCATCACCGAACCAGTGACTTCATATCAAAGAGTGTCTTAACAAAGCGCCTAATCACCATCTATTTAAAATTCCGTAGACAAAAATCAAAATACAATTTTGAAATATATATATATAAGCTTTATCTTAAAAAAAAAAAAGAAAAAGAAAAAAGAAAAATATATATATAAACACTTTAAAACCAATTTAAATGAATTTATTTGATCCCATTATAAAAGTGCTCTTACGAATTTGAATTAATCAAATTCCAAGTAGTTTATTTGATATATAACCTTTAAGCAATCCTTCTATGAGAATTACCTCAACAATATGAATTACTTGATATCATAAAAATATTTTAATTATAAAAATATATTATTTGAATATCAAAAAGTGTAATAATATGAAAAATATAATGATATTAATTATATTTGTTTTAGTTTTTTTAACTATTTTTAATGATGAACCAGTTTATTTTAGCCACCCAATTCAAGGTATGGATTCAAATCTTTTACTTAAAGCCCATTCAAAACATTGTTTCCAAATCTAAAGAACTATAGTCAAACTTCACCTCAACTTTGATGATGAGACACTCGTAGTCAAATTCCACCTCATCTTTGATGGTGAGACACTCATAGTGAAATTCCACCTCATCTTTGATGGTGAGAGCAACCCCTAGTCATATTATAAAACTTCATTCTTTAATAGTAAAAGTAAGAACAATTTCCGGCTAAATTGAATTTTCTTATTTTAATTAAGAATTTTTAATAAAAATCCGATTTCAAATAAAATATATATATGTTTAAACAAAAGTAATTTAAATATATGTTTATTGATACTTCTAGTTACAACACTTCACGCTTAATAATGATAAAATAGCGGATAGGAAGATGCCCTGCCAATGTCCACTCACCTACTCTGCTGCACTCACCGTTCATAAAGCTTTCAAGAAAAAATAAAAGCCAAGTCTACCAAGTCCAAACATAATAATATCAACAAAAAACAATATAAAAAGAGGACATAGTGGAGATGAAGATGCCCTTTGATTGTCCACGGAATTACGCCCACATGCTGCACCGTTCATCAAGCCTTCACGGGAAAACACCCATCAAAGTCAAAACGCAATAATTCCAACAAAATGAACTTGAACCAAACAAAAAGAGAAAGTGCCGAAGGGAAGATGGACTTAGATTATCCATCGACTTGCCCAATTTCCTCATTGATCTACTTATAGTCAATACACCATTAACAATATCGTTCACTATTGTTAGCAATCGTCGTACCCGGAAGCAATGGAATGTACAGAAAATTCTTCTTTATCTTAATTAGCGTACTCCCTAATATCATGATTATGAATCAATGAAAGAGTAAAAAAATATTAAACGAAAATATTTCTATGCGAAACTATATGTTTGAATTATTAAACACATTCAAATTATATAAATTTATGTAAATCAATATTTATATTTTTTTACACAGTAGGAAAATTTATTATAATTCAGTTGTCAAATTAGTAGTGAAGACAGTTATCACTTGCTACTCTTCACAAATGCACGTTGATTCATCATCATCATTCAAGGAAAACTACGCCACTTGGAATAACCCATTACTGGTCTATAAGGAGGCAAGCTTTCACCCTTGCCAAATGTCTCTAGGTCTTGGGTCGTGAATTCCACGAAGATGAGCTCTTAGCCAAGCAAAGCAGCTTTAGCAAATACTCTAGGCCAAATAAATATTTATACGTATGTAAACCAATATTTATATAAATAATTTTTAATTTGAATTATTTATTTATTATTATTATTATTATTATTATTATGGAGTTTATAGTAAATCTCAATTTATTAAATACTAAAAAGAAATACACACATATATATAATAACACTCTCACACTCATAATTTAGAGTATTTACCTCTATGTCATCTTCACCCTCACCCTCATGATGATGATGATGATTAATTTCAACCAAAACCAATATGGTCTATTGTACCTTAAGAGTGATATTAATTGAGATTTTTCAACATTTTATTTCTATGATCGAAAAGAATAGAGAAAATAATTCCTAGATCATCTTAGTTTTGTTGACTTAACAAGTCAAGAAGGTTGGTAGTGGCAAATATTTTGAAAATTAGTACAAATGCGAGTAAGATTGGGCAATCCAAGATAAAGTGCTTAAGAGTGATATTAATCGAGATTTTTTAACATTTTATTTCTACGATCGAAAATAAAGGAGAAAAGAATTACCAGAGCACCTTAGTTTTGTTGACTTAACAAGTCAACAAGGTTCGTAGTGGCACAGATTTTGAAAATTATAATGGATGCAAGTAAGAGTTGGGCAATCCAAGAGAAAGTGTTTTTCAACTTCAACTCTCTTAGTATTGCAAAGGTGACAAACTCTTTCATCCCAAGGTGTTTTGGGAATCAACCAATGCTTCATTTGACTTTGAAGCTAATGAGAATTAGTTCTTATCTTGTCAATTTTTATTTTCTTCTTAGAATTGGTCGACACAAAAAGATAATTTTGATCTTCGAGATTGGGGTTGATAGCATCCTTATAATACCTTAGCTTCATTTTTCCCTCTAACTCCTTATCATCCCATAACTTATCCTTAAATTTGGAAGTAATAATATTTTTAATATTATCCTTATTCTTCAGGATCATTTCCTTCTTTACCTCCAAATGGTCTAGCCAAGACTTGGCATCTTTATGCTAACCTTGTTCGAGCTGGAGGTGGGGGTTTTGGCTAGAGTTAGAAGAAATTTTAGGATATCTCTTGGATTTCATGTTGTATAGTTTCTTCTTATACATGAGATATCTAATCATAGTCATGTTTTCAATAGGGGGGAAGGCTAGCTTCAAGCACGTGGATATGGTAGGGAGTATTTCCTTTAATCTTGGGGTTGTAGGTTATGAATTGCTTTTGGATCAGCTCAATCTTCCTCCAATCCCAAACCTCACATCCATATAAAATAACAGCGGTGACAAGAGTGAAAGAGAAACTTTTTTTTTGCTCTATGCCCAAAGATCTGTCGACCTACAATTGTTTCCAATCCCATAATAAGTGTTTTAGCCTCTAATTATCCTTTTCTCAACGCTATAATTCCAATTGAGGTGATGATGAATGTCAATTCTTAGATATATGTATGAAGAAACTATCTCCAAGTAATTATTATTATAAATGAAATTATCATAGTTGATATTTTCGGATTTAATTATCATGACTTTAGTATTGTAAGTTGTCAATAGTAAGAGAAACATCCATCTTTGGAGCAAAAATATTAAAGGATTCTAAGCTATTTGTCGAGATCGTCATGGATCCAAGCTAAAATAATGATATCATCAACATAAAAGAAATGAGTAATGACCATACCAGTGAGATTGGGGCCATCACATCCTACAACTTCTAAACAATCTTCTAGCTTATTAATGTAGATTCCAAAAATGGTAGGGGATAAGGGATATCCCTACTTAACTCTGATATTGCACGTAATTGCTTCTGAGCAACCCTCAGTGTTCTTGAAATTGGAAATAACATTCTCATATAGCCTAGTCACAATCGCACTCATCTTGCGATGAACCATTATTTCCTCTATCCTCTTCCATAGCTTATCTCGAGGAATGGTGTCGAAAGATTTTTTAAAGTCAATGAAACATCATAAGAGATCAGTCTTATTATTGCAACATTCCTCTCCAATGAATCCTAAGAGTAACCAGATGATATATAGTTGAGGAATGTCACTAAAACCAGCTTATCCTTTAGTTCTTTTACCATGGCTTTCAAGCCAAAGGAAAATCTTCTTTTCAAAAATGAATCCATACAACTTGGGAAAATGTAGTTAATCAAAATGGTCATGTAGTTAAAGGGAATATTTTAATCCTAACTTTTAAAGATAAGCACAATAAGGCTTTTTGTTGAAGGCTTAGGGAAGCCTTATTTGAATACCATATTGAGGAGTTTGAGTATATGAGGGATGAAGAAAAACCTTCCCATTTTGAGAATGTAAGCTAGGTATCCTTCAGTCATAGAAAATTTTAGGGGTGACTTTTAGCCCATGGGAGAAATTTAAGGGGTTTTATATTTTGGTAGGCCGGATTTTTTATATTGCACTAGTTTTCTATAGTTCGCCCCAAAATTATTTAAAAAATAAGTAATTATTATATTTTAGCCCTGAAAAATAAACCAGCTAAACATTCAAAGCCTTGAATTAGCCTTGTTTTTCGGTGGGGTTTGCTTAAATCACCCCGATTTTCAGAATGCAGGTGGCGTTTTCTTCAATCGCCCCCGATTTCCAAGAATGCAGGTGGGTGGTTTGCTCCCAATCGCCCTACATTTCTAGGAAATCGAAGGTAGGGTTGAATTCTCTGGTTTGGTTTGGAAATCAAAGGTAGGTTTGAATTCACAGATTTTGTTTGATTCCCATGTCTAAAAAGAACTCCGTGATTTTGTGATTGATTAAGTTTTCATATCGATTGATTTAGTCTTCATAGCGGTCACAGTGACGGAGTGAGACAATGGCCACTTTCTCCTGAAATTATCCTTTTCCCTATTGCTCAATCTTCCAGCGTGCTCTTGTATCAGAGAGGGGCCTAATCTTGTGCCAAGATTAAAATATATTGTTAATTTCAATGCAGAAGTAGTTGAGAGCCCAAACTACTGCATCACATTGAGAGATGTTGAACATGTCCCTGCAGAGGTGGCACTTAATACTCTTTTCTAGAGAGGCCCTTCTCGAGTTCTTGTTGCAAGAATACAGATATGGCTTTTGTTTTGGTGGTGTTTTGAAAATTATTTTATGGATGATCTATTGTCTTTGATGGTCACCGCATGTGGTTTAAATAGGATGATATGGGGCATACAAAAATTGTTGCAAGAGATATCTCAAATAGTAGGAGCAGCACTGCCTATGTATATTGTTGTGCGGTTTGGTCTAGGTCCTCTACCCTATTTTACTTGCACTATGGAGTTAGTTGAGTTAAGCTATACGGGTGTGTATGATGGTCCTTCCGCTAACCAATCATCAAGTTGAATATGCCTCCTCATCGGTTTGAAATATTTTGTTTCAATGAGATGATTAGAAAGGGCTTAATTGCTAGTCAAGCGTCTCCAAGATGGTTCACGGGCAATAAAATGGAGATTATTTCTTCACTGGCATTCCATAAAATTAATTACTTAATGAATATGCTGGGTACCATGTATTACCTATCAAAATTACATTCAACATATCCCTTATGAGCTCCTAGGTGCAACGCCGATATCTAGCAATCAATATGGAAAACTTCCTACTACCTCGTTCTGCGTCAATACCTAACTATTGGGCAATACATAACAGGTATTTTGATTGAAATCTTTGGGAGTGGATGAGATGTAGTTGATAAAGTGATGTTACCAACTTCCTTCTCTTGATCATAGATTTAGATTCTTAAATGAGATTGATAAAACCAAATTATTGTATGCCAAGTTTCTCAGTGCTCTTAGCCGAGTCTTGGTTGGGTATTCAGGTGCATCAAAGAAACAAAACCAAAAGGAATAGTTGAAGAATACTGCTGATCTAGGTGGCTCCAGAGACACACATAGGACAAAGAGGACTCTAGAAAGCTCAAAAATCAAAATGTTTGGATTATGCTCCAACTAGGACCACAACGTAGATCTCGTCGTCCTAATCGCAGCGGTGCAAACGATTCATCAATCTGAGTCTGAATGGGGAAGATAGAAGCAACCAAAGTTTGGTTGACTTTTTGTTGACTGGGCATGCTTAAGGAGGTCACAATTTGGACAAAACCCGGCCACTAGATTCCAACCAACTCCGGCTAGATTTCGGGCGAAATCATGGCCTTGTTAAATTGACTCCTACAGTCCAAAATTCCACATTTTTAAAAATGGACCATTTTTTTATATAAAAAATAAATAAATAAATAAATTATGTGGTGGCAGGCCACCACCCCCGCCACCCACAAAACCACATAACCATACGTAACGATCATATGCCGTAATGAGGAGGCCGGCGGGTATCGAGCCTGTGCCAGCTATGTGGGCTAGCCCACCACTGTGTGGTAGCCCCATGTACAACAAACCTGCCATAAAGAATGGTACCAACGTACCGCCCAAAACAATTCGCCCCATAAATATTACCAACGCCCATTCAAACGCATTTTTCGGTTTTTTAAAAAAGCTATTGTGTATTATTTCGAGAGGGGCAGGATTTGATCCCCCGACCCCTCCTCAACAACTTGTAAATTTTACCATTACACCAACCAAACCACATGGGAATATCTGCCCAGCTCTTTTTATAAAAACCCAATTTTCTCAATGCACAGGGAGAGGAAGGAGGAACCAGGAGCGGGCATGGATTTCGAGACAGAGAAGGCAGAATCTTGGCACGTAGTTTGAGGCAGCGTTTTGCAGGAGCGGTGAATTTTCACTTTGTCAGATTTTGACAAATTTTATATAGTTTCAACACTTCTTGACACCATGAACACAATGGCGCTATGTGTGTCTCCATTAGAGTTCTGCATTTTTCGGCCATTTTTCAGTATGCAATTGGAACCATCATTGCTGTAGAAACATGGAGCGAAACTATGATCCTTGAAATTTTCCTAAGGAGGTAATTTTTCTCCATGTCAGAATATAGTCAAGTTTACAGTTGTTTTTCATGGTTTTCTACAAGGATACAAATGGTGAGGTCGAATTCGCCTTTGGAGTTGCAGATTTCCAGTCCAGCCATGGAGCAGAATCTTTGAGGAATCTATGGGGAATCTAAAAGATTCCTTGAGCCCCAGATTCTCAATTTCTCAGAATTCAAAAATTGGACAGTCGATTTTGCACTGTTCGACACCCCAAATTTGATGGTGCATTCATATTTCTCATTTGCTCATTCTATTCTTCAACCACTTTTCTAAGCGGAATGCAATTGTCAGCATTCATGTGCAAGTATCCATTTTCATGTGATTCGATGCCGTGAGATTGATGGCACAAATAGCTTCAGCAGTTTGACATCCACTTCTTCAGATGGCCCTTGGTTGTGAGTTATATGTAGTTTATTCATGTACTTCTTTTGATATGAATCACGCTGCACAGATCCTTGTTTGATGTTTGATATGGGATCTGGTTTTCTTCCTTGCTTCATGATTCCTACTTGATGTGACGCGAAATCATTTGTGAGATGTACTTGTTGTCATGAGTCATCATGTTTATTTGATATCCCTTTGTTGTTATGTTGATGGGATGCTCATGTGTCGCCATGCATGATTGCATTGAAATCCCTTTTATGCCATGTGGCAGGATGTTCATGATCATCATGCATGAGTTTATGTCATACTGATAGGAGCTTTTTGACTGAGAGTTCTTGTAGTGGAACATCTCTGAGAACCACTCCTGTGTACATCATCACTATTGACAGCACTTAATGCAGTGGCCTACACCATCTTGACACAGGGGCCCGGAGACGTAGTCCCTCCTAAACGAACTCCATTATCGATGGCTTATGTTTTTATGTTGTTGATGATTGACATGTTCCTCTTCTTTAAAACATGCATATGTATGCATTAATGTTCTTTTAAAAATGAAATTTAACACATCATGAAAGTAAAAGGTCTTGGAAGGTCCCTTTGTCACACCCGGACCTGAATCAAGTGGTATCAAAGCGGTCTTTATGTTGATGTGAATTGTTGCAGCATGAACAATGGAACATACAGTGACAGAGGATGAAAAAGCAATGTACAAGACCATGCTCAACATTTCCAAAAGGGTGGAAATAATGTATGAAACACTACAGAAAGAGACAGAGGAAAAGGAGTGATTTCAGCTTCAACTACAAGCCATGGAAGAGGCCCTGGAAAAACTGAAGCACAACAAACATAATCTTCAAACAGAGAACGCTGAATTGAAGATGCGTTTACATGAAGAGAAAGAGGATAAACATAGTTTGCTATGATAGCTGCAAGCAAAAGACAAGGCCTTGGAAAAGCTGCAGCATCACCCGCGCGAGGTAAAAAGTAGTTCTCCATCTTCATGTATGTTTCCTGATGATGATTTCGATATTTTTGAAAATCATACCACAGGAATTGGCTCCAAACTATTGAAGAGATGTGGGTATGAAGGAAAAGGCTTGGCCATTAATGGCCAAGGCATTGTCAATCCCATCAAAGTAGAAGAGTTACCCGTCAGGCAGGACTTGGGTATGTCAGAAAGGAAGTTGGGGAATGCGCCGAGACAGCTAGCAAACCAACAACAACAAATGATGAGCATCCCTCATTAATTCTTTCCAAATCGACAAAGGAGGTAAAATATGTTGATTTCCTTTCAGCCTCATCTTCACATAGTATGCTTTCTGTTGGAGATTTAGAGATCCTAGTTACAGGGACAAACATGAGGCTCCTTACCAGGACGAAGCACAAGAAGGAATAAGAACTTGGTGTTAATAACCAAGGCATAACTTAACCATTGGAGGTTGGGCAGATACCTCAATTTGCAGACTCGAGATACACCAAGGGAGAATGCTCGAAGGTGTCAAATTCTTCCGAGACATTGTTGAAATCGTCGAGGAAAGGGAATGATGGGAACACATCCCCATCATTGCATGGAGGTTTCCATGACAAGGAAAGAGCTGAGGCAATCTTTTATCGCCATACTTACACCAGAGATAGCAAGGGAAGGTATAACCACTTTCGATCTTCGAATGTTCATTTCGGTTATAATCAGGTTTTTAATGATGAATGTGAAACATGGAATCGAAAAACATGTACCTTTTGTGGATTACATAACCATACATTTTTTAAGTTTTGTTAAAGGATGGCAACACATAAAAGGATGAGGTGTGAAAGACCCTCTCAACAGCAGGTTAAACAGATATGGAGAAAGAAGATGTATTGCAGTTATTATGATAGAAGTGGCCACCAAAGAGCCACTTGTTGGAGGCTCCATCCAGGGCAGTGCTTTAAAGACAAAGTGTCGATGCATGAACTAGGTGAAGCAGTTATTCGACAAGAAAAACCACCACAAGGAGGTGTCCCATTCACCTTGATAAGTGAAAAACGGTTTCTAGATATGTTGTCTTGTCATGGTCATGCTTTTGTAAATCATTTGTTGCATTTCAAAATGTAAAAGTGATGATGTGTCTTCCATCACTTATTCAGCAACAATGATGTATGATATTATTTTGAGTTGCATGATAAACTGTGAAAATGATGTTGTGTTTCCATCACTTGTCAAAGAAAATATTGTCTGGCCCTATCTTTGTAAATCATGTGTTGCAATGATGATGTGTTTTCCATCACTTGTTGGAGCAACAATGATATGTGGGCCTTGTTTTCATAGCTGGGGTATTGTGTCCATCCTGATGTAAACTTGACCACCGAGTATGTTATAAACTCGCGGCAAGTGTGATATGCTTGGTTCATTAGTTGGTCATGAAAGTAAAGCATGTAATTTTCAAAATAATGTACTACAAGTTGCATAGGTTGCAGGTGTCGACTCATCACTTAAGGCTACAAAGAACAAAGGTCAAGGAGATGGAAGCGAGACCTTTCAAGATGCTTGTGATGCAAACAAAGTACAAAGAATTTGGAGATTATTTTTCATGATTTTGGAGGACCAAAAGCTCCGCCGTGGGGAGGATTGATCCAGGTGGCTCCAGAGACACACACAGGACAAACAGGACTCAGGAAAGCTCAAAAAAAAAAATGTTTGGATTATTCTTGAACTAGGAACATAGCGTAGATCTCATCGTCCTGATTGCAGCAGTGTGAACGGTTCATCAATCCGAGTCCGGATGAGGAAGATAGAAGCAGTCAAAGTTGGGTTGACTTTTTGCAGACTGGGCAGGGTTAAGGAGGCCACAATTTGGATAGAACCCGACCACCGGATTCCAGCAAACTCCAGCCAAATTCCTGGTGAAATTGTGGCCTCGTTAAATTGACTCCTATGGTCCAAAATTCCGCATTTTTAAAAATGGACCATTTTTTTATATAAAAATTTTAAAAAATAAATAAATTATGTGGTGGCGGGCCACCACCCCTGCCACCCCCGAAACCACATAACAATCATATGTCGTAATGAAAAGGCTAGCGGGTATTGAGCCTACGCTAGCCATGTGGGTTGGCCGCCACCGTGCGGTGGCCCCATGTACAACAAACTTGCCCCCGCCACCCCCGAAACCACATAACCATACATAACAATCATATGTCGTAATGAAAAGGCTAGCGGGTATTGAGCCTACGCTAGCCATGTGGGTTGGCCGCCACTGTGCGGTGGCCCCATGTACAACAAACTTGCCATAAAGAACGGTACCAACGTACTTCCCAAAACAAATGCGCCCCATAAATATTACCAACGCCCATTCAAATGCATTTTTTGGGTTATAAAAAAAATACTATTGTGTATTAATTTGAGAAGGGTGGGCTTTGATCCCTTGAGCCCTCCTCAACAACTTCTAAATTTTACCATTACACCAACCGAACCACATGGGAATATCTGCCCAAATCTTTTTATAAAAACCCAATTTTCTTAGTGCGCAGGGAGAGGAAGGAGGAACCAGGAGTGGGCACGGATTTCGAGACAGAGAAGTCAGAATATTGGCATGCAGTTTGAGGCAACATTTTGCAGGAGGGGTGAATTTTCACTATGTCATATTTTGACAAATTTTATATGGTTTCGGCACTTCTCAACACCATGAACGCAATGGCGTTGTCCGTGTCTCCATCAGAGTTCTACATTTTTGGCCATTTTTCAGTATGCAGTTGGAACCATGATTGCTGCAGAAACAGGGAGCGGAACCATGATCCTTGAAATCTTCCCGAGGAGGTAATTTTTCTCCATGTCGAAATATAGTCAAGTTTACAGTCGTTTTTCATGGTTTTCCATAGGGATCACAATGGCGAGGTCATATTTTCCTTTGGAGTTGCATATTTCCAATCCACCAATGTAACAGAATCTTTGAGGAATCCAGGGGGAATCTAAAAGATTCCTTGAGCCCTAGATTCTCAATTTCTCAGAACTCAAAAATTTGATAGTTGATTTTTCACTATTCAATGCCCCAAATCTAATGGTTCATTCAGATTTCTCATTTTCTCATTCTATTCTTCAGCCACTTTTCTAAGTGGAATGCAGGTGTCAGCATTCATGTGCGAGCAACCATTTTTGTGTGATTTGATGCCATGAGATCGATGGCACAAACAGCTTCAACAGTTTGACATCTGCTTCTTCAGATGGACCTTGGTTGTGAGGTATATGTATTTTATTCATGTACTTCTTTTGCTATGCATCGTTCTGCACAGATCCCTATTTGATTTTTGATGTGGGATCTTGTTTTCTTCCTTGCTTCATGATTCCTACTTGATGTGATGCAGAATCGTTTGTGAGATGTACTTGTTGTCATGAGTCATCATGTTTATTTGAGATCCCTTTGTTGTTATGTTGATGGGATGCTCATGTGTCACCATGTATGATTGCATTGAAATCCCTTTTATGCCATGTCAGCAGGATGTTCATGATCATCATGCATGAGTTTGTGTCATACTGATAGGAGTCTTTTGACTGAGAGTTCCTATAGTGGAACATCTCTTGGAGCCACTCCTGCATGAGGGAATTTTTCTTGTATGATAGAAAAATCACCTCTTATGTACATCATCACTATTGACATCACGTAATGCAGTGGCCTACACCATCTTCACACCGGGGTCCATAGACATACTCCCTCCTGGACGAACTCCGTTATCAACGACTTATGTTATTATGTTGCTGATGATTGAAATGTTCCTCTTCTTTAAAACATGCAGATGTATTCATTAATGTTCTTTTAAAAATGAAATTTAACACCTCATGAAAGTAAAGGTCTTGGAAGGGTCCTTTGTCACACCCGGACCTGGATCAACTACCATGATTGCCTAATCAGGTTTAAAACAATGTAAGTGCTTCTTAAAATTTTATTATTTTACATATAGTTTAAGGTGTATTTTTCTTATAATAGGTATTATAGTTATGGGCTTGTGTTATCCTGTGAAGTTTGAGAAACGTTTTTCTTCCTTGCTACTAAATAGTTTAGTATGTCTAATCTATAAATGCTAATTTTATTAGTTTTGTGGGATGGTAGTGGCACACCAACTTGGGTTTTTCTCATAGACACCAGCAGAGGGAGAATGTAATGATGAGCAGGAGAAAATCACTATTTCCAGAGCATTTGCACATCATAGGTCTAAGGAGATACAATTGGCCCAACAGCTGAAACAACAACACTCAACATCCAAGAGAAAAATGCTCACCAAGAGAGAGAGAGAGAGTAGAATCCCTTATGTTGAACACAAACATTATGAACCCTGGGCTGGAGGAGAATCATAATGGATTTCTTATGATTTTCCCACTCAAGGTTGTTCCAACTTTACCTCTAGTCACAATCATCATTGTTAGCAATAGTTGCATCGTCCTACTCTGCCATCGTCTCATTCTAGGATTTTTCCCCCAATTATGTCTATTTTTATGGACAGGAATATATTAGTATCTCTTTATGATTCACCTTCATCCTCCTCTCTCTCAAGGGACGTTATTGCAGCTAATAGATTTCTTGTCGGTGATTGTGTTGGGACCTCTCTACAAGAGCCATTTCCATTGCCATTAGCATTGTCTAGGGAAGTTATTATAGCAAATATAGTTGGTGCAAACGATATAAATGTACATAGAATAGCATCTCAGCAAGTGCCCACCCCATTTAAAGAACTTGAGAGATGTGTAAAGGAATGGATTAAAGGTGATATCCCAAGGGATAACAACATTCCTACATTAGGAATTTCCAATGTATTAGAGTGGGTTGCAACATTTGCTTCTAACAATTTGTTACCCTGTTCTAATTCAATGCAATCCTGGGGTTTGCATAGGCAGTAGAGGCAACAATAATGGATGCCACAAACTATTCCTCAACTCGGGTCATCCTTTTTAGCACCTGGATACTACGGGTCTACTTCATCAAAAGTTGGACATCTGATAATAAGGACATCAATACTAGTTTTCTTATCCCCTCCCAGTCGAAGGCCTCATTCGGATTTCCTAAGAAATGACACCAATTTTGTGCCTTCTCCACTCCAAACTACACAGGTAGTTGAAATTCGATCTAGTATCCCAGTTTTCTCTAGTCCACTTGTTCGGAGAAATTTACCACAAAACCCAAACCCAAGTTCCTTAGATAATGAAGACTCAAACTTAAATTTCTCAATTAGATTAGGCTTTGAAATTTGTGTAAAATAATTTGATCTAGTGATATTCTTCACATTTAACTCTGAAATTTTCCTCTCTTCCAGGCTTCTATTGATAGAGGGCAGTATCTATTACATATTTTGATTTTGATTTTTCCTTCCTGTGTTTTATGAGGTTACAGACTTTAATGTTTATGCCATCTAAGCCCAAATATCTAAGCCCATCTAACGTTTCTAGATCAACTTCCAAGATAAATTTATCTCCTTAAATTTGGTCCTTTTAAGGCTAGAGAAAAAAACTAGGGCTTGGAACAAAATTTTAGGGAGGAGTATTTTTTATGGTTTGAGAGCCTAAACATAAAGAGGTGGGTCTTCGATAAATGACCTGTCATTTTGGTGGGTATCCACTCAACTTTCCCTAGGAAGGAAACCATAGTTTCTTCTCCCTCAACTTGAAGACTTTGTTAAGGGTTTCATGAGCCTTGGAATAACTTATTATCTTTGCAAGGAACCCTTTCTCTTTGTTCTTGACCTTGTGAAAACCTATCACCATTGAAAATAATCAAAACCCTAGGTCTTGAACCTTGATTTCTAAGGCTTTTCTTAGAGAGTGTTTTGCTTCCTTGAAGCTCTGAAACATTATTGAGTTTCTATCTTGAATGAGTCGTAGCTTGATCACCTTGTACCTTATACCTAGCATATCCATTTTAAGTGATCTCCCTCATATCGTGACTCCTCCAATTAGTGAAATTACATAAAGAGTAGGGGTTTTGGCTGAGGTGACATTAGGCCTCCATCCCATTGTTACCACGTAGTCTAGCTTTTAGTCTTGTAGGGTGTCTCTCTACAAAGCCTACTAGATTTTGTAGTAACATTTCCATCTGCTACATGCTAGATCCTATAGATCTATTTGGAAATATCCACTGACTTCCCTTCGACACAATCAAGGTATACTTCATATTTGTGGATCTTCCTCCTCCCTCTAAGCTTAAGATCACATCTAGTATAATATCTCTCAACACATCACAAATTCTAGGAATATCCTCTTGTCACAAGCTTTACTTTGTTCTTCCACTTCTTCCATCTGTTGCCAGAGCCTTGGCAACGTTTTCCGGGAAAACTAATGTCTTTTCGATCTGCTAGTCCCACTAAGACAGGTAGCTATCTTAGAAACAAACAATCAAAGAAAATTGTGATTTCCTTTATGTATGATAGATAAGAGAGAAGCAAAGGGGACCAACCTGGATCTTCCGCTTGGATCCTTACTTGTTTCCTCTCTCCCTTGATAGAGCTTGCCACTCCTCTCCTACTTTTACCGCTTTAGAGAATACCTGTAGAAGCAAAGCAACAAAACACCATCAAAGCATCTCAATCTATAATATCATAAACAATGCAGAATCAGAAATACATTGACCATACAATTGCATTCACAAATAACAAGATTCACAAATACAAGATTATATGGAGGAAAACTCAAATAACTTTATTAATAGTAGGAGAGAGGATTACAACCCAGCTGTCTGATCCAGCATCATCCTCCAGGCATCAAAGCCCTCTTCACCTCATGAAAAGAAAGATCACCCAACAATACAATGTATCTTCTCAAAGAGAAACCAACAACACTTCCTTAGAAATTACAAAATTCCAACCTTTTAGATCTCTCAGATGAGGGATCCATTTATAGATATTTTCAAAAGTGTGAGTCAGCTCTGGGTTTTTGATTAGTGTCATTCCACTGATAGTTCTTGGTTCCACTTGGAGATTTCATTGATCTCTTACTCATCTCTGGGCGAATTCAGAGAGGCAAGTGTCATAGAGGAAGTTTCTGGAAGATTCCATGATCATCCACTTAGCAAACTGCTTTAGACATTTGTCCATTCTCGCTCATCGCACCCCAAAGAAGTCCTTTTCAATATGCATCGCACCTGGCTAGTGTAGGAGTCAGTATGCATCACACCTTGACCAAGGAGCAGTCAGTATGGTCCAGTTTTAGCTAGTTCTAAGTGGTTTTTTTAGGTGGAACTTCTGGGAAATGATGTAATCGGTTGACCATGATCTTTTAGGGTATGAAACAACACTTTTAGGGGTTAAAGAGCCCTTGGTTTATCGACATATGTGATTGGGGTTGCAGTATCAAAATATGTCTATAACAACAACCTTTTCTATGTACCTTCAATCCTGAGCAGGAGGTCATGGAAGAACGATTATAACCCAGCAAAGAGAAGCAAAGACAGGAGGCTAGCTAACAACAATAATCAAGGAAGAGAGATATAAGTTACTTATCTTTTGAGGATCATAGGAAATGTTAGCTACCTCTTGATCTTAGCCTTCTTGTCTCCATCTTGCAATTTTATCATCCTCGTCCTCATCATCAACATGGTGGCATTCCTTCCTTGCATAGGCTAGGGTCTCTTCTTTCAACGAAAACGTTAATTTAAATCTAGGGTTTTATCTACAAGGCCTAGGATTTTTACATTCAAGACTTCTAGTCTTCTAGGAAATCCTAGTTACATTTTACACCCCTTGCAAGTCCAATCAGACTTTGTAATGTGCCAATTTTCCTTTTCATAACCAAATGTCCAAAAAATCATAGAGTCCCAATGCCTCAAAAAACAATCAAATGATATTTCATCTTGATATCAAACTAAGTGAATGAGTCAAGATCATGGATCTTCCAATGAGATGTCTTCATCAAGAGATAAATATGATAGACCCATAACATACTTGGTTATTGATTCAGTAGTACTAGTAAGGATATTCCTGCAACTCTCTATTTTCAACTAAACATTTTGACCTTTTCAACCCATGTAGCTCATCCTTTATCATATCAGTTACTAATAATTCAATTTTTCAAATGAATCATCTTTCTTTAGAGTACTTTTGTCTCCAAACTTGAAAGTGGACTCGACCTTTTTATTCATTAAAAGCTTGTTATGTCAAAAGGTGAACGTGCTCCATCACAATATTCTTTGACAGTGATCTTTTTCCTTATTTCAAATTCTTAACTTTCGATATTGAACAAAAATAGGTTCCATCCTTCAAATTCCCTTGGCACTAGCAATAACCAAATGCACTACATCTTCCAGGTCCTTTACTTAATAATGTAATATTCATGACAAAAAATGTCGTGATACTTTCATGAGATTTTTAATATCCTTCTTCTGAACACAATGCAATATTTTCAAGGGAAAAAACAGGTTTGTTATCCCACACTTCAACTTTCAGCATTGACCTTATCTTGCTTTGAGGCATAACCAAAATTATGATGGTTTCATTTGAAATATCAAGATGAATTTCCTAGATCAGAAGGCATATCAATATTTTTGTATGATTGAAGATCATATTGTGAGTTTCATCACTGAAATTGTAGGTGACGTGGCTCCTTCAATAGCCATCATAATTATCCTTTGATACATTCCTATGATCTGACTAGGGAGTGGATCACAAATTTGATACAAGGTTTTTCAACCAAGCATTTAAGTAGTCATTTCTTCTAGCCAAGGTCTATAAGAATGTTGCCAAAGAAAACCATTGATCCCAAACGAGATTGTAAGCAAATTGGTAGAATATATCTTACATCCAAGCATCAAACTTCTGATTTTGGCAAACTTTTGATCATCTCTTTATAGGGTTGTATTTCAAGACATCATACTCATCTTAGAACAACTCATCACTATAATGTGCTTTCTATGGAATCTATAACAACCCCTAATTTTTTTTTTTTTAAATGAATAATACATTCAACACACAACACTTAATTATATACCTTGACAGCATGTTGTGATGAGTAATTCATCTAACATACAACACTATCTTAACACCATCTTGATGTGTATATTCTAGCAAACATACATTTACGTTAAATGGGTAAAAAAAAAAAAGACATCACTGGCAAAGATTTTTAGCGCACACAAGAAAATGGCTGCTGTAACGAGGTAATAATTTTGTGATATATCGGCCTTGATCTTGTTACCAATCATCAACCAGAATAAGAGATTAAAGACAATACACTATCAAGGGAAGAAATTTTAAATGGATTGAGATTAAGGCCTAGATGTAATTATTTCCCATCCATTCAATAACAATGAATACTACCTAATTGGTTTACAATATGCCATTTAAGAGAGAAGGAAATGATTTATTTCTCTAATTTTGAAAATGTGGTTGATTTGATTTCATTACAATAAGTATGCCATCTAAGTGAGTCAATGCAATCAGAAGAAAAAAAACACTAATAATATGCATTTTAGTTAATTATCTTGCAAATCTTGTCCACTGGTTTTCATCATAATAATTGGATTGACTTCCTCACATTCAGTGGTTACTTGATCTAAAGATATGATCTCAATTGACATGAAAATCCTATTGTATTATATTCTAGATATACATAACAAGTCCCTTTTAAAAAAAAAATTACCAACACAGAAAACATTTTGTGAGCACATTGATAGAAAAAGCCTTTATTATATCAGAGGTCTTATGGCTATATTTACCTCACAGTAAATTATCTAATACATGAACCAAATATGGTCGTTTGGCTAGCAGTATCCATGCTAGATTTAGTCTACTCATACTAGCTATGCAACCACTGATAAGGCATGTTAAATTATGAAACAATTACGGACAAGTGAAGAAAAAATAGTAGGATTGTGATCTTTGTGCATGAGATAGTGAGGTCAATCGTAAGCCACATTATTGTTTCATTAGGCTTGAATTAAGGACTCAAATGCCTTTTACCAATAATTCTAGATATAACACGCTGATGTTAAGTGGCATATTGGTGCTTAGCCTTATTTCAATACCTCTAAGAGTACCACTATCCATGTAGCCTATACTTGCAATTCATGGGGTAACCAATGATGCCTAGTGAAAATCACCAGTAGCATCACATGAATTAGCTTCCGATGAGTCTAATAATAGACTATGACATTGCTGACTGCATATTGTAATGTTACCTTATGCTTATGTGATAAAACAAGGCAGTGAACCAATGAGCTCACATGTACCATCCACGCTGAAAGAAATCAATTTATTTACTATGATGATATGTCATGAAAGGGTATTATATTGTTGGATGCTAGGTCCCATTTTAGACAGTAGGATGCATACTAAGGTTACCTACAAAGGTTCTGTCTTCTCAGTGCTTATCCATACAATGAGGTGGCATACAACCAAACTATTGAGAAGATTACCAGATACTGTTTAATATGGTAGAGTGTTAAGCAGCTCACAACAGGAGAGTAAATCCCTTGTTATGACTCTTGGGGATTACAAAATGATGCATAGACTAGCCACTAAAATGCCCAATAGTTAAACCAATGTAGGAAACAGGGCATGTAGCTAATCTTATATGTCCAGGAACTATACCAAACTTGAGACTCTCGTACCTCGGGCTAATATCCAAGGAAACTGTGTGTTGTCATTCTTAAATCCACTCCTTTAACCATGCCTAAGCATGTAATCCTAAAGTTTTGTAAGTGAGCCAAGACCTCAGGTTACTCAATAGCGTGTGATCTGGGAATGGAAATGGAACCAGACTCACAAATCTCCTCCCATCTACTAACAACCGCCCATTTAATGTTTCCAGGTCAACTTACAAGATAAATTTACCTCCTTAAATTTGGTCCTTTTGAGGCTAGAGAGAAAAACTAGGGCTTAGAACAAAATTTTAGCGAGGAGGCTTTTTGGTGGTTTAAGAGGCTAAACATCAAGAGGTGGGTCTTGGATACATGACCTATATTGGAAGTTGACCTGGAAACATTTTTTCTATAGTGTTTCTGATCCTTCGTATCCTCTACTCCACCTTGATTTTGTTGTTCGGATTACACTGAAGGATGGGCCAAAGGATACTACTCCAATGTAAGTGTAGGATGTCAACATTTTTAACTCCTATTCTTTATAGGTGATAGTAGTATTAGATTCCTTCTTCTCAGACATGTTGAAACCCTGAATATTTGATTTTGCAAGGTTGACCTGAAAGCCATAAGCATCTCTGGATTCCCCAAGAAACACGAAACATTTTCTCGTATTTCAAGATACTGTGAACAAAATGACATCCACTCTCCAAATGTCACAGTATTTAAATCACTCGCGTATTATGCATGGCTCTGTCTTCCTTGCGAGATTGATGAGAAAAGTAGAATGGTTGGTCTAGATTTCCCCTTTGCATGCAAGTACTCAAGTGAAATATTCCCTTGTTAATGAGATCATGAAAACGACTTGTTCTCACAGATTTTTGTTGTTACAATAAACTACAGATTTTTGCTGCAGAAGTGATGGAGCTTGTGGAGCTCACTCCTTTGAGAGATGCTCTTTTAGGGCTGCCTAGAGTGAAAGGTATTTCTACAGAGCAGAGGAGGAGACTTACCATAGCAGTAGAAATAGTTGCCAATCCTTCTAGAATATTCATGGATGAGCCAACTTCCGGACTAGATGCATGTGCTACAGGAATAGTTATATGTATTGTTCGCAACACAGTCAATACAGGTCGAATAATTGTTTGTACCATCCACCAACCCAACATTGATATCTTTTAAGCTTTTGATGTGGTCAATTCAAAAACTTTCATGATCAATCTATGCAATGTGAAACAAATGACATTTTTTTATGTTTCTTTACTTGGCTTAACAAAAGGAAAGGGGTGCAAAGGGCTAGAATAAGGCAGGGTTCTACAAAACCAATAATTGCTAAATCATAAGTTTTATTGGTTTATTGAACTGCATCTCTTGCTCCTAAAAAGGGGTGTCCAAATCATCTACGCAGGTCCTTTGGGTCATCATTCTCATAAACTCATTGAGTATTTTTAGGTAAGGGTGATTTTTTTATTGTATTTTATAAGCTATTTAGTAAATGATTGTGCTTACCATTATCAATCCGTGGTAGAAAATAATGATCTTGTCTGATTCTTGTTTAGTTGGTTATGTCGTTCTAGAAGTACCGCATATTATATAAGGATACAATCCAGCAACATGGGCACTAGAAGTGAGTTCGATAGCTGTTGAGGAAGGCTTGGCGTGGAATTTGTTGAAATCTACATAAAATCAACACTTTATGAGTATGTCTAGATGTAATTGTAGGAACTTGTTTGAGAAATAGATTTTTCATTGCGCATATCTGATTTTGCTATTTTATTGTCACTTATCGCACTAAAGAATAGATTGCGATTTTTTTAAACCTTTTTTCACTGATGTGTTGTTCTGATTTCAGATGGAATCAAGATCTTATTAAAGAGCTAAGCACCCCTGCTACCAGATTGCAGGATTTGAATTTTCCAACACAATATGCATAGTCCTTCAAAGTTCAGTGCCTAGCATGCCTTTGGAAGCAACATTGGTCATATTTGGGGAATCCACACTATATTGTTGTGCGGTTTTTATTCACTACAATGGTTTCCCTATTGTTTTGAACCATCTTTTGGGACCTGGGAACAAAGAGGTTGGGCACTAATCTGATAATCACCCTATGAGTGACCTCAGTTAAAGATTTATTAAATGAAGGTATTACAGACTCATATGTTGATGTGTCTAAGTTATTTAAGCAACGAATCAATCAAATTGCCAATACATAGACACTTGAACGAAAAGACAACAAAGGAATATAGTAAGCAAATACAAGAACACAAGAAATTAATAAGGATTTCACCCTATTCTAGAGGGCTACATCTCTAGTCCAGCTTCAGTGGTGGCATTATTTTATTGTGTTTCAAGCAAAGAATTACAATGCAGGAGCATAAAATGAGTTACCTAAAACAGATTTGCTTGGCAGGGTGGTTCTTGGATTCCCCAAGCCACTGGAGTGCACATAATCGTTTGCCTACCAGCTCTGTGACCTACTGGTCTACAATGGAAAGAGCCCAATGTGGTGCTCAGCTCGGACAGATCCTCAATGGGATGGCTTGAATCTTCAAGCTCTCTGGTGCTCGATGCTGCCGCTGGTCAGCTTGGCCCTCTGTCCTCCCTCTGCTTTGCTTTCCTGCCTTCTTCCCTAGTTTTTGTCTCTCTGTGTTCAGTTGTCCTCTCCGGGTACTCTGACTGTCTAACTTCCTCGTGTTGTAGTCTATCTCTTTGTTCATGGCTTTTAGCCATTCATCTCCAAGACCATTCAGTTCCTCTTCCACCTTTGTTGATTCACCTTCTGCAGCTGCGCTTGGAGTTCCCTGTTCGGCATCATCATGAACGCTCAGGGAGTGGCCACATGTCCTCCTCTAAATAGTGCCAGCCTGCTTCGTCAATTCGTTTCTTCAGTTATGTCATGGATGAAGTCTTTCCTCCACCATGGCGGTCAAACGGACTCCAAATCTTTCTAAACTGTGGTGTATTCCCTTGTCGATTCCACTTCCTCCATCGGGCGCGACCTTAGCCATTTGATCTAGGTCTCCCAAATCCAATGCCATACGCATGTTTCGTGTGGTCGACTTGCTCGACCTTTAGCACGCGATCAACAGCGGTTTTCTCTCACCTCCGCTTGCCAGTCGTCGATCAATGAATGGAATCGTTCTTCTCTTATCCGAAACCTCTTACTGTTTGAGGGCACCCCAATCAAAACCACCGGTTTCCAGAGCATGGGTCCCACCTTTGTACTTTCAGCGCTTTTTCCTTTTTTCCCATGGTTCTCCGGCTTCCCATGTGTTCGTGTGCTCAAGCTTCCTCCTTCACAGTCCTGTTCACCCAACGATGTGCGATTAGCACTAGGCACCTCCGTTTCTCGATCCGAGGCTCCCAGGGGCTAATTTGACCTCCTGCGCAGTCTCCATGGGCCTCGGTCAGCGCGCTTTGACTGAGGTCCTCGTCGTTCCACGCTGGCTGCCATTGCCACTGGTTCAGGGTGTTTTTGATTGTTGTTTTGGATTCTTTAGAGATTTGTTTCGACCTGATACAGTCATGGTTCTTTGACAGTCTTCTATGGATCCAATTCAGATCACAACCTTCCCACTAAAAAAGCTTTTGGACCACCAAAAGTTGGTTTTCTTTCAAGCATTGACTAAGTGAGGGTACTGTTGTCTCACTTGCCCAATCTCAATCCACTTTGCATTGCTTGGCTTCCAACCTTTGAGTCCAATTTTGAGGTACTCAACATCTCTTCTACGTGTCATCCTCACCTTCCTATCTAAGACTGTGTCTTCCTGCAATTCATTCAGATATTCAGGTAGCAGGTCATCAATAGAAGGCAATTGACTTTTCTCTTCAGGATCCTTAATCATTGAAGGTTCAAACAATCTCAAGCAATCCGCATTTACGACTGAGTAGATGTGCATGTAAGCTGGGAGATCAAGGCAAAAAGCATTTTCACCAATCTTCTCAAGTATTCTAAAAGGTCCGTACCTGATAGGCTTTAGCTTTTTACCTTCACCTTGCATCCTGTCCTTGCTGATATACAGCCAGACTTGGTCTCCAACTTGAAAACTATGCTCCATCCTATGCTTGTCATGCCTAGCCTTGTATTTGGCTTGGCTCTTTTCTAACTGTTCTCGTACTGCCTAGTGGGTCTCCTGGATCTGTTCAATGAACCTAGTTGCCTTGTCCACATCAATGTGTCCATCAACCATGGTATCTTTACCAAAGACAAAATCTAAAGGAGACCTTGGTATGAAACCAAAATAGGTCTCAAAAGGAGATCTCTGTGTAGAAGAGTGTTGTGCTCTGTTGTAAGCATGTTGTACATAGCACAATTGTTCATCCCAAAGCTTAGGATGTTTGCTGCAATATCCTCTGAGTAACTGGATCACTGTCTTGTTAACTACCTCTTTCTGGCCATCAGTTTGTGGATGAAAAGCTATGCTTTTCTTCAGTTGGGTGTCCATTAGCTCCCACATACTTGACCAAAACTTCCCCACAAATCGGGTGTCTTGATTAGATACAATAGAAGTGGGTAATCCAAAATGAACCCATACATGTTCAAAGAATAATTTTGCAGTTTATTTAGCTGTAATCTATTTATTACAAGGTATCAAAATACACATTTTACTGAACATGTCCACAACCACATACAGATAATCATGACCTTTCCTAGATTTAGGCAGTCCTCCAACAAAATCCATGGAAACACTTTCCCAAGGGTGAGAAGGAATTGGTAATGGAGTGTACAAGCCTAGTTTTCTACTGCTGGGCTTGCTTTTAGAACACATAGTACACCCTTTTACATATCTAGAAACTGTCTCATTCATTTTCGGCCAATAACAAAATCTTTGCAGCTATGCAACTGTTTTACTTACCCCAAAGTGACCTGATATCAAAGAAGTGTGTGCCTCTCTAATTATCTTTACTCTCTCTATTTGTGGAATGCAGAGTTTCCCATAATGATATAAGAGTCGGTCCTTCACATGATAGTCTAATTCTTCTAATCTTTTGCCTTGACTCAAAGTTGCATATACATCCTTAAAGTCCATATCTTGAGCATATTATTCTATGTAGCTTTCATGTAGCACAGAATTATGCTTAAGTATGGTAGATGTATTTATAATGGGTCTAGATAACATGTCTGCAACCTTGTTATGTATGCCCTTTTTATATCTGATGACTAAGTGAAACTGTTGTAGAAAACCCATCCATCTGTAATGTCTTGATTACTGCAACTTAGTTTGGGAGTGTAGATATTGAAGTGGTTGATGATCAGTATGTATTACTGTCTCTTTGCCCATTAAGTAATGTTTCCACTTTCTCACACTCTGAAATAATGCATACAATTCTTTATCATATGTAGGATAGTTAACTATTGCAGGATTAAAAGTCTCAGAATGATAGCATATGGGTTTACCGTGTTGTGTCAACACTGCTCCCATGGCATAGTCACTAGCATCTGTTTGGATTTCAAACGGTCTTTGTAGGTGAGGAAGTGCTATTACAGGTGTTGTACTGATCTTTTCTTTTGAGGTGTTGAAGGCTTTTTGATGTTTGCCTCCCCACTGAAACACCTTGTTCAATCCTATCAAAGCATGTAAGGGAGCTGCAATTGAGGAAAAATTGGAAATGAACTTCCTCCAATATTGTGCTGCTCCTAAGAAGCTTCTCACTTCTGTAGCAGACTTAGGTTTAGGCTAGTTTACAATGACTGCCACTTTAGAGGGATCTCTTTTCAATTCACCACCCCTTACTATATGACCCAAATAATTTAGATAGGTTTTTCCAAATTCACATTTGGAGAGTTTAACATAATTTTTTTCTCTTTTCAAAACATCTAATGTCTTCTTAACATGCTTTAAGTTTTCTTCCCACGTTTTACTAAAAATCAGAATGTCATGCAGATACAAAATAACGAAATCATAAAGAAAAGGTTTGAGAACATCATTCATTAATCTCATGAAAGTAGCAGGGGCATTGGTCAAGCCAAAAGGCATAACCAGCCACTCATACAATCCCTACTTTGTTTTGAAAGCAGTCTTCCATGCATCTTGCTCTGCAACTCTGACCTGATGGTATCCACTGTGCAAATCCAGCTTGGTGAAATAAACAACTTCCTTTAATTGATCTAAAAGATCATCTATCCGAGGAAGGGGATAATGATTTTTGATTGTTATCTTATGCAGTGCTCGGTAGTCAATGCACATTCTCCACGAGCCATCTTTCTTTCTCAACAAAACGATTGATGACCCACACAGTGATGTGGTAGGCCCGATGAACCCCTTCTTGAGCAACTCTTGCACCTGCTTCTTGATTTCAGCATTCTCTAAAGCATATAACCTGTACATCCCAATGTTAGGCAATGGAACATCTTGCTACAAAATAATGTCATGTACTATTTCCTTTTTGGGTGGCAAACCTTTAGGTTCTTGAAACAGAACATCATACTCTGAAACAATATTTTCTATATCAGCTTGCTGCTGAGCATCACAACCTTCAAATACATTGGTTTTATCAGGTTTCTTTTCATTTACAACCATTAGTAAGAATTGTTTGCATGAATTTATCATTCTTTTCATCTGCCCAAAATTTATGAGAGTATTATTATTCTTGAGCTTATGAGCTCTTACAAAATATTCGATTCCATATTTAACAAGTAGATACTTGTTCTCAGCTCTATAGAAAATAGCCTTTCTATCATACAAGTAAGGAATTCCTAAAACAATTGCACATATATCTAAAGGAATTATGTCTACCTCAACCTCTTCTACAAATGCTGATCCAAAAGAAAATTCGAGTTTGCACTGTCTAGTCACTTGTAGTTGTGCTTTCTCATTCAACCATCCTAATGAGTATCGTTTCTTTTGAGGTGTAGTTGCTAATCCCAATTTCTTTACAATTGCTTCAGAAATCAAATTTACTTGTGAGCCACTATCAAACAAAGTATCAATCTTTTGATTTTTGGAAATAAATCGAATATGGAAAAGCTCATGTCTTTTTCTCTCATGTTCTTCATCAATAACAGATTGAGCAGAATTACTAGTAGATTCTTTAGAATTCTTACCTTTTATACCTGTGGTTGCAATGATTGTTTCATCTCCCATGTCTGACCCCAAATATTTCTGAATAGTTGCAGTAGTCTTCTTCTTCTTGCCCTCGGACTTCTTAGGTCTCAGCTCTGGATGTAGAATCCAATAGTGCTTGTCGTCATGCCCATCCATTTTACAGTGAGTTCATGAAGCTTTGCTTTTCTGTGCAGTGTTAGCCTTCCTTTCTTTCCACTTATGCTTTCCTTTCTCCTTGCTCTTGCTTACAGTGGGTTGGGATGGTCCCCCAACTTCTAGATTTCCATTCTTTCCTCTAGCTTCTAGATGAGTAGCTTGTATAGATACCTCATCTATACTATTGGGATTAAACATGAGGATGGTAGGCCTCATGTAGCTGTGTAGACCACCAATGTACTTCAAAGGAGTCTCTGGTGAGTCTAATGAGATCCCTAGAATCAATGCTCTCTTTCTAAATTCTTGATTGTACCCTTGCTCACTTTGCCCTTTCAACTGCTGAAGAGTTTGCCAACTCATCATGGCTTGTTGCATGTAGGCCAATGGATAGAACTCCTTCTTGATTGCAGAAACAAAGTCACTCCAGACAGAGATAGTCTTCCCATGTCTCTTCATGTCAGCTTGGGTTCTGCCTTCCCACCAAACCAAGCCAGTGCCTCCTAGGCATAGGCTTGCTAGCTGAATTTTGCTCTTGTTTGAGTCAATGTTTTCACTTTGCAATACACATCAATTTGTCTAATCCAATTGTCTAACTTTTCAGCATTTAATTCTCCATCATATATAGGAAAATCAAATTTAACATCTAGCTTGATCAAAGATGCTTTCTTATTATGCACAGGGCTATTAGGAGGTGTGAGAAAGCTTTCCTCTTTCAGTTTTCCTTTTGAGTGGTCATGGGAATGAGACTCATCTTCTTCTTTATCTTGTTTAGAACCTGATGAATCTTCAGTCTTATGCTTTCTAAAGTCTCTGTACATTTCTTCTACCATAGATTTTATAGCTAGGAAACTCTTTATGAATTGAGGGTCTGGCCCCACAGAACCTTCCTTTGACATTGTCTTCCGAGGATAGACTCTTCCAATTTCAGGATTAGTTTCCACCAACTCTCCTTCTCCTAATTTGAGCTTTGATCTAGTGAGCATTCAACAGCTAAACCAAAATAAGCTTGTCCGACCTTACAGCCTTGAGCTCTGATACCACTTGATCTGATAATCACCCTATGAGTGACCTCAGTTAAAGATTTATTAAATGAAGGTATTACAGACTCATATGTTGGTGTGTCTAAGTTATTTAAGCAACGGATCGATCAGATTGCCAATACATAGACACTTGAATGGAAAGACAACAAAGGAATACAGTGAGCAAATACAAGAACACAAGAAATTAATAAGGAGTTCACCCTATTCTCCAGGGCTACATCTCCAGTCCAGCTTCAGTGGTGGCCTTATTTTATTGTGTTTCAAGCTGAGAATTACAATGCAGGAGCTCAAAATGAGTCACCTGAAATAGATTTGCTTGGCAAGCTGGTTCTTGGATTCCCCAAGCCACTGGAGTGCACAAATTCGTTTTCCTACTAGCTCTGTGACCTACTGGTCTACAATGGGAAGAGCCCAATGTGGTGCTCAGCCCGGACAGATCCTCAATGGGATGGCTTGAATCTTCAAGCTCTCTGGTGCTCGATGCTGCCGCTGGTCAGCTTGGCCCTCTGTCCTCCCTCTACTTTGCTTTACTGCCTTCTTCCTTGCTTTCTGTCTCTCTGTGTTCAGTCCTCCTCTCCGGTTCTCTGAATGACTGACTTCCTCATGTTGTATTATGTCTCTCTATTCATGGATTTTAGCCATTCGTCTCCAAGACCATTCGGTTCCTCTTCTGCCTCTGTCGATTCACCTTCTGCAGCTGCGCTTGGAGTTCCCTGTTCGATGTCATCATCAACGCTCAGTGAGTGGCCACATGTCCTCCTCTAAACGGCGCCAGCCTGCTTCATCGGTTCATTTCTTCAATTATGTTGTGGATGAAGTCTTTCCTCCATTGCGGTGGTCAAACGGACTCCAAATCTTTCTAAAATGTGGCGTATTCCCTTGTCGATTTCGCTTCCTCCCTCGGGCGCGATCTCAGCCGTCCGATCTGGGTCCCCCAGATCCAACGCCATACGCACGTTTCGTGCGGTTGAATTGCTCAACCTTTAGCGCGCAATCAACGGTGTTTTTGTCTCACCTCCACTTGCCACGCGTCGATCAATGAATGGAATCACTCCACTTTCATCTGAATCCTCTTACCGTTTGAGGGCACCCTGATCAAAACCTCGGATTTCCAGAGCGTGGGTCCCGCCTTTATACTTTCAGCGCTTTTTCCTTTCTGCCCGCAGTTCTCCGGCTTCCCATGCATCCATGTGCTTGGGCTTCCTCCTTCATGGCCCTGTTCGCCCAGTGATGTGCGATTAGTGCTAGGCACCTCTGTTTCCCAATCCGGGGCTCCCAAGGGATAATTTGACCTCCTGTGCAGTCTCCATGGACCTCGGTCAACGCGCTTTGACCAAGGTCCTCGTCGTTCCACGTTGGTTGCCATTGCCACTGGTTCAAGGTGTTTTTGATCGATGTTTGGATTCTTTTGAGATTTGTTTCGACCTGATACAGTGATGGTTCTTTGATAATCTTCTATGGATCCAAGCTGGATCAGGCACTCTCTTGACATGGATAATAGACTCATTTGCAAAACTGGTATAGCCTCAATTTGACATTTTGTTTTCTCTATCATTGATTAGTTTATTGTCTATTACATATTTGAGTCAATAGAGTCATTTAGCATATTGAGAAATCATTTTGACGTATGTCTTGCAAGTGAACTTGTAATCTTTATTTGTTCCCTTGAAAACTATTTTGTTGTTCTCTCTAAGGAGAGTAAATTATGTTTCTCTTAACATCTTTTTCTTCAACTTCTCAATGTTTTTTAAGTATTCTTTATTGTCCTTTTACAAAGGAAAGCAAAAAGATCTAATGAATATTATAGGATCGATGTACTGTTTTGAACTTTTTCTGGGTGTTAGCAATTCATCGAGTGTCCAACTAGTTGTCGAGGTTGAACGAACTGCTTTTTATAGAGAAAAAGATGTTGGAATGTATTCAACACTTCCTTGTGCCCTTGGAAAGGTAATCTAAATGTGAATGTCTAGTCAATTACAGCTTTGTTATGGAGATCAATTTCATCGAATGAACATCCTTGTTATTTGTACAAGTGGCAATTGAGGTACCCTATGTTTTGAGTCAGTTCATAGTCTATGCCATCTTGGTCTATTCTATGATTTCTTTTGAGTGGACAGCTCCCAAGTTCTTATGGTTCGTCTTCGTTATGTTCTTCACTTTTCTATATTATACATATTATGGAATGATGATAGTAGCCTTGAATCCAAGTTACCATATTGCTGCAATCATTTCATCAGCTTTTTATTCTTCATGGAATCTCTTCTGTGGTTTCATTATTCCTCGTCTTGCAAGTCCATATTTTCAATTCTTGATCCCTTCTTCAATTTTTTCTTCCGGCAATGATTTGAATTGCAATGTTGACTGCAATTGGCGATCCCCCTATTGAGTGATCCTAACAAGGTAAATTATCTGGTTGAGTTTTGAAAACAAAAAATGCATGTATGGTGGAGATGGTACTACTAGGAAACTCTTGTTTCTTGGACACTCTATCGTCTGATTGCTTCATAGTTGGGTGATGTAGAAACCAAGATGGAGATCTCAAATGGGGAAGTGAATGTGGGCACATTCATAAAATCTTATTTCGGGATGAGACATGACTTTTTAGGAATTGTAGGACCGGTGATGTTGTGTATCCCCATTGTCTTTTCTTTGTTCTTTGCTCTGGTCATCAAACACTTCAACTTCCAGAAAAGATAGACATCCCTTGACACGCTCATCAAATATATTTTATATTATTTTCCTTGATCAGTCTGCTTAATAATCCTTGGCTGAAGAGTATACAGGAAACCGTTAAGCTTGAGTTGCAGTGAGATGAACGCGTGTCATTGAAAACTTCTATTTTTTATAACTATGCTATTGTAAATTTAGGTTTTGAATTGTTATTAGGATGTTATCTTATAGCCTATTTGTTCCTATATACGTAGCAACATGCTTCAAGATATGTTGTTTTGTCTGAGTTGAGTGAAATGACTCCACTAATCACTCTGCAATACAACACTGGTTATACACTACTTTCATAAACAACAATGGTTATACACTACTGGTTATGAAAGGCATGCAAATATATAACCATCCTCATTTTATAGAGCTATACTCTATCACCCATTTATATTATAGAATCTTTGAACTGAGAGCATACCAGGAATAAATCTAATTTTGGATAAAATCGCCTTCCACTTTTCCTATTTATCATGGGGATTCGCCCATTTATTATACATATAAATTTAGGGGGGTTCTTAAAATTTTCCCTGCCGTCAGTATCACTAACTTTTCCGTTAATGAGTTTCTTAATCCCAGACTCGACGTCTTCCAAAGAGAAGAGATCCTCCTCTATAGGAGTTTTCAAGATGGTTCCCATGGGCGTTAAGAAAATCCTAAAGATTCTTAAGATAGATTTCCCAGTTGTTTAATAGGATCAAATTATTTTCTTTTGTTTTACGAACAAGAATTTTCCTCCAAAACATTTTGGGCTCAACTTTAGAAAGGTGAAGGAGATGTTCTTGCCTCCTATTTATATATGACATTTTCTTCATTTTTATAAGAGCTTTATATGCACATATTTTTTCAATCTTTACAGTTTTGTTAGCAGAATCTCTAATTGATTTTCTCACAATTTTACAATAATTATCCTACCAATGGTTGGAAGTTGTATTGTTCTTTTTATAAGACACGTTGGTAGGGAACTTGTTAATGGAAGTGGAAACGGGTGCAATAAAATTCTGGTACATATGACCAATGTTATCTATAAATGTCAAGAAATCTAAATCCCTATTTAAATTCTTTAAAAAGAGATCTATTTTAGTATTGTCAAAACGGATATGCCTTTGACTGTCACAATTTTCTTGCATGTGACTAGTGTGAATGTCAAGGTTTAGAGTTAAGGTTAGAGGTCTATGGTCAAAATCAGACTTATGGTATTTTATGATGTCAAAATTTACAATGTGATTGAGAACATTGATAACAGATCACATAATCCACAACACCACTGTAAAGCATTAGAATATAGGTCAATTCTCTAGCGGTTTTCCACTTATTTATTCCATTACAAATTATCAGGTTTTAGGAACTAAATAACTTGATTAGCTCTGTATAAAAAATGTTATTGATTTGTCTTCAAAGTTTCTTTTGAATCCACTGGCTAGGTCAAAGTCCTCATTTAACTAAAGAGGATTAGGGTGAGAGCTATTACTAAGGAGAGTAGTTTGGTTACTAATAGTTCGAACATTGAAATCCCCTAACAAGAGGATGTTACCTTCCTTCCTTAGACTATGAACACCATGTTATAAGGTAATGAAAGGGCGATTTTTATCTAGGTTATTTTTCTTATAGGAGTTTGAGTTGATAGGAGAAAAATGACAAATTGCAAGATAAATCTTGTCAGCATTAGAGTTAGAAATTTTGATCCATATGTATCGGTTCAGGGTCGGAGAAATATGAGGTAAAATATTGTAATTTACTCAATCTTTTCCCTCACCCCCACTTGATAAATATCGAGAAAACCATTATAATGAGGGTAGAGTTAGAGGGGAATGTTCAGTAAATATTATAATTTACCTAATATATCTCCCATCCTTTCATAGAGAATATTTGGAAAAGAATAATTTAATTATAATATTATGTTTTTTCTAATAATATATGAGGTAGGGGTGGTGGTGGAGGCAAATATTTGGTAAAGAAGGTTGGAGAGGAGGAATATTTGGAAAAATAGAGTCCCCCCACCCCTATGAGGGAGGAGTAGGGCAGTGCAAGAAAAATATATGAGATATAATGCGAGAGTGGGGGTAATAATTTACCTAATATCTCCCTTGACCTCCACCTTTATGTCATGCATTTTTCCCATTAATCCATTCTCCACTGCCTAGCTCCAACCCTATGAAAGTAGGGGGATTATATTTTTTCCTATTATTAAGTGTCACCCCACCCTTTTAACCCAATATTTATTCTCACCTCCACCCTTATCTCGTATATCTTTCTTATTATTTCCCTGCCTAGCCTCAACCCATAAGGGTGAGGGGTTATATTTTCTCATCGGCCCCAACCCTAATCTTCATATATGAAGATTATATCTGGATCCATATGAGAGAAAATTAATAAAGAAAATATTACATTTTGTCCATTATTTTATCTCTCACACACACACACATATATATATAAGAGAAATATTGAGTAAAATATGCTATGTAACATGTGTAATTTGTTTTACCTAATATTTTCCTTTCTCCCTTCTATTTTTATAAAGGTGTGAGAGATTAATAAAAATAAAGGATTTGGTGTGAGAGATTAATAAAAATAAAGGATTTATGAGCATGAGGACATGTGAAAAATATTGAGTAAAATACGCTACATGTATGTTTTACTCCCTATTTATTCCCTCCACCCATTTTTAAATGAAAAAGTTTATAAAAATTAAAAAAAAAAACCAATAAAAATGGGGATAAACGATAATATGTGAAAAAATATTGAGTAAAATACGCTACATGTATGTTTTACTCCATATTTATTCCCTCCACCCATTTTTAAATGAAAACGTTTATAAAAATAAAAATAAAAACCAATAAATATGGGGATAAACGATAATATTGGAAAAAAAAATATTTATATCACTTAGTTTATTTTACCCAATATATGCCCCTATTTTGAACAGCCATTCATTTGTTCCGGATATGTTTGCTGTTTCCACGGGTCAGAATTTTTGTAGTTGTTGGAGTGTATACTATTCATTCATTTTTTCCACGGAGAAATTTAAGGCATATGAACGTAATTGATGTGATATAGAAATCTTGGACCGTATGTTAAGATCAATTCATGTCTTGCACGGAGAAATTGAGCGCATGTGAAAGTAATTGATGTTTGATGTTTTCATGGGTCAGAATTCTCGGAGTGTATCTTACGATCCATTCATTTGTTCCACCGAGAAATTTAGCGCATGCGAAAGTAATTGACGTCTGATGTTTCTTGACTCCTCTTTTAAGTGTCTTCTGTTGAATTCCTGGAGTGTGTTAAGATACATTCATTTGTTCTACGGTTAAATTTAGCGCATGCGAAAGTAACTAATGTGTGTTGTTTCAGTGAGTCAGACTGGTCATCTTTAATTCCCCGAATCCGACAGATATGGACGCGCGTCGGATTCCCGAGAATTCAAAGAATCTACAATCAACTTAAGCTCACCGGATCCGACTCTGAAGTCATGGAGTGTATGTTGACGATACATTTATTTGTTTCACAGAAATTTTATCGCATGTTCCATGGAGAAGTTTAAGACGTGAACGTAACTACGTGTGATGTTTCCATGGCTCAGAGTTCTCTTTATACCTTCTCCTTTGTAGAATTCACGCACTGTATATTAAGATCCATTCATTTGTTCCGGGGTGAAATATCAGATCAGAAAACCCATGTATTAAGATCTGACATCTATGTATTCTGAAGATCCATTCATGTATGTATTACATCCATTCATTTGCTCCGGGGAGAAATTTAGCTAATGTGAAAGAATCTATTGGCCATGGCAATATCAGATAAGCAAAAGCATAAGCTTGCATCCAATTATTCTAAATATCCATTCACCTACGTATTACATCCATTCATTTTCTCTGGGGACAAATTTCAATTATTCTAAATATTCATTCTTCTTCGTATTAAATCGATATTTGCTCTAAGAAGAAATTTAGCTGATGTGAAAGAATCGACTGGTGCTTGCCTGGCGCAATCAGTGAACTAAATAACAAAGATTCATCTAATTTATGAAATAGTCGTAGTCCTCCCGTTATGAATCGATGGACAGAATAGAAAACCAAATTGCTAAAGCAGTTAAACGCACGAAATGACTTGCTCTTCTAATTCAAATTACTTAAATTGCTTGAAAATGGAAAGATAGACACAAAATCTCATGACTCGTCGACCGAGCCTATTGAACGATATTAGAAAGTTAATAATGTTCACTCCTTGAACACGCTATTTTTTTTAAATTTTGATTTTATAAATTAGCTGAAACCATAGTTACCAAGTTCGAGTTCGAATTCAAATACAAATTCGATTCGATACCAAAAAAATTCGACTCTCTAAAATGTAATACGGAAAAAATTCGGAAATATATATCCTACATTATTATTAATAATATTTTTTCTTAAATTTTGAATAATTTAAATTAACAATTGTGAATTATAGTATAGAATTGCAAATAAAATTAGACATTGAAATTAGTAGAAACAATTATTTTTTAAGGGAAGTGAATGAGATATTGAAATTAGTAGAAACAACTCCTCTTCAATGGAAGTGAATAAGATACCATGGTCAGAACAAACTCTTTAACATTAAAAAAAAACACCCTTATAATTGTTGGTTGGTCAATTAAAAGATAGTAACTAATGTTGTAGTTTTTAATGATAAATATTTAGGCAATTTTCTAATTACTAAAATGAAATATAGATAAAAAATCATCAAATTAGAACTATCAAGAATTATCAAATTAGAATTCTTGTTGTTTTCTTAATTTTTCAAATGGAAGTGAATAAGATATTGAAATTAGTAGAAACAACTCTTCTTGGTCAATCAAAAAATAGTAACTAATGCTGTAATTTTTAATGATAAATATTTAGAAAATTTCCTAATTACTAACTGAATAAAATATAGATAAAAAAACATCAAATTATAACTATCAAGAATCATCAAATTAGAACTATCTTGCTATTTTGCTAATTGTTTAAAAGATTTAGAAACCATATAATATATTTTCCTTGCAAATTTCTTAAAAACAAACAACTAAATTACAACCAATTTTATTATGAATAAATAATTCCATTTTCATTACTTATTAGCCAAAATATTATATGAAAGAAATTAAAATTTAAAAAAAATAGACAAAAAATATTTTATTGTGAAAATGAAAAAAAAATTATATATTTTATTATAAATATGAAAATTTAATATAACTATTTATTTAGTTTTTATATAAAAACAATGTAAAAATTAATAAAATTAACACATCAAAATAACTTTGATAAAAATAAAACAAACTGGATCCCTCGACCAACAGGAAGAATTAAGTTTAAAAGGTTCAATATTCTACAACTACATGACGAAATTAACGCACAAAAATTGGAGTACAACTTCTTGAAAAGCACAAATCAAAGAGAAAAAAAAAAAAAAAAAACCGAACCAAACTTCAGCATCATATTAATGGCCGAAACCGAACCAAACTTTAGCATATTAATGGCCGAATCGGACCGAATTGCCGAATTTTCGAATTCTTCAGGCCGATTCGGCCGAATTTGGTAACTATGCCTGAAACTACAAATTGCCCATTGGTGTATGTCTTAGCTAGCTTACAACTCTTAAATTTTGTTTATGAAACTCAAACACAAATCAATAATTTTGTGAATATGTCAATTTTTTCAATTTATAACATTAGTGGATTTCTCATTAACACATGTATTTTTTTTTTAAATTTACCATTGAGTTGTTGTCATGATACACTTTTAGATGGTCCTTATTCTTTTTCTTTTTCAGATCATCCAATAATTTATGTAACCAAACTCTTCAAACTATGATTGTTTTGATTACATATGTACTTCCACTAATAAGATTGTAACAATTGATTTGAACCAAAATGGAAAATATATCTTGAAGTACTTTTATAGTCATTTGTAGCACCTACAAAATCACTATTAGTATATCTAATTAGGAGATTATCATTAGTGCTAGAGTATGATATATCATATCTTGTTGTTCTAACAAAATATCTTAGAATTCGTTTTCATTTTCCCAATAAGAGTCTTTTGGAGATTTCATGAACCTAGTAATCAAATTAATAGCATATGTAATGTCTAGTCTAGTGATAATGAGATACATAAGACTACCAACCAATCTTTTTAGTAAAGTTGGATCTATGTTAGATCATATTTATACTTTGTTAAGCTTTGTTCATATTGTAGTTGAAGTTCCTGCTAGTTTACAATTCATCATCCTGAACCTCTTTAGCACATCCATAGCATACCTTACTTGATTTTATTTTTTACCTGAATTTGATTAAATGACTTCAATTTCAAAAAGGAACCTCATTAATTCCAAATGAGTGATTTCAAATTGTGGCTTCATAGTTAATTTCTACTAATAGATTCCTTGTGAAGATCATATCATCAACACACAAACAAATAAAAAAAAAATTACATCTACTTGAATGACCTAAATATCAAGAAGTAACCTCATTAATTCCAAATCAGTGATTTCAAATTCTTGCTTCATAGTTAATTTCTACCAATAGATTCCTTGTGAAAATCATATCATCAACACACAAACAAATAATTAGAAATTTTCCTTGCTCATTCAACTTTGTATACAATGTAGGCTCATTGTTGCTTTGCTAAACCCACCACAAATCACATATGAATCAATCATGCTATACCAAGCTTTAGGAGTTTGCTTAAGTCCATAGAGATATTTTTCAGCTTGTATACCTTAGCTTTGTCTTCATTTATGACATATCCTAGTGGTTGCTCTAGATACACTTTTTCCTAAACGTTGTTATTTAAGAAGAGTGAATTTACGTCCATCTAATAAAATTTTCATTTTTTTTAACTTACTATGACTAAGATAAATTTAACATGTAACATCTAAGCTGACAAGTAAACAATGCAAAATTTGAATTCACATATAAACCTTCATAAAATTTTCTCAAACTTCTAGTCTTTCTAGACTTTAAGGAATTAATTTTAGCATTAGACTCAATACTTGATTGAGTGGTAGGAGTAGACTAATTAGTTAGAGTAAATGATTCACCTTGAATATAATGTCTTGGATTTCTTGTTGGAGTATTTCTAATTTATGATTGGGTTTATGAACCTTGCTATCCTCCTTGAACAAATTATTACCAATATCTTTGTTATTGAATTATAAAATCTATATTAGTTGGAGTGATCACTATACGCAATAAAAATGCACTTTTCCCTTCTGTCATCTAAATTCCTTCTCAACTCTTTGGTCACATGGCCACATGAGCATATGCCACACAACCAAATACTTTGAAGTATGCTGCATTGCAAATAATATATTTCCACACTTCGTGGAACTTTATTGTTCACAATTTAAGTGAGATATTCGTTCAAAATATAAACTTAACAAGTTATTACTTCTCTTAAAAAAACGTTTAATATATTGTTTTTCCTTCAATATGTTTCCAGACATATTTATGGTGGTTTTATTCTTCCTCTTAGCTACACCATTTTATTGTAGTGTGTACACTGTTCTAAACTATCTTTCGATACCATGTTGCTTGTAGAAGTTATGAAAGTCTTTTAAATCATACTTACCCATGTTGGTTATAGATACAAAATACTTTAGTCGTTTTCATGTGTCAGATTCGTTATTTCCTGAGTCTGTCAGTTAGCCCCCTCATCCGTAGGTAGCGTATGAAAAGTATAAAGGCGGAGGGCGTGGTCCCGAGGGCTAAACCCGACTCCAAGAGTAGGCCCAGGAGGCTGTAAATACCTTTCAACCTGTAATTCCCCAGATAAATTCAGAATCTTGACACTATATCATCAACAGATAGGAAAGCCTTCTTTAATACACAGCTCATTGAGGATATACGTGGGTTCCTGACCCGTGGTACAGCCGAGAAAGGAAAAAGCAATACTACCAAACTGTTCCTCTCTATTGGCAAATGAAAACCCTATAGGGCAAGGTTTTTATTGAGAAGAAGGGAAAGAGCTAGTGTCTTTGTAGACCTAGAAGATGTGAAATGGGAGTAGAGAAACTAAAGGTTTTTTTAGGAAATAAATGGACATGCGGCTTGCTCAAATTGAGAGACATATCCCATGCGTCACTGCAGTATCAACTCCTCTAGGATCTAGTGTGCAAAATCTCGCACCTATTACCTCCTTTGATTCCTAGTTTTCTCATGATATTTGTCAAGTTTTTGTGTTGTCATTCTGGTGTAGAATCCCTTGTTATGCTTAAGGTGTTAAAACTCTCAGAATTTTGGACTATCTTCCATAATATATATTGGTGATGGAATGATTACTATTGTATTGGATGTAATGATTTTGTGAGATAATACAAAATTTCAGCTTAAAAAGAAACACCCTAAAATTTAAATATTTGGTTTAAATTACTTTCCATATTTCTATTAATATGTATATAAATTTCCAAAATTTTAATTTCATTATCAATAATTAATAATAGGGATTTAAAAATTATTTATAAATTTCCAAAATTTTAATTTCATTATCAATAATTAATAATAGGGATTTAAAAATTATTAATAAAATATTTTTAGTAATAATCATGATAGAGAGTTACATTTATCTTAAAAACACTTTTTTTTTACTTTTTAATTTAATTAAAAAATTAAAATTAAATTATATATGTAATAAAATAAAATAAGTTATAGCGTTTTTTTAACATATTAATTATATTTTAACTAATTTAACCCATTTAAATAATAAAAATCTATTAATAAAATTTCATAATTAATTCTTTTATTATATATTTTAAATACACATCTATCTAATTTTATATTAAATTTTTATGATAATAATAATTCACAACAAAATTGTAATAATCGATATCTACAAATTTTCACCCAATTACTGCTATAGTCAATTTGTTGCCAAGTAATTTTACTGAAGCTAGGATTCTTAAACGGGAATTTACCAATGCATTTACTTAGCATCACTCCACCGTTAACAAACATGAAATTACGGATCAGAAGATGCCAAAATTTTACGGTGAGAAGCAATCCAAATAACAACTAAGATGTTAATGTCACTCTCAAATTAATGAATTGCAGCTTCACTTCTACGTCTGTAATTATGTACCGACTATTTTAACCGTTCCAAAAATTCGGCATTCTTCGGAGTCATTCATGTGTTATTCCTCGTTCCTTCCTCGATACCAGGTCTTATTTTGTTGGTCATTGCCCTGTTATTCCTCTTCCGTTCCGAAAGAGGAATACTTTAACAATACGAAATTTCCGTGGCCACAAGTTCACTTGTAAGAATTTTACACGAAGAAACGTAGTGCTTTCAATGCTCTTGCCAAGATTTTCGAAGGGTGCCTTTAGGGCTAACCAATCTTTGAAGGATAACTGCACCCAACACTGCACTCTCTTTCATTAATTTGATAGATGTTTTGTGGCTATAGATCACTTGAGTATGTATTAATATCCATCATCTATTTATTCTTCCCCAGAAGGAATTTAGCTCCACCCAAAGAAACGACTAATGATGCTAATACCATGGCGCAGACTCCTCCTGATAGCCTGCACCTCCCTCTTCTTACCACTTATTCCTGCACAGGCCGATGAGGATCATCCACACACCACTTTCATCTTCGACGGATTTAACGGAACCCACCTGATCTTGGAAGAGGAGGCTTCTGTCATCGGCTCCAAATCCGTGCTTGCTCTCACAAAGCAATCGCATTTTATGATCGGCCGCGCGCTCTATTCAATTCCCGTGCAGATGAAAAGCAACGAGACTCGTTTCTCCTTTAGCACTACCTTCGTTTTTTCCATGGTGCATCCTCCCTCTAACGAAG
Source organism: Pinus tabuliformis (assembly GCA_031772625.1). Taxonomy (NCBI): domain Eukaryota; kingdom Viridiplantae; phylum Streptophyta; class Pinopsida; order Pinales; family Pinaceae; genus Pinus; species Pinus tabuliformis. The sequence continues at coordinate 596,434,801 of CM062815.1, read as the reverse complement.
GAGGACATGGACTAGCCTTCATCATGATGCCCCACAGACCTCTCATTGGCGCTACCGCATCCCAGTATTTGGGCTTGTTTGACCTCAGAACCATGGGGCAGCCGTACAATCACCTATTTGCAGTGGAGTTCGATACGTGGATGAATCCGGAATTCAATGATCCCGACGCCAACCACGTGGGTGTAGACGTCGACAGCCTCATCTCGGTGCAGACCAAGCCTGCCGGATACTGGGATGGGGAGGACAGGGTCCATGGATTGAGCCTCAAAAGTGAACGGAACATACAGGCCTGGATCGATTACAATCATCCTCAAAGCCAACTCAACATTACCATCATGTTGGCCGGCTCGCCGAGACCACAAAAGTCGCTGATATCTCTGAAAATCGATCTGGGCGAAGTTATACGAGAGAAGATGTTCGTTGGCTTTTCAGCAGCCACAGGAGCCTTGGTGGAAGACCATTACGTTCTGGCATGGAGCTTCACCACCCAAGGCACGGCGCCGCCCCTCGATGTGTCGCGTCTCCCTTCATTTGCTAACATGTATTCCAAACGTCTGGACCCGGGATTCATAGCTGGCATTACTGTGGCTACCTTGGTTCTCTTCTTGATGGCGATTGGGGCGGTCCTGTTTCTCAAAAGAGAAAAAAACAGGGAGACGATCGAAGAATGGGAGGAAGAGTTCTGGCCCCATAGATTCACTTACAAGGAGCTCAGCATCGCCACCAGCAGATTCCGGGGTGATAACGTTTTGGGACAAGGGGGTTTTGGTAAGGTTTACAAGGGCGTTCTCCCCAGCAGCGGCCAAGAAGTCGCAGTGAAATGCATAACGAAGGAGTTCACGGAGGGAATGAAAGGGTTCGTCGCAGAGATCTCGAGCATGGGGCGTCTACAGCACCGGAATCTGGTCCATCTCCGGGGCTGGTGCCGGAGGGAAAAGCAATTATTCATAGTTTACGACTATATGCCCAACGGCAGCTTGGATAATCTCATATTCGGGAACCCAACCATAGTCCTGCCGTGGCCTCGGCGATACGCGATCCTGAAAGGCGTGGCGGCGGGACTGCTGTATCTGCACGAGGGATGGGAGAAAATGGTCATCCACAGAGACATCAAGGCAAGCAACGTGCTTCTGGATTCCGAGCTCAACGGGCGGCTAGGAGATTTTGGCCTCGCTCGACTGCATGATCAGAGCGAGAATCCTCAGACGACTCATGTGGTCGGAACACTGGGGTACATAGCGCCGGAGCTCATATACACGGGGAAGGCCACTCCCAGCTCGGATGTATTCAGTTTCGGGGTTTTGCTGTTGGAAGTGGCATGCGGGAGGAGGCCCGTGGATCTGTCGAAGGACGCCGAGCAAACGATTTTAGTGGAGTGGGCATGGGAGCTGTACAGCGAGGACAGGCTGCTGGAGGCATCGGATCCAAAGCTGGGGAAGGACGGATATGATGTGGGCGAGATGGAGAAGGTGCTGAAATTGGGGTTGTTGTGTTGTCACCCAGAGCCGGAGAACCGGCCGCGCATGCGCCATGCCTGCCAAATACTGGAAGGCGAAGCTCCTCTTCCGGACATCTGCATGGCTTCGTTAAACGTCAGTGTTATGGGTTCTTTAACCAACAGCTTGTCTTTCTCCGTTATGTTACTCAGAAGTCTGGAGAAAGACGTCGACTAAAAGGCTATCAGAAGGAATATGCTTTATCCCGCTTCCGCTAAATTCAAATTGCAAAATGTTCCGAAGGTCGAATCCTATATCCGACGGTCTACAGAATTTATTTTTCATCGGATCTTCAAGATAACCCTAACAAAAGAGTTATACGCAATTTCATATGAAGGCATGGGATATATTTTTGTTTTACGTCTATTAATGCAAATGAAAATGTTGTCTTTCCTTCAACAAAAAGCATCCAACAAACTTTCATAATATATATGAAAAATAATGTATTGTTATTTATATATTTATTATCAAATATTATTTTTATGTCTAAGAAAGGCCGGTTATATTATCTTTTCTCTTTCTATGAAAATGTTGTTTTTCCTTTATTCAACAAAATTTCGTTATATATATGTAAAATAATGTTATATTATCTATATATTTATTATATGTGAGGGAAAAAATTTATATTGTTTTTTTAAAGAGAAAACGTTTAATTTTATAAAATTATAAATAGAATTTATCACAAATAAAATTTATTTAAAAATAAAAATATAAAAAAAGTTTGTATGCCAACACACACAGAAGAGTATGGAGCCAAAAAAAAAAAACACACACAGAAGAGTATGGAGCCAAGGTGTGACGCGCCCAAATAACATTCAATAGCAGAGAAGACACCTTAACCATATGCAGAATAATAATCTTTTATTATATTTTTCAAAGTTTACAATTTCACCAGGAGGCAAAGCTCAACTGAATTTTACACGAGAAACTTGGCTGTCGTTCAGCTTGACCTCCGGTCGTTGCACCGTTCAGCTCAACCCAACTTTCGTGTCGTTTGCCCAACTCGGGCGCCGCTACCCGTGTCGCCATGCCACCCAACTCAAGCACCTTCGCACATCCGTCGCACCTCGTTTACAACCCAACACTCGTCGTTTATTGTTTCTCCCCACCGGGCACTCCTACCCGCAGGTCACCCTACACGAGTCATTCAGCCCAACCGCGTTTTGTTCGGCAAGTGCACACGCCCGTGTCGCCCTGCTCGAAACTCTTCGCACGGTTTTCTGCCTTCGTTTTGCCCATTGTGTGGGCTCATCCGCACCTCCGCCCTGCGCCTCACCATAGAACCGTTGTGTGAGAGCTCGCACTTCGCTTGTCTCTTCCATCGAATCACTGTTGAGTTCTTATACCCTTCGTTCGTCGTGTGGGGGCACTCGGCCGACCCATCGAACTTTCCAACTCACGTCGGTTCATCCTTGACTCATCGACCCACATGTTAATATAACTCGCCCATCGTCAAGTCAGCTCGTGTGTGTGGTGCACCCTCGTGGGACCACTCACCCACTTTAAGTTCGTGCGACCTAGCTCATCGTCCACACTTACTCATCCACTCGCTAACTGCACTCGCCCTCGCGCCTGTGTCTCGGCCTTGCTAGCTTGCCGGTTTGCCTGTTTTCGTTGTTTAGGCACGCCCGGTGGGCGCGCCCATGCCGCCCGATCGTCGCAACAACCGCAGGGCATAACATCCTCCCTGTAAGGTCCTGCAGCTCTGGCATGAAGTGCGACGGTTAAAAGTGCAAGCTCCTCCGAGATATGCGATGGACAATGCGCATAAGGAGGGAAGGCAAGCACGTTTATATAGCGGTGGATGTGTGTTAACACATATGGAGGTCGACATGATAACTTAGGGGCTTTTGCGATGGAGCAAGGGTGTGGGAGAGGTCGGTTGGGCAAGCTACGACCTCCCCCTTCAACGCATATATATTGTAAGGCGTTGGAATTGTTTTGGACATCATTCGATCATCCAACACTCGCTCAACAAAAGAAGAAGTGCGTAGGACAAGTGAAGGCGCAGCAAAGGAAGGAGGGTGCAGATTTGGAGATGCGCCCGTTCTTGGGCGAAGCCGCATGGAAGTGAAACGTACCTCTTGGTTTTGGGTGAAGGGCGCGGGCAGGGTCACCCGCCGGTTGGAGAAGGGCGTGCACGGGTGTGTGGCACCCGCATTGTGCGACGACTTGGCACGGGTTCTTGGGTGGCTTGGGTGAGCGCCCGCCCGTCGTGCAAGTGTGCACGGTGACTTGGTGAAGTGTTGAGATTGTGAACGGAGGTGTGTCTCGGATAGAGGCGCCCGTGTGTGGAGACTTGGAGGCGCGCCCAAGTTGGGCAAACAACACGACCATGAAACGAAGGTTGGAACCAGAGGTCGTAGAGTTGGGCAGGCGGTACTATGTGCTGTTCACACGATTTGGGCATTTGCCAAGAGTTGGCAAGTGGGATTGCGTGTGGGCAGGTGTACACGGTTTGGGTGTTTGCGACCAAATGAAGAGTGAATCGGCGAAGACGTGTGACGAGGTGAACGACGGGTTGGAGAGTCGTGCGGTGACCATGCGGAGGTGCTGACGAGCTAGGCAACCGAGTTTGCCGAAGTTGTGAAAATTTGGCTAAGTGTAAATTTGGGGTTTCCCAAGGACTTAGTCTGTACATTGTAAAAGTGGAAAGATTGTATAATACATTGATTCGAGCAGACTCATATTGCAGGGAGTTGCCCCTCCCTTTATACTGTTGTGCATTTCTCTTGTATAATGCTGTTGATAATGAATGTGTATGGGTATTCATTGGTATAAAGGAACACATTAATAATACTTGGTTGCAAAACAAAAACTAAGTAGGATAAGTGGAATGTTAGGCGTAGTCCACGAACATAAGTATTGGTGAAAAGAAAGTGTTCGGTGGTGCTGCACCTCGCTATAAGTGGTTGAAAGACTACCACAGGTGTAGGGGTGTGACAGTTGGTATCAGAGCTCGGTTGGAGCTAGTGAGCAAGGTTGCTCATGACGAAGTGACAGTGGAAGTAGGTACTTGCAGGTGAAGGAAGCTAGTTTCACATACAAGTGGGACAAGGGTCGGTTCATGGTTGCAGGGAACTTGGTGAAGCTGGTGAATGGTGAAACAGGTTTAGCAGAGGTGAAGCTTAGTGCTTGGGCCAAGCTGAACGGCAAGACATGGCAGGTTTGGAAGAATGCGAAGGGAAGCTCTTGCTTACCTTATACAGGTTGAAGCGGATGAAAGAAGAGAATCCCCGGATTCGAAAGGAACTTGAAGTCTTGGAAAAGAATGTTGAAGATGAACTTCTTCAACTTGGTTAGACAATGGAGCAAGATGAAGTTGTAGATTTTGCTATCAAGGAAGAGGAAGTCGTGATGAATGAGGATACTCATTTGGAGGAACCTCATGATGATGATGTAAGTATTATTGATACTTGTGTTTCACTTGAGCATTTGGTAGATGGATTGTATGCAGGGAAGGGCAAAATCAGTTTGCCAATGCTAGGGAGCATCTTACCATGGATGACTATGATGAGGCCTTGTATGGAGAAGCAAGGATTGTTGGTTGTTGCAGGACTTGTTGGGGTTGTTTGTGACCTTATAGTAGAAGGTGCAAAGGCCCGTGACAAGGGAGGAACATGATGATTGTTGTGGAGGATTGGGTCACGCTTTAGCCATATGGAGAATTGGCTAAGTGCCCGGCATGACTCATGGACAGATTGGAGGGCACACTCTTGAGGTACGATGATGCTTGGGTCGACTTTTCATGGCCGAGACCAAGAGATAGTCTTGGTGGAACCTTCAGTGGGGGAGCTATGATGGAAGGGACTCATGATGATGTTGATATGGTTAGGTGACCGAGTTCACTAGACAGAAGATTGCAGACTTGGATGAGGATGATCGATTGTTGTGATGAGTCTACTTGGTTGGACTACATGGGCAACTTAGTCATGGACATCAAGTTGGAGACATGAAGCATGGAAGTCTTATGCAGGGACATGATGCAAGAGCACTTGAAGAGGTGTCACTTATAGGCATCCAATGGGGAGTGCCAAGGCAGGGATGTTGTGCAGGTGGATTTGCTGGTGTGACATGGAGATGTGTTACTTATGAGCCGATGGAGAGGTTGTGCACTCTTGTACAACAAGGCCATGGATTTGGATGGATTTGTGAGCAGACTATGGAGCATTACTACTACATGGAGAGCTGAGGCATCCTGTAGAGACCTTTGGGCCGAGACTTGTATGCTTGCTATGATGTTGTTTGGGGATGACTTATGGAGCTCATGATGAGATGAGATTGTTGTGACTTTTGAGGACTTCATATATGGTGGACTTGGGGACACTTTGGAGCAATGGAGTTACAACGATGATGATGCCTTGGTGGCAACACTTAGGCATGGGTTAAGCCGAGACTCAACTACTTTTGACACATGGGAGCTGATTGATCTATGATCATGGGCAGCATATGGATAGATGAGACAGGTGCATACTTGTTTCTATGGCAGACTTGAGGGATGGTACAGTGCAGATATGATGGAGGTTGCTTCATGGACCTGAATGTGGCACACCGAGAGTTGGAGGTTGATGAGATGATCTCTTCATATTGAGGAGATACACATATGGATGATGTTGGGATAGATGTGGCTGATTTCATGTAGCACATTAACACTAAACATCATGGACAGCATGTTGCAGATGAGATGAGGGCTACTTCATGGACCTGAGCATGGCTTACGCTTGTATGGAGATGGATTCTTGATTGAGTTGAGGATGTGATAGGATGTTATGAGAAACGACTGATGGTGGCATGAGCATGTGCATTCCCATGGTTTGGGCGTGACAATTGGATTAGCTACCCAACTAGTTCAGGCGTGGGGGAGCTCAGTGTACAGAATTATGTTACTATTGGGTTGACATGTTGACACATGGCAGAGATGTGTTAGCATTGTGTTGGAGTATCATGGCAGCAGTTCACATGATGACACATGAGGAAGTCGACACAATATGTTGCAGTGAGCATGTAGCTTGGATGGAGGGGCCAGTCTTCCACAGCGGAGATTGTGACAGGGTGATCGATGGTCATGGATTGAGATGATATCTGATATATGACATACCGATGGGGTGTATACCTTGGTATGGTGATCTTGGTGACAGATGGTTGCCGAGACAAGGCATGATGAAGACAGTGGTTCTACATATGTTGCAGAGATGTTTGCAGTATGCGGAGGAGTTGACATCATGGATATTGATGATCTTGGTGGATGGCTACCAGGATGGTATGTTGTCGAGGACGACAACGACTTCAGGTGGAGGAGGATGTAAGGTCCTGCAGCTCCGGCATGAAGTGCGACGGTTAAAAGTGCGAGCTCCTTCGAGATATGCGATGGACAATGCGCATAAGGAGGGAAGGCAAGCACGTTTATATGGCGGTGGACATGTGTTAACACATATGGAGGCCGACATGATAACTTAGGGGCTTTTGCGATGGAGCAAGGGCATGGGAGAGGTCGGCTGGGCAAGCTACGACCTCCCCCTTCAACGCATATATATTGTAAGGCATTGGAACTGTTTTGGACATCATTCGATCATCCAACACTCACTCAACAAAAGAAGAAGTGCGTAGGACAAGTGAAGGCACAACAAAGGAAGGAAGGCACAGATTTGGAGATGCGCCCGTTCTTGGGCGAAGCCGCATGGAAGTGAAACGTACCTCTTGGTTTTGGGTGAAGGGCGCAGGCATGGTTGGTTGCCGGTTGGAGAAGGGCGTGCACGGGTGTGTGGTGCCTGCATTGTGCGACGACTTGGCACGGGTTCTTGGGTGGCTTGGGTGAGCACCCGCCCGTCGTGCAAGTGTGCACGGTGACTTGGTGAAGTGTTGAGATTGTGAACGGAGGTGTGTCTCGAGTAGAGGCGCCCATGTGTGGTGACTTGGAGGCGCGCCCAAGTTGGGCAAACAACACGACCGTGAAACGAAGGTTGGAACCGGAGGTCATAGAGTTGGGCAGGTGGTACTACGTGCTGTTCACACGATTTGGGCATTTTCCAAGAGTTGGCAAGTGGGACTGCGCGTGGGCAGGTGTACACGGTTTGGGCGTTTGCGACCAAACGAAGAGCGAACTGGCGAGGACGTGCAACGAGGTGAACGACGGGTTGGAGAGTCATGCGGCAACCATGCGGAGGTGCCGACGAGCTGGGCAACCGAGTTTGCCGAAGGTGTGAAAATTTGGCTAAGTATAAATTTGGGGTTTCCCAAGGACTTAGTATGTACATTGTAAAAGTGGAAAGATTGTATAATATATTGATTCGGGCAGACTCATATTGCAGGTAGTTGCCCCTCCCTTTATACTATTGTGCATTTCTCTTGTATAATGTTGTTGATAATGAATGTGTATGGGTATTCATTGGTATAAAGGAACACATTAATAATACTTGGTTGCGAAACACAAACTAAGTAGGATAAGTGGAATGTTAGGCGTAGTCCATGAACATAAGTATTGGTGAAAAGAAAGTGTTCGGTGGTGCCGCACCTCGCTATAAGCGGTTGAAAGACTACCGCAGGTGTAGGGGCGTGACGCTCCCCCACCTAAGGTCACTGCCGTCCGCGGCAATCTGGCTATCCTTCGTAGCTTCTTGTCGTACTTCACAATCTTTCGCTTCCACTTCCAAAGTGAGTCCTCCGTTTCCCAGCTATCCTCCTCCAGCGAATCCTTCCATATGACAAGAAATTCCCATCTCATGTGACTCCCAATCTTTGTTGTCCGAGATTTCAAAATCTTCTCCATCTCAAGGTTTGGCCTGTCAACAATCATGGCTAGTCCCCTCAGTGGTTCCACTCTCTCTCGATGTTCTACATCAAATCTGCATTTCTTCAACTGACTGATATGGAAAACTGGTTGTTACATATGCATATGGCGTGGAAGCTCCAACTCATAGGCAACCTCCTCGACTCTCTTCTTAACTCAGAATGGCCCCTCATACTTCCTTGTCAACGATTTTGCAGTCCCCTTAGGTGGCTGAAACTGATCTGCAGTAATCTTGAGGAACACCATATCTCCCACACTGAAGTGTGCATCCCGTCTATCCTTATCTGCCCATTTCTTCATTCTCCTTGCAGCTTCATGCAAGCGCACCCGTGCTAACTCCAAGGTCTCATCCCAAGCCTTCATGAACTTCTTCGCATGAGGACTTCTCAAAAAACCTCCTGTCACTATGGTATGCAGTGTGACTAGCATCTGCCCATTTACCAACTCAAATGGACTGTACCTTGTCGCAGAACTCTTTTGTATGTTGTAGCTGAACTGAGCTACATCCAAGAGTTTAGGCCAATTCTTCTGATCAACCGTCACATAATGTCTCAAGTAATCCTCCAGCAATGTGTTGATCCTTTCAATCTGCCCATCTGTCTACGGATGGTAACTCGAACTCATCAACAAATTTGTCTCGACTAGCTTGAAAAATGTGGTCCAAAATCTGCCTGTAAATTGCGAATCTCGGTCCGACACAATACTCAACAGCATTCCCCAATACTTCACTATGTTCTTGAAGAACAACTCTGTAGTCCTCTCAACTCCACAAGGTATCTTTGTTGGAACAAAGACAACATACTTGGAAAAATGATCAACCACGACCATGATCCCATTACACCCCTGTACTTGCGGTAACTGAGTGATGAAGTACATCGAGACACTCATCCATGGTCTCTCAGGAATTGGTAAAGGCTGCAATAGACCTCCTTGCCTCTGAGTATCCGATTTGTCCTGCTGACAAATGATTCATGTATGTACATACTCCTCCACATCCTCTCTCATCTTCTACCAAAAGAATCCTCTCTGAAATAATGTCAAAGAATGACGTTGCCTTGGGTGGCCAACCCATGAAGAATCATGGCATTCCTTCAAAAGGTGCCTCCTGAGCCTTGATGACTTTGTAACATAGGGTCAGTTTCTAAAGAACAAGAATCCATCTCGAAGAAAGAACCTACATGTCTTCCCCTCCTTTATCTGCTTCACTATATTCTGCGCCTGAGTATCGGTCTCAATGCTTTCCTTGAGCTTATTCTGCATCTCGTCTGTCAACTGTACTCTACTCCTACCTCATGCTACCCAGTCTTCTTCTCCCTCCAATGTTGCTAGTTTTCCCTTCCTACTAAGGGAATTTGCCACCACATTGAGTCTTCACGGCCTGTATTCAATAGTCATGTCGAACTCTGCCAAGAAGTCTTGCCACCGAGCTTGCTTTGCTGACAGCTTTGGTTGTGATGGAAATTAACTTGCTGCAACGTTGTCCATCTTGATAACAAAAGGTTTCCCAATCAAGTAATGCCTCCATACATACAAACAGTGAATGATCGCAGTCATCTCCTTCTCATGGATCGGATACCTTCGTTCTCTGTCCTGCAACTTCCGACTTTCGTACACCATCAAATGCCCATCCTGGATAAGAACCCCTCCTATGGAAAAACCTGAAGCATCTGTGTGTACCTCAAATAGTCGCTCGAAGTCCAGCAACTTTAGTATCGGTGTTGTAACCATCCTCTTTTTCAAATCATCAAATGCCTTTTGACATTTATTCGTCCAACTCCATCTCTTGTCTTTCTTCAGTAGGTTTATCAGTGATGATATCACCTTGGAGTACCCCTCTACAAACTTCGGTTGGTAGTTGGTCATGCCCAAAAATAGCCTCATATCATGGACATTCTTCGGTTCAACCCAGTCCTCAATTGCCTTCACCCTGTTTGACTCCATCCGTATGTACCCTTGACCCACTATGTGTCCAAGGAACAGAATCTCAGTTTGAGCGAACATACACTTAGACTTCTTCAAGTAAAACCAATTCTTCTTCAGCGCCTCGAACACCAATGCCAAGTGCTTCTTATGATCCTCCATGTTATCACTGTACACCACTATATCGTCCAAGTACACTACTACGAACGAATCCAAGTATGGATGTAGAACATCATTCATCAAAGTGCAAAACGTAGCAAGAGCATTGCACAACCTGAATGGCATAACAAGGAATTCAAAGCTACCATACCTTGTTACTATCACGGTCTTCCTTTCATCTCCTTTAGCTATTTGCACCTGATAATACCCATGCCTCAAGTTCAGCTTGGAAAACACTCAGGCTTTCGCAAGCTTATCGAAGCAATCTGCAGCTAATGGCAAAGGATACCTGTTCTTTATCGTTTGCTTGTTGAGAGCACGATAATCATAGCACATCCGTAGCTCATTCATATCTTTCTTTCGCTAGAACAATACTGGAGCTCCATAGGGGGACCTTGAAGGTTTGATGAAACCTGCATCAGTTAACTCCTTTAACTGTCATTTCAACTCCTCTAACTCAGGTCCTGACAACCGATAAGGAGTTTTAGCTAGAGGTTTCTTCCCTGGCTTAAGCTTGATGCTATGGTCCACTGCACACCTAGGTGGAAGCTTCTTTGGTAGCTCATCGGGCATCAAATCTGCATACTTAGCCAGCACCTCAGAAATCTCAGCTGGAACAGGCGTCCCCACTCCATCATCACCTTCGACTTCTTTGATTACAACCGCATATGTCTCCACGTCTGACTCCTGCATAGCCTTCTCCAAACTTAGTGCAGAAACATGTTGCACCTTGACTTCCTTCCTTTGCTTATGAGTAGGCAAAGTCCAAGTCTGTGACTTTCCAATCAGCATAACCTCATCGCAGAAGGGGACAATAATTGCCTTATTTCCCTTCAAGAAATCCTGCCCCAATATCATGTCAAAATCATTCATCTCCATCACTATGAAGTCCAACTGACCTTGCCAGTGTTTAATTTGCACAGGCACTTCGTGTGCCAAACCTGCCACTTTAGCTCTTGAGTTCATTGCCTTGACTTCCACATTTGATGGGAAAATATTCAGTCCAACTTCCCTTGCTAACCATGTCGTCATGAAGTTATGTGTGGCCCCTGTGTCCACCAGTGCTTGAATGGTCTTTCCATGAACCACCAAGTATACAAAACCCAGACTATGAATCCATGATTTCTCCATAACATTTGTCTGCATATTTTCCTTGTCTTTGCAATTCCCTCTGATACCACTTGTCATGCCCCCAATTATTTTTTCATAAATTAACTTTCATGCAGCATTGGCCAAACAATTAACTTTATTCATCATTAACTATTCCCCGAACTACACCTAACATTCGTTCTTTTAACCATTAATATTAATGGGTAGAAACCATTAATATAACATTCAACAGTAGAGAATACACCTTAACCATATGCAAAATAACAATCTTTTATTATATTTTTCAAAGTTTACAATTTCACCAGGAGGAAAAGCTCAACTGGCTTTTACACGAGAAACTTTGATGTCGTGCAGCTCGACCTCCGCTCGCTGCACCATATAGCTCAACCCAACTTTCGTGTCGTTTTCCCAACTCGGGCGCCACTACCTGTGTCACCCTGCCACCCAGCTTGGGTACCTTCACACGTCCATCGCACCTTGTTTACAACCTAACAGTCGTCGTTTATTGTTTCTCCCCACCGGGAGATCCTACCGTGGGTCACCCTACATGAATCATTCAGCCCAATCGCGTTTCATTCGGCAGGCGCACACGCCCGTGTCGCCCTGCCCGAAACTCTTTGCATGGTTTTTTGCCTTCATTTCGCCCATTGTGTGGGCTCATCCGCACCTCTGCCCTGCTCCTCACCGCAGAACTATTGTGTGAGAGCTCGCACTTCGCTTGTCTCTTCCATCAAATCACCACTGAGTTCTTATACCCTTCGTTTGTCATGTGGGGGCGCTCAGCTGACCCACTGAACTTTCCAACTCACGTCGGTTCATCCTTGACTCATCGACCCACTTGTTAAGTTAACTTGCCCGTCGTCAAGTTGGCTTGTGGGTGTGGTGCGCCCTCGCGGGACCGCTCACGCACTATAAGTCCGCGCGACCTAGCCTGTCGTCCACACTTGCTGGTCCGCTCGCCAACTGCAACTCACCCTCACTCCTGTGTCTCACCCTTGCTAGCTCACCGGTTCGCCCGTTTTCACCGTTTAGGCACGCCCGGTGGGTGTGCCTATACCGCTCGACCGTTGCAACAACCGCAGGGCGTAACACAAGGCAACTTAACAACCTTCTTAAGCAAGCTACCAATATAATTTGAGAATTATATTGGTGAATCTCAATAAGGTATATTAAATAATTTGGGTAAAACTAAATTGAATATTTGATTTTTTTTCTTTATCATAGTTAATTCTAATTCTAATTTTAATTGGAATTTCATGTAACTACAAAAAAAGGCAAAACAATCGAATTGGATCTCAGAATTAATTATGTGATCAATATTTTAGCCTTAAACTCATACATGAAAGTTATTTGCAACCAAGAAACAATTTCATGAATCACACCACACCAACCAAAAGGTAATTTCACGAATCAAGCCAAACCAACCAAAGAGTTGACAAGAACAACAAACATCGGACATCAGCGTAGCCTTGGCCTATGCTTTGATTCATTAGGGAAAAAAACAATGTGCTTAATGTGCTTTGATTCATCAGGTGAAAAACAATGTGCTTAATGTTTATAATCCCGTGATAAATTTGTGTTTGTTTATTATCCCATCCATATCTTCAATGGCAGCTTCATCCATATATCTAGTTTTGGCCACCCCAACATTTCAAATGAGCACATCAATAAGTCTCTATTGACATTATTTTTTCATTGCATCTTAAGAGTTTCATGGCAAGCCACATCAACAATATGCAAGAAAAAATTGAAAATTCAAACTTCGCCTCTACAAATACCCAATTCCAATAACAATACATATATTCCCAAGGACATGTAGAGACAAAAATTCTATTTTCTCTATACGAAGTCCAATGTCGTTGAAACCACTCTCAAACACCCTAAAACAAATAATGGTAATATTAATGAAACAAATAATAGTAATTTATTTGTCTTTCCTTTTTATCATTTTACTTCTAAGAATTTAACATTACCATTACAGAGCATCCAAAGAGAGTCCATGAAGTGCCTAGGGAGCATCGAAGGAGATTCCATGAAGTTCTTAGGGAGAATCCATGGAGCACCTTTGGAGTATGAACCTTGCCTCTGGGAGTGTCCTTAGGAGTTCCATGCTCCTCAGCTGGTAGGGAGAATGCCCAAAATATTCGAAGTGTGTTCCCAAGAGCACTTCCTAAGTGACAGCGCATAATTCGAGGGTTGGGAGTGATGGGGAGAGAGTGGTTCTTGCAACACTAGTCGAGAGAAATAGAGAGATGAAAGTAAGTTAGGGGAGATCTCAAATGTATGTCACAGGGTCTTAGTTGGTTCCCATGGTGGTACATTTGCAACCCATGTTTTCTCTATAAAATTTTAAATCTACATTTCATGTTTACATTAATAGTTAAAGGAACCATTTTATATATAGATCTTAGTTTGAATGGTTTCTTTTCTTAGCCATAACAAGGGCCATAAAACAATGATATGCATATTATAATATACACTTGAACTTATCCTAAGAATATTCTTTCATAGCTAGTAATACAGTAACCAGGTTCATTGCATATCAAGAAAGTGTGTACCTTCAAAATTAAGTGTGTCTTAACTGTTCAAGCTTCATAGACTTTGATGGGTAAAATGAATTGAAAAACATCAATATACAGGTGATCAGGTCAAACAAATCATAATTGGAAACCTTTTTTCAGAAATGACTTCTTTTAAGATAGAAATCTTGTCCTCTACTCTAAGATGATACCTTTTAGAACATAAAAGACAAGAAAATCTCAACATTACCTCACTAAGGGTTAATAAATGATAATGAAGATCCATTTTCTCATATTTTCCTACAAAATCTATCTGTGATCTGCTCTAAAGTAGGACAATGTGTCAAATGAATAACTTTGGCCTCTACATAATGTCGAATCAAATGATATTTAGTGTTAACATGCTTGCTTCAATCATGAAAATTGGGATTCTTGGTCCACTTAATTGAAGAAGATTTGTCAATAAGTAGTGAAGTTGAAGCCATTTTTTTTCTCTTGCAAGTCTTCAAGTATTTTGTGAAGCCAAATGATTTCTTTTGTAGCTTGAGCTACTGCAACATATTCAACATCAATGGTAGAATCATCTGGAATGGACTACTTGCATGATCTCCAACTGATGGTTGTTGATCCAATGATCGTCAAATAACAAAAAGTAGAGACCCCATTCTTCTTATCTCCATCAAAATCAAACTCTGAATAGCCGATGAGATGGAAATCTGTAGCTTTGGAATATTTGATGCTAAACATTTGAGTTCATTTCAAATAATTGAGCACTCACTTTGCTCATCTAATGACATTCACATGGCTGATGCATGAACCTGGAATGTATCCCTACAGCAAAACCTATGTCAAGTTGAGTAGTATTTAGAAAATTCAAACTTCCAACAAGTTGCCTATACTTTGTTGTATCGTCAAACATACTTCCTTCAGTTAAAGTAAGCCTCAAATTTTGCTCCATAGGAGTAGTAACAAGGTTACAGTCCTCCATTCCAAATATGTCCAATATTTGTCCAACATACTTCTTATGAGAAATAAAAATATATTTGGGTTTCTGATCAACTCCAATTCCTAAATAATAATGCAATAAACTCAAATCTTTCATGTCAAAAACTTTCAATAATTCTCTTTTAGGAGATGCTATATAGTCATCATTGTTTCATGCGATCATCAAATCATCTACATACACAACCAAATATACAATTGAGTTTCCAATGTTCTTAACAAGAAGAGTTTCGTTATCCAGATCAAATAACTTATAACTCAAATTGAGAAGTTTCTCAGTTAATTTTTCATACCATGCATGAGATTCTTGTTTCAGTCCATACAAAGCCTTAACCAACTTACATACATTTTTCTCTTTTCCTTTGATAGAAAAACCTTTAGGATGAAACATATAAACATCCTCTTTCAAATCGCCATTCAAAAATGTTGTTTTAACGTCCATATGGTGTATCTTCCAGTTATTATCAGCTACAAGAGAAAACAATATTCTAATTGTGCCCCATTTTGTTGTAGGTGCAAATTTCTATGTGTAGTCAACACATTCCTTCTGAGTGTAGGCTTTTGCTACAAGCCTTGCATTGTATTTATCAGGTGAACCATCTGTCTTGTACTTGATATTATACGCCCATTTGCAACCAATAGGTTTGATGTTAGTAGGAGGACCCGCTAACCTCCAAGTTCCATTCTTAATAAGTGCATCATACTTCGTTTTCATTGCATCCTTCCATTCATCACAATTAGCATCTTCTTCAAAACAATTGGATTCTCTAATTGTATAATGGTTGAATTCATAGTAATGAGAAACATTACTTGAATTATATTTAGAAGAGTTTTTTGTTTAAAAGTCGTCATACTTTCTTGGAACTTTTCAAGCACATGTAGATCTTCGTAAAGGTTTTTGAAGTGGTTGTGATGGATCTGGAATGGGAACCCCCCCCTTCAGTATGTGTAACATCATTATTAGATTCAAAATAGAATTTTTTGGGTGCAAATTTCTCCAATTGAGTCAGTTTCCTATGAACAATGGACTTACCTTTATCTGATTCAAGAAAAATAACATCTCTAGAAAGAATGAACTTATTATTTTCTTCGTCATATAGCTTGTATGCTTTGGAAGTATTAGAATAACCCAAAAATATACATTTTCGACTTCTTGCACCTAATTTATTTCATTTTTTCTTAGGAATCAAAGAATAACACGTAGATCCAAAAACTCTAAAATGTTGAATAGTTGGGAGTCTATCATACCAAAGTTCATAAGGAGTTTAGTTGTTTATAACATAAGAAGGACAACAATTTCTAATATAAGTTACACAAAGAATTGCTTCTCCCAAAAACATTAACTTCACATTCTTAAAGAACATCATAGATCTAATCATATTAAGCAAAGTTCTATTCATATGTTCTGCAACGCCATTCTGTTGTGGATTATAAGGTATAGTAGTTTGATGTTTGATTCCATTGTCCTTCAAATATTGTTCAAAGGCATGAGAAGTATACTTGTCATCGTTATCAGTTCTGAGAATTCCTATATTTTGTTGAGTTTCATTTTTAATCATCAAATGAAAAGTTTTAAAAACTTCAAACACTTGTGACTTATCTTTCAACAAATACACCCAACACATTCTCGATTAATCATCAATAAATGTCAGCACATATTTATTTCCATTGGCATTTGCAACGAGAATAGGTCCACATAAATCTAAATGTATGAGACCTAATTTTTGTGAAGATTTAAAAGAAGAACTATGAAAAGGTTGTTTACAATGTTTTCTCGAAATACAAACGTCACAAGGTGTAATCTTTATTGGAAATGTAGGAAGACCTTTAATACCTTGTTTTTCATAATTCTGATGCTGCCATAAATGATATGACCAAAATGAGCATGCCACAACAATTTGCGAGACATGATATCACTTTGTTGTGCCAAAGGAGTAGAACTTTCACGAGAATTAGTAGATGAAGTACCATTCAATTTTAAAAATGTGCCTTCTTCTAGACAAGCCATAATAACTTCATGATCAGATGTTCTTCGTATCTCAATGATGCCATCAAATATATGAATAGAATGTCGTTGTTGTCGAATAGGATAAGAGACATCAAATTTTGATGAAACCATGGACTATAAAGTACATAATGTAGAACATAATCTGCAAGATTCAATATCTTTAAATAAACAAACTCAATGTGAGATGGTTTAATATGAGGCTTGTCAGCAAAGTAAACAACACCATCAATATCATCACCAAATGTTTCAAAAAAATATAGCATACATTTCATATGACAAGTGGCTCTTGAATTGATCTGAAATGGAGAAAATTAGTAACGTTGTGCTAGTTCCCCATTCAGAATAAAACCAAAGATTCTTATCATTTGCTTATCAAATGCTTAAGGATTCAATATTTTTGCTTAATTAACTAATTCCCATGAGATTTTTTTTTTGTAAATGTTATAAACTATTTAACATAAAACATATGCTGAACAAAAACAAAATAACAACAAAGAACATCAAAATACAACACACAACATAGATATTTGATGACGAGTTCACCCCTCCTGGGCTACGTCTCCTTGGTCCAACATCCAATGCTTGGGCCTCTCTATTATTCTCAAATTACAACAAAAGTGTGTTTACATTGCTCAAATGCCCATGAAACCTATATCAATGAATTCAGAATCATCAAAAATGGCTCTTTAGCCTCTTTTTGCATCCCATTTGGATAAGAACTGAAGAAGTTATGACTTCTCCTAGCTCTCCCATTATTTGTTCCACAAATTGCTCCAAAACCAACATAATCCCACAAATTCACTCCAAAATTTGTTAAGTGAGCGATAATTTGGTCGCGTTGAGGGCCATAACCTATCAGCCGTATCGCAAATCACAATCGGCAAGTGTTGCGGGCTCTTATGGTCTGTGAATAGAAAACCGGTGATTTGCGATTGCAATATTGCGGACCTGACGGGATATTAAATCACAACCTATAGTGGCATCGTGCCCAAGGTCTTATTTCTCATCGTAATTGACAATCGGTGTAGGAACATAATCGACAATATGGTGTACCCATTGAGACATTAAACTGCGACACATAAATGTATCACATCCAAGAAGTCTATCGCAATCACAACTTTATCGGTGGTAATCATAATTATAAGCGGGGTTTTGGTGCGATATGTGATTATCGCAAATCGCAACCGAACCTGTCGGGGGCCGATTCTTAACATGCGTCCTTTGTTTTTCCCCGAAATGTGATATGTGGGACCTAATGGCACCCTGCCACTTGGAGCTTCCCCATTCACTGCAGCCTTTGCCATGTCATCCAATCTTGCCACATGTCCAAGTCAAACCTGAACTTTGACTTGCTCTAACTTCTGCATAGGAGCTTGGATTTGAGTTTCATTCACACCGTTGAATTCAGAATGACAATCTCTTCGATCTTAAGCTGAGTTTGACAAAATTCTGACACTTTGATTTTTGAGCATAAACTTGAGCACCTAGTTACTCCTCCCCATTGGAAGTCTTTTGGACCCCAAAAGATTATATTCAGTTATTGAACAAATGAGGGTACTCTTCCCTCACCTTCCCCTCTTCAATTCATTTGGCCTTTGATGGATTTGTACCTTTGAGACCCACTTGAAGATAATCAAAATTTCCCCTCTTTGATGACCTCGTTCTTCTATCAAGTATGATGTCTTGCTAAAGCTCATCAAGAAATTCTGGAGAAAAATCTTCAATTGATGGAATCTGTACAGTTTCTCCTTGATCTTCAATCAAAGGAATCTCATACAATCTCAAATTTTCAACTTTAACAATGGAATAAATTTGCATATATGAAGGAAAATATAGCTTGAAAGCATTATTACCAATCTTTTCCAGAATTTTAAATGGACCATAACAGATTGGTTTCAGTTTTTTACCTTCACCTTCTAGCCTTTCCTTTCTAATGTATAGCGAAAATTTATCACCTACTTGAAACTGATGATCCACATGATGCTTATCATGCCTTGCTTTATACTCGCCTTGACTCTTTTTTGATTGTTCTTGAACTATTTGGTGAATCAACTGAATTTGTTCAATGAATTTATTTTCTCTGTCGATGTCACTATGTCCACCTACAACTACATATTTCTCAAAGATGAAATCCAAAGGCGATTTAGGAAAATAACCAAGAAATGCCTCAAAAGGCGAAGTTAGAGTAGAAGAGTGTTTTTCTTGGTTGTAAGCATGTTGAATATAATGCAATTATTCATCCCACAACTTAGGATGTTTGTTGCAATATCCTTTTAGAAAATGAATAATTTTCTTGTTAACCACTTCAGTTTGACCATATGTTTGTGGATGGAATGTTATACTTTTATTCAACTTGGTGTCCATCAAGTTCCATAAACTTGACCAAAAATTTCCAACAAATTGGGAATCATGATCACTTACAATAGAAGTAGGTAATCCAAAATGAACCCATACATTTTGAAAGAAAAGTTGAGCTGTTTGTTCAACTATAATTTATTTTTTTACAAGGCATTAATATGCACTTCTTGCTGAACCTATCCACAACTACGTACAAATAATCATGACCTTTTTTTGATAAAGGAAGACCTCCTACAAAATCAATAGAAACACTCTACCATGGACATGAAAGCACTAGAAGTGGTGTGTACAATCCTAGTTTCCTATTACTAGGCTTACTCACTGCACACAATGAACAACCTCTCATAAAACGCGACACACTTTCAAGCATACGAGGTCAGTAAAAATATCTCTGAATATTTGCCACTATTTTACTTACATCGAAATTTCCAGCAATAAGAGAAGTGTGCACTTCCCTTGTGACATTTACTATCTCTCCCTGTGGAACACAAAGTTTTCCCAAATGATACAACAAATTATCATGTACATGGAAATCTAATTCCTCAACTTGGTGGCCTTGACTCAAGATTGAATATACCTCTTGAAAGTCAGCATCATTTGCATATTGTTCAACATAACTTTCAGGTAAACCATAAATATTCTTGAGTAAAATGGCCACATTAACAATCGGTCTCGAAAGCATATCAAAAACTCTGTTATAAATACCTTTCTTGTACTCGATTACCAAGTCGAATTATTGTAAAAATCCAATCCAACAAAAGTGCCTTGATTGTTGCAATTTTGTTTGAGAATGCAGATATTGCAAATGTTGATGATTGGTGTGAATAATGGTTTCTTTTCCCATCAAATAATGCTTCCATTTCTTCACACTTTGCACCAATGTGTAAAAATCTTTATCATACGTAGTATAGTTAATAACAACACCATTAAAAATCTCAGGATGAAATGAAATGGGCTTACCATGATGTAAAAGAACTGCACCCATGGCATAGTCACTTGCATCTATTTGTATTTCAGATGGTTTCTTCAAATATGCCAATGCTAAAACTGGGGTTGAACTGATATTTTGTTTTAAAGAATCAAATTAGTTTTTCTGTTTCTCTCCCCACTAGAAGACAACCTTTGCGCTAGTCAAAGCATGTAGTGGACTTGCTATGGAAGAGAAATTGGAAATGAACATCCTCCAATACTGCGCTGCTCCCATTAAACTCCTTACTTATGTGACTGATTTGGGTATTGACAATTCACAATGATTGAACTTTAGAGACGTCAATCTTCCACTCACCTCCTCCAACTATGTGGCCCAAATACAGTAAGGAAGTTTTCTCGAATTCACATTTAGACATCTTCAAAAATAACTATTCTCTTTTCAAGAAATCGAACACTTTCCTCACATGATTGATATGTTCTTCTCATGATTTTCTGAGTATCAAAATATCATCTAAATAGACAATTACAAACTCATCAAGAAAGGATATTAAAACATCATTCATAACTCTCATGAATGTAACTAGAGTGTTGCAAAGACCTAAAGGCATAACCAGCCACTCAAACAATCCGTGTTTGGTTTTAAAAGTAGTCTTCCAAATATCCTCCTCATTTATTCTAAGTTGATGATATCCACTTCTCAAGTCTAATTTAGTGAAATATTTTGCATTCTTCAACTAATCTAGCAAATCATCTATTATGGGCAGTGGGTATCGATTCTTTATGGTAATTTTATTCAAATCTTGATAATCTACACACATGCACCATGTGCCATCTTTCTTGGGTACCAAAACAACTGATGAACCACATGGCAAAGTAGAGAGATGAATTACACCTTCATCTAATAATTCATGGACTTGTTTCTTAATTTCTAAACTTTCCAGAATAGACATTCGATACATACCAATGTTTGGGAGTGGATAGTCTTGCTGATGCTAAATTTCATGCTGAATTCCCCTTTTTGGTGACAATCCCTTTGGTTCTAGAAACATGTCTCCATATTGATTCACCACATCAACCAATTCAACTTTCATCTTCACATCATAGCCTGCAAAGGATTCATGCTCCGTGTCATTCTTTTGCTTAATCATAAAGAGCACGAGAATCTTGCTGGCATTGACCAGTAGTTTCATTTTCCCTGCACTTGCCAAAGACAGATTAAGCTTCCTATGATGGTCTCTCACAATATACTCCACTCCATCTTTGAAAAATGATATTTGTTCTCAAATCTATGGAAAACGGCTTTCCTATCATACAAATATGGGCTTCCCAACACAATTCCAGAAATAACCAGCGACAGTATATCTAATTTGACTTCATCAATGAAATTGGCAGTAATAGAAAACCTGAAAACACATTTCCTTGTGACCTAAAGATTTGAATCCTTGGTTATCCAACCCAATGGATATGGTTTATGATGAGGCATGGTTTCCAGATTCAATTTCTTGACTAAGTCTGTAGAAATTAAACTTTCCTGAGATCCACTCTCAAATAACGTATCAATATTGGTGTGTTTGGAAGTAACTCTAATATGGAACAACTCAATTCTCTTTTCCTAATTTGAAGCGTTATTGGAGTTATTCGTTGCATTGGTGCTTGCCACGACTTCCTCTTTTCTTTCTTTTTCCACGGATTTTCCTTTAGTGGCTGTGGCTGCAATCTTTGCTTCATCACCTGATTCTGAACCCAAGTCTTGTTGTACATCAGCATTTGTCTTCAGTTTCCATTTATTGTTAGACTTCTTCGGTCATAATTCTGGATGAAGCTTCCAGCAATGTGCTTCATCATAGCCCTCTTTGGAACAATTCTTGCACACGAGTTTCTTCCCTTCTTTCCTAACATAATCATTTTTCTTCTACTTTCCTTTTAATTTCTTCGATTTTTCACCACTCTGGAATGACTTCTTCTTAACTTCTTCTTGTACATTTTTCCCTCTTGCTTTGAGGTGTGTAGCTTGAACACATACCTCATCAAGATTCGTGGGATTAAACATAAGACTGGTATGTCAAAGATAGCTATGCAAACCTCCTATATATTTCAGCAAAGTATCTTATGACTGCAAGTCTACTCCTAACATAAGAGATCTTCTCCTAAACTATTGAGTATACTCTTGCACATTTTGACCTTTTAACTATCTGAAATTTTGCCAATTCATGATAGCTTTGTACATATGGGCTAAAGGGTAGAATTGTCTTTTCATAGCAGTAATGAAATTAGACCAAGTAAGAGAGATCTTACCATGTTTTTTGATCTCATCTTGAGTCCTTGCTTCCCACCAAATGAGTGTTGCACCCTCCATTCCCAATGAAGCAAACTAAATTTTGATATCATCCTCCTGAAGGTTCTGAATTCTACAATACACCTCCAATTGACGAATCCAATTATCCAACTTCTCTGCATTCACTTCACCATTGTACATAGGCAACTCGAATTTAACATCAAGCTTTAGAAAAGGTGACTTACCAATTCCTTTTGCAGAATGATGATGACTATGAGTATAGGTTGTCATAGTGGAAGAGTGTGAAGATGCTTTTGAAGTAGAAGACGAAGAAGATTGTGGAGAGTGTGGAGGTTTATCTTTATTCCCATTGCCTCTTTTTCCATTACCTCCTCTTGAAGAACCTTCTCCTTTGGGAGGCTTGGAACTTTCTCCTTGCAATCTTCTATTCCTCTCTTCATAGAGGACCTTCACCATATCTGTCATATCAAAGAAATCCTTTCCGAAGGTCTTCTCATCTTCTGTCATGTTTGTAGGTTCTCCTTCATGAAACATGGTCTCTGAAAACTCAACTGCAACTTCTGCAACTTGAGGATGTATTGGTGTATAAGACTTTGGCAACCTTTCTCTTCTTCCCCTTGAGCCAACTATAGGGCTTTTTCCTTCTCCTCTTTTGAGTTTTAACTTTGTAAGCATGACATAAACTTGCAAACAATTAAATCCTTCTTTCACAAAGCAAATATAGTAAGAAAAAACCAGTGCTCTGATACCAATTTGATATGAAATAAAGCAGATTAGTAATGTTCTACTAATTCCGCATTCAGAATAAAACCCAAGATGTTTATCATTTTCTTATCAAGTGCTTAAGTATTCAATATTTTTTCATAATTAACTAGTTCCCATGAGAGTTTCTTATGTAAATGTTATAAAAATTTTAACATAAAACATGTGTTGAAAAACAGAAAAATAACAACAAAGAACATCAAAATACAACATACAACACAAAGATTTGATGAGGATTTCACCCCTCTTGGGCTATGTCTCCTTAATCCAACTTCTAATGCTTGGGCCTCTCTATTATGCTCAAATTAAAACAAAAGTGTGTTTACAATACTCAAATGCCTCTGAACCCTGTCTCAATGAGTTCAAAATCCTAAAAAATGGCTATCTTGCCTCTTTTTTCATCCCATTTGGATAAGAACTGAAGAATTTATGACTTTTCCTAGTTCTCCCACTATTTGTTCCACAAATTGCTCCAAAACCAACATAATCAGACAAATTCGCTCCAAAATCCACCAATTGAGTGAGAATTTGGCCACGTCGTTGTTGGAAATAATACTGAGAGGGGGGGTGAATCAGTATTATCTAACTCTTTTAATAAATCTTCCTTATTTGTTCCTTGAATTATTTTTGCATGTCAGTACCATAAAATAATGAACATGAACAAAGAAAACAGATAGTCACACCAAAGAACACAAGATGTAAGGTGGAAACCCAATGTGGGTGAAAACCACCTGCTGCAATATGTCTCTATCTTCTTTCAAATTAGAAACTCCTTTTACAATGGTTAGGTACTGGTGCAGTCATTTACTAGTACGCAGGCTGCAACCTGCAGAGAGCTACAACTCTCTCTCTCGTTTTCCAGTCTCTCCTGGAAGGGAGCTACAACCCCCTACTTCTTTTCTTACAAGGACCACTTTTCATAAATTTTCAAATTGGATCCATAAGCATCAAATGATCATCAAGTATAAGAGAATCACCCAGTCAACTGTAGTAACCAGATCAACAATAATAGGACCAAACCCAGAACACAACAATGATAAACAAAGATTTTAAGAGAAGTAAGCAGCTTCACCCATGTACTTCCTGCTTACAGTAAGCACCCTGCTCAACTGCTCGCCTGCTTACGTACGCACCCTGCTCAATTGCTCGCCTGCTTACGTACACACCCTGCTCAACTGCTCGCCTGCTTACATACGCACTGTATCCATTGAACTGCCTGCGGACCTCCGCACCTGCAACCCTTCTGTGCCTGCGTACCGGCGCACCTGCAACCCTTCTGTGCCTGTGTACCGGCGCACCTGAAACGCTTCGTTCCTGCGTATGTACGCACTTTTCTTTCACTGTACCTGCGTACCTTCGGGCATAGATGATTTCAAGATTTCAGAAATAACCCAGACAGTCAGATCTACAGATCTGAACATGCGCCGAAAAGATCTCAATCCATCAGTAGATTCGCCTTATTTAGATCTAGACATACTCCCAAGAGATCATAATATTTCAGATCTAGCCCTCATAAGATATTCAACCCAAAACATACACAAGCCAAATGATCTCCTTTGCTTTATATAGGAAAGCTCTTCCTTAAATCATGGATTAATACCACCGGCCGACACCATAATAACACAAAACCGTCGGCTAAATACCAAAGGTTAAACATAAGAAACCCCACGTGTGAATTTCTTTGCCTTGAAATGTGTGCACTGGAGGTACGCACCTCCTGAACAGGATAACTGCGGGTATGTACGCACTTTATGTAACACCGACCTGCGTGTACGCACCTTATGTAAGGTGTACCTGCGTACCCCTTATTTTCTTCAATATTTGATAGCTGATCATCAATCTCTGCTGCTGTGATCTATCACCTGAATGGGTTGCCATCAAGGACAACACTTTAGCCATAATGCCAACAATCTCCCCCTTTGGACTTGATGGCAACCTCAAAACTTCAGCTTCATTCTCCCCCTTTGACATCAAGGGCAAAGGGTTATGCTCCCCCTGAATATGAACCAGATCTGCAACGAAGAACCATAATCCACCATGAAAGAGATAGAGACATATTGCAGCTACTTCCAAGATCTCCTTCTGCACATCCTCCATAATGCCAACAATGCATTATATGCTCCCCCTGAACCTGTACCATCAATCAGAAGAGGTTCAGCAATAAGATGATGCATCAACAACCCCCAGCTTTTGCCTGAGGTATTCAAAAGTGTCCCTGGGCAATGGTTTGGTGAGAATATCAGCAACTTGTTCCTTAGAAGGAACATACTCCAACTTGACCTTCTGTTCAAGCACTTGTTCCCGGAGAAAATGATACTTGATTGGTATGTGCTTGGTTTTTGAATGCATAACAGGATTCTTTGAGATGCTGATTGCACTTGTGTTATCACATAAGATGGGGATTGGTGGTGTACAAGTGATTTGAAAATCCTGCAAAGTCTGCATCATCCAAAGGAGTTGGGTGCAACAAGATGCAACAACAACATATTCCGCTTCAGCTGTAGACAAGGCAATCGAACTCTGTTTCTTGCTGAACCAAGATACCAGTCTGGAACCCATAAAGAACGCACCACCACTTGTGCTTTTCATGTCATCCACGCTTCCGGCCCAATCTGCATCTGTATAAGCATGAAGTGTAAGATCTGTATCTCTAGGATACCATAAGCCATAATTTTGAGTCCCTTGAAGATATTTGAAAATTCTCTTCACTGCCTGAAGATGAGTCTCCTTCGGATTTGCCTGAAATCTTCCAACTATTCCAACTGCATGCATGATGTCCGGTCGGGTACCTGTCAAATAAAGTAAACTTCCAATCATAGATCTGTAGGTTGGTTGATGTACTGCTGCAGATTCATCATTTTCACTGAGGCTACATCCTGTGACCATGGGTGTACATACTGGTTTTGCATCTTCCATACCATATTTCTTCAAAATCTGTTTGAGATACTTGGTTTGAGATAAGAAGATTCCTCCTTCTTTTTGTTGGATTTGCAAACCAAGGAAATATGTCAGTTCTCCTAGCAAGGGCATTTCAAATTCTTTCTACGTGACCAAGGCAAAGCTTTGACTCATAGCTTCTTCATTGCTCCCAAAAATAATGTCATCTACATACACAACAAGTATTAGCAATTTGTCATTTTCAACTTTTATATAAAGATTGATATCTGCTGATCCTTTTGAAAAGCCTTGTTGATGAAGATATTTGTCCAAACGGTAGTACCAAGCCCTTGGAGCTTGTTTGAGACCATAGAGAGCCTTTTTCAATCTGCATACAAGATTTAGATCATTTCCAAGAATGAACCCATCTGGCTGTTCAATGTACACTTCTTCTTCCAAGTCTCCATTCAGAAAGGCTCATTTCACGTCCATTTGAAATACTTTGAAGTTTTGAAAACTTGAGAGAGCAAGGAACATTCGGATGGCCTCAAGTCTTGCAACAGGAGCAAAGGTTTCTTCAAAGTCTATTCCTTCTTGTTGCGCATACCCTTTACAAACAAGTCTGGCTTTGTTTCTAATTACTTCTCCATTTTCATTCAATTTATTTTTGAAGACCCATTTTGTTCCGATAACATTCTTATCTTTTGGTCTAGGAACCAGCTCCCAAGTGTTGTTCTTTTCGATCTGCTCAAGTTCTTCATCCATTGCTTTCACCCAACATTCATCTTTGCATGCCTCTTTCACATTTTGTGGTTCAGTAGAGGAGAGTAATGCCAAATAGCTTGAAGCTTCTGCAACTGTTCTTCTTGTTTGTACACCTGCTTCTTTCTGCCCCATAATCTGAGATTCTGGATGATTCTTCTGAACATATCTGGATGGAGTCTTTTCTTCTATTCTTGTTTGCTCCTCTGGTTCTTCTTGAGGTTCTTCTTCTTCATCATTCTATCGTTGGGGGTAGCCTTCATCTTCTTCGATGTCTTCATGATGTACTTGCCTAGGAATGTATCCCTTCTCATCAACCACTACATCAATGTTGTCAACAATTCTGCCAAGTCTTTTATTGTAGCATTTGTATGCTTTGCTATGTGGAGAGTAACCAAGAAGAATGCCTTCATCTGCTCTAGGTTCAAGTTTGCCAAGCTGCTCATCAGTATTCTTGATATAGCATTTGCTCCCAAAGATTTTGAAGTGCTTTACCGAAGGAGTCCTACCACTCCAGAGCTCATGAGGAGTTTGAGTGCTGTTCACCCAGACATTTGTTTTGTTGAGAATAACAACCGTAGCATGTGCAGCTTCACCCCAGAAAGTTGCGGGAGTTCCTGACTCATCAAGCATAGCACGAGCCATTTGTTGGACTGTTCTGTTCATTCTTTCCACAACTCCATTTTGCTGAGGAGTTCTTGCTGTAGAGAATTCTCTTCTTATCCCATGTTCTTCACAGAAATCGAAAAATTCATTTGAAGTAAATTCCCCACCTCTGTCGGATTTGAGGCACTTAATTTTGTGACCTGATTCATTTTCAACCAAGGCTTTGAAGGATTTGAATTTTTCGAATGCTTCATCTTTGTGCTTCATAAGTCCTAACCAGACAAACCTGGAGAAATCGTCAATGAATAATATCAAGTATTCTTCTCCTCGAGGTGTTCTTTTCCCGAAAGGACCGCATGTATCTGTATGTACTAGCTCAAGAGGCATGCTAGCTGATCCTTCTTTCTATGGAAAGTTAGTTCTGGTTTGTTTTCCAAACTGACATGATTTTCATATGGTGTTGTCAGGAATTTTGATATCTGGAAGGTCGCGAACTGACTGATATTTGCATGCTTTCCTTATTTGTGAAAAGCTTAGATGTCCCAACCTCCGATGCCATAACCAGTGCTCATCATCCTTGCTCAGATAGCATTGTTGTTGTCCTTCTTCAAATATGTACAGATTATTTGGAGTTCTTTTGCCTTTGATCATTGTTTTACCTGTATCAAGATCACGAACAAGACATCCATTTGATCTGAATATAACCTCGGTTCTTTGATCACACATCTGGCTGACACTTAGAAGATTATGCTTCAATCCATTAACATACAAAACATTTCCAGCCTTGACCTTTTCTTTTAACTGAGCAATGCCTTTTCCTTTTATAGTTGCAGGAGTATCATTTCCAAAAGAGACTTTCTTTCCCTTTTCTAGAGCAGAATAAGACTCAAGTTTTTCTTTATCACCTGTCATATGCTTCAAACATCCACTGTCAATGTACCATAGATTTTCCTGTCCCTCTGCATAAAATGGTATCCCACATCTTTCTGTTTGAGGTTCCTTTATTCTCCATGTTTTGGTGCTTGAGGCTTGTTCCTTTTTCTGCTGAAACCTGCTCCTGCATTCAGAGTCTTCATGACCAAAGTTATTGAAAATAGAACATTCAACTTCATTTTCAAGAACCGAAAAGTTGTTATAGGTCCTTTTTGTAATCCCCATCATACTTCTTTGTTTTTGAGCTTCCCTAGTCATGATCGTTTTATATGCAACACATTGAGCTGCTTTGTGACCAAAGTTATGGCAAGAAAAGCATTGTCCATTGAAGAAACTTCTGCGGTTATCGAATCTACCAGCCAATTGATTGTAATTTCTATTGTCATCTATTCTTGAACCAAATTGAGAAGATTTTACCTGTGGCTGGTTGTAGCTTTTGTTCACCCTTAAGATGGATTGCCCCTGATAGTTTCTGTTTGTAATTCGTCCCTGCTTTACCTGATGATCTTCATTGTGCTTTTTCTCATTTCTTCTTGCTGCATCAAGATAACTTTTTGAGGTGGATGCTTGAGAAGTTTCTCCATTATAGCCCAGACCTGTCTTGTTTAGTGGAGACCGCTGCACATTGATAATCTCATCCAAAGTTTCAGACCCTTTGACAAACTTAAGATTAATAGCTTTTGTTTTCTCAATCTCTTTTCTAAGACCAACAATTTCACCTTCTAATTTTTCAAGATGTTTTTCTTTTTCATCAATTTGAAATTGTAGAGTATCAATGATCATATTCTTTTCTTCTATACATCTCTTGAGTCTAGTAATTTCATCATAAAGGTTATCCACATCTATAGCATCCATATAATCATCATCTTCAAATGCCATTAACAACTTATATTCATTACCTCGTTCATCTTCATCACTGTTTGATAGACCATCACTATCTTCATGAGTGTAGTAGCTTTTCTTATTTGCATTTTGTTTCTTGTTCCATCTAGCAGGTTCCTTTCCTTTATCCTTATAAGGACATTTTGCAGCATAATGACCTACTCTTCCACAAGAAAAGCATTTAAAAGGTAACTTACCTCTGAACCTTCCAGAACCCCTTTGAAGATTTCTGACAAAATTTGATTCTTCTTCTTCTTCTTCTGGGACGTGGCTTGCTTCATAATAATCTCCTTTACCTGATGCCTTGAAAGCAGCTTCTCTTCTGTCTGATGGACCTCCCTTTCTCATTTCATAAGCAGTTAGAATTCCATGTAGCTGAGACATAGTAAGGATTCGTAGATTTTCCTTTTCTTCTATTGCAGATACTTTAGATTCAAACTTGGGAGACAATGATATTAGAACCTTTTCAACCACAATAGCCTCTTTTATTTCTTCACCCAAATTTTTCATACAATTAACAACCTCATCTACCCGAAGAAAATAGTTAGCCACACTTTCATCATTATACATCTTGAGAGTCTCATACTGAATTCTGAGAGTTTGAAGTTTAGCACATTTTACCTGTTCATCTCCTTCATAGCTTGTGACAATTTTGTCCCATATCTCTTTTGCGGATTTATAGTGCATTACCTTCATGAATTCTGATTGGGATATACATCTTAATAGAGTACTGACTACTTTCGCATTTGTTTCATACTTCTTTTTCTCGGCTGCATCTGTAGGAGTGGCTGAAGGAAAAGCGTAGCCTGTCTCTACGATGTCCCAAACTTCTGTACCAAGAGATTGAAGATAGGCAGTAACTCTTACCTTCCAATAATTGAAGTTTGTCCCATCAAAAACTGGTGGCCTCATTGATGCTTCTCTCTCGTAGTTGCTCATGATGAACGATCTACCTTCAAGCGATCAAGCTTCTCTGAAGGACCTGCTCTGATACCAATTGTTGGAAATAATACTGAGAGGGGGGGTGAATCAGTATTATCTAACTCTTTTAATAAATCTTCCTTATTTGTTCCTTGAATTATTTTTGCATGTCAGTACCATAAAATAATGAACATGAACAAAGAAAACAGATAGTCACACCAAAGAACACAAGATGTAAGGTGGAAACCCAATGTGGGTGAAAACCACCTGCTGCAATATGTCTCTATCTTCTTTCAAATTAGAAACTCCTTTTACAATGGTTATGTAATGGTGCAGTCATTTACCAGTACGCAGGCTGCAACCTGCAGAGAGCTACAACTCTCTCTCTCGTTTTCCAGTCTCTCCTGGAAGGGAGCTACAACCCCCTACTTCTTTTCTTACAAGGACCACTTTTCATAAATTTTCAAACTGGATCCATAAGCATCAAATGATCATCAAGTATAAGAGAATCACCCAGTCAACTGTAGTAACCAGATCAACAATAATAGGACCAAACCCAGAACACAACAATGATAAACAAAGATTTTAAGAGAAGTAAGCAGCTTCACCCATGTACTGCCTGCTTACAGTAAGCACCCTGCTCAACTGCTCGCCTGCTTACGTACGCACCCTGCTCAACTGCTCGCCTGCTTACATACACACCCTGCTCAACTGCTCGCCTGCTTACATACGCACTGTATCCATTGAACTGCCTGCGGACCTCCGCACCCGCAACCCTTCTGTGCCTGCGTACCGGCGCACCTGCAACCCTTCTGTGCCTGCGTACCGGCGCACCTGAAACTCTTCGTTCCTGCGTATGTACGCACTTTTCTTTCACTGTACCTGCGTACCTTCAGGCATAGATGATTTCAAGATTTCAGAAATAACCCAGACAGTCAGATCTACAGATCTGAACATGCGCCGAAAAGATCTCAATCCATCAGTAGATTCGCCTTATTTAGATCTAGACATACTCCCAAGAGATCATAATATTTCAGATCTAGCCCTCATAAGATATTCAACCCAAAACATACACAAGCCAAATGATCTCCTTTGCTTTATATAGGAAAGCTCTTCCTTAAATCATGGATTAATACCACGGGCCGACACCATAATAACACAAAACCGTCGGCTAAATACCAAAGGTTAAACATAAGAAACCCCACGTGTGAATTTCTTTGCCTTGAAATGTGTGCACTGGGGGTACGCACCTCCTGAACGGGATAACTGCGGGTATGTACGCACTTTATGTAACACCGACCTGCGTGTACGCACCTTATGTAAGGTGTACCTGCGTACCCCTTATTTTCTTCAATATTTGATAGTTGATCATCAATCTCTGCTGCTGTGATCTATCACCTGAATGGGTTGCCATCAAGGACAACACTTTAGCCATTGCCAACAGTCGTAGGCTATAACCTATTGGCCATATCACAAATCGCAAATCAGAAAGTGTTGCGGGCTCTTATGGTCTATGGATATAAAACGGGCAATTTGTGATTGCGATATTGTGGACTCGACAGGATATTAAATCACAACCTATAGTGGAATTGCGTCCGGGGTCTTATCGTTCACCACAATTGGAAATCGGCTCGGGAACATAATCGGTGGTATGGCAGACCCACTGGGACATTGAATTGCAACACATAAAAGTATCACGTTTGGGCAGTCTATCGCAATCAGAACTTCATCGATGGTAATCTAAATATCATTGGGGTTTTGGTGCGATATGTGATTATCGCAAATCGCAAACCAACCTGTTGGGGGCTGATTCTTAACTTGTTTCCTTTTTTTTCCCTGATATGCGATATGCGAGACCTAGTGGCACCCTGCCACTTAGCGCTTCTCCATTCGCTGCGACCTCTGCCATGTCATCCAATCCTGTCACTTGTCCAAGTCAAACCTAAACTTTGACTTTCTCTAACTTCTGTATATGAGCTCGGATTTGAGTGCCACTCACAATGTTGAATTCAGAATGACGAGCTCTTTGATCTGAAGCTTAGTTTGATAAAATTATGACATTTTGATTTTTGAACATAAACTTGAGCACCTGATTATGAATCCAAAATCCAACTATTTATCCATGAAGAAAATGCAGCCTTGAAAACATCATTAATATTAAAATTGCAGTGAATAACAATGTAATGTGTAGATTCTGATGATTTTCCCTTATCTAGTGGTAGTTGATCTTTCTTTTCATTCAATTATTATTTCCTTTCACTGACTTTGTCCCAAGGGATTTTATAGTTAACAGTATTATAACCAATTTTACGACGTCTAAAACATTTGATCATTGATCTATCATTAAAATTCCTTTGTTGTCTGTCTCACTGATTATTTTTGGCCCCCCTATTCCTCTATAATTTCTCCTACCATGGCCTCTACTACTTTTATCACCTCTACAAGTTTCAGCGTGAGACTTATGATCCTTTTGTACAAGGCACAAAGTTTCTATATTGGAGTTAGATAAAGCCTCTTTCTTCCCAAAGGCCTTTTCTCTCTCAGCTATTTTGTTTATACATTTATCAAATGTAATGTCTTTTAACTGCTCACTAGCTTGAAGAGATTCCAAATAGTGTGAATAGATAGGGTGAAGGAATTTTATAAAAGTTGCAAGCTGTAAATATACTTCAATTCAAGTGGCTTTTATATCATGAAAAATGGCTTTTATTTTAGAAGCACTCTTGAATGGATCATTATCTTTCATCTCCAAATTGAACAACTTCAAAAACAACTGAATAATTTCAAGTTCTGAGTGCGAATCATACAGTTCTTTCAACTTCTTTAATGCTTTGAATGTAGTATCACAAGAAAAAATATATCGTTTTACCTCTTCTTTCACCGATTCAGTTATTAATGCCTATTCCTTGTTGTCTTTTGTCTCACAAATTGCACGTTGATTCTCATTATCCTGCGGCTCTAGTGCAATTTCTTTTCCTTCTTTATATGTTCTGCCTTGACAAACTTCCCACAAATCATTAAAAACAATGTCAAACCACTGTGGATCATTCTACTTTCTGCTAAGAATAACTCCAACTATGGAGACTATTGAAGTCACAATTATTTTGTAGCAAAATAAACTCTTCAAATAAATCCTTTCTAAATACATGCAATAGGAAAAATATTATAATTCTTTTTTCTCTTTTTCTTTAAATAAATAAATAAATTATTATGGTATGATCGCGGATTTCAAAAATAAATTAGAAAAGGTTTAGGTTCAAATATCAACATCTATTTTCGATTTTATCTTCAATTTATGAAAAATATCATAAAAGAAACTGACCATGCCACTGTTTTTATTTTCTCTTCAAAAATTCAAACTACACAAACAACAAATTTATACTTACAATGCCACTGTTTTTTTTTTTCAAAATTTAAAATATCATCACGCCACGGATTGAAACAACATAAACAACGCATGCATACATTTTTTTCCTCAATTTTACTTAAGGCTTCATCAAATTCTTGCTAAGAGGGAGAGTTGAAAAGTGTAGCAAGAAAGACTCAATTTGACTTAAGCCTTCATCAAATTGAGAAAATTTGAAATTTCCACATCAACAGACAACTTGGAGGTAGTTAACTGAGGTGACATGACTCTCGTTACTCAACTAGCTCAGTAAATTTTAGTTAGTGGGCTTGGAGATTAGTTTTGATATGTTGATTGCTAATTTATAGCAATCCAGTTCAATTATTTCTAGTTGTACTCAGTTAAACTAGTTCTAATAGTCAATAGAACTAGTTGGAGGTTAGTTGTGCAGTGCGGCAATAATCTAACTTAGAGATCATCCAGTTAATTGATATATTAACCAAAAATAGCTCATTCATGCAATGAATTTTAATTTCTCACCTGTGGAGGATATTCCATTGCCGTGTAACATCAGTTTGAGACTAGTCTTGAGTGTAAAAGTGTTGCATACAATTAATGATCAATTCTTCGGAATTGCGCAATCATTTTGGAGGAAATTCCTAAAGAATAGGTGCAAAGGATATATATGGTGGTGGAAGCCCAGGTACACCTGTTGATATTATGGTTTCTCAAGAAGACTTGGATTTTCAAGGTTTATATTTGGAATATAATATGATCATAGAAGAATTTATTACAAAAATTTATTC
This sequence comes from Pinus tabuliformis, assembly GCA_031772625.1. Lineage (NCBI taxonomy): Eukaryota > Viridiplantae > Streptophyta > Pinopsida > Pinales > Pinaceae > Pinus > Pinus tabuliformis. The sequence goes on along the minus strand of CM062815.1, from coordinate 596,400,321 downwards.
TTTGGCCCACTATCCCTTGTATATTGAGAAGCGTAGCAAGAAGGCTCAATTTGACTTTGCCTTGGTCAAATTGAGAAAATTAGAAAAAGTGAGAGACAATTAAATTCATGAAACCAAGAAGTACATGACGTAAATCCAAGAGTACATCGAATCAAGTATCCAAAAAATGCCAGATTGAATTCATAATTTGCAAGAAAGAAGATGAGAAGACCATAAAGTAAATTTTCAAAATGAAGTTCGAGGGACCTCGTAGAAGACTACGATGTCATGTTACACATTTCCCTAGTATAATATGTAATGGATGACAAATGTCTTTCCCATATTGCTCTCAGCTTCAACACAACTATAAAAACACCCCAACACAACTAACATGGCTTCCTTCCTTGTGCCTAACCATTTCTTTTAGATGTTTTACAAGAAATTTGCATTTTAATCATTTAGGAATTTTGACACTTTCCCTCAAATATAGAGAATTTCATACCACTTCAATGTATTTTCATTATTTGTAATTAATCCATCCCCTTAAAGGCACTCTTCATTTCCACACATGCCTATGCCTAATTTCTTTAGTTCCTCCAGTGATTCAACATTTTTCAGGTCATTTTTGTAGGAATTTACAGGGTAAGTTTCTCAGACAGAACACCAAAGGACACCGCTCACAAACAGATCACAGATCAATACACCAGTATTTTGACGTGGTTAAAACCCTCAAAGAGGGAAACAATCCGTGCCCTGAGCCAACGCGGCCACTTCAGGCAATTTATTAATAAAATAATGAAAATTTACATATGCTTCTCTCATAGACGGATTACCCTACAAATGAACCTCCATGCTCTTTAAATAGATATCATGGACCAATCGGGTGCTAAGCCACGGATCAGGTGTCGGTAATACCGAGGAGAGAATGAACTGTCGGATCACTACATATCGTGACCGTCGGATTGTAAGTTACAAAATGTACATAGTAAAGAAACACACTTTACCTAACTCTATACTAGACCAAGTTGTACTTAACTATTTCCTATGTGTCGGAATATCCTAACATCCCCCCTTAAGAACAACTTGGGATAGGATTGAAGGATTTAAAAATATGACAGAATAGGAGAAGGAAGGAGGCACTAGAGCCTATCCCCCCTTAGTGACAACTTCCTGAACTCCAACCATAAATCGAAGTTTAGTGAACTTCGCCTCTGTGAGAGCCTTTGTAAAGATGTTTGCAACTTGATCATCTGTTGAACAATATTGCACTTCAAGAACATGGTCGTGAATGAGCTTTCTGATGAAGTGCATGTGCAGTTCAATGTGTTTGCTGCTCTGATGTTGGACTGGATCTTTGCATAGCTGAATGGCACTTTGATTATCACACCAAAGTGTAGTCGGATACTGTTGCTAAAAGCCAAACTCTGACAAGATTTGACGAAGCCACCAGGCTTCCTTACTAGCTTCTATGGCACCACGATACTCTGCTTCTGCTGAAGAAAGAGAAATGGCACCTTGTTTCTTGCAAGCCCATGTAATAGGTCCTGAACCAAGAGTGAACACATAACCTGCAGTAGACTTCTGATCATCAGGGTCACCAGCCCAATGGAAATCAGTGAAACCAACCAATAGAGGAGCTGCTTTGGCACTGTAATGAATTCCAAACTGAACTATACCTCGAACATAACAAAGTATTCTTTTAGCTGCTTTCCAATGAATTTCACGTGGATTTTGCATAAACCGAGCAACAAGGCCAACAACAAAGGAAAGGTCAGGACGATTATGGGTTAGATACAAAAGTTTTCCTACAAGTTGACGGTATAAGGTAGCATCAACTTCAGGAGAAGTACAAGTGACTGAAAGTTTGACTCCATACTGAAAGGGAGAAGGGGCTGGCTTACAGTCTTCCATGTGAAAATGGCGTAGAATATCACAAGCATACTTGGACTGAGAAAGGGAAATACCTTCCTTGGATTGCAAGACTTAAAGACCGAGAAAATAATGTAAGTGTCCTAAGTCTGTCATTTCAAACTTCCTTTTAAGGCTAGACTTCACATGTTTTATAAGGTTGGGATCACTACCAGTCAGGATAAGATCATCAACATAAAGAACACGAATGATAAGAGACTTGCCCACTTTCTTGGTGTAGATAGTATTTTCAAAATGACACCTAGAGAAGCCAGATTCTAAAAGAAAGTTATCCATTTTGGCATACCAAGCTCGAGGAGCTTGCTTGAGACCATAAAGGGATTTCTTAAGCCGACATACAAGGCTGGAGTCTGTTTGTATAAAGCCAATAGGTTGTTCCATATAGATTTCTTCATGCAAGTCCCCATGCAAGAAGGTGGATTTAACATCCATCTGATGGACTTCCCATTTGAAAGAAGCAACAAGGGAAAGAATAAGGCGGATAGAGTTCATTTTGGCAATAGGGGAGAAGGTTTCAGTGTAGTCAATGCCTTCAACTTGTGAAAAACCCTTAGCAACAAGACGAGCTTTATGTTTATCAACTTTCCCATTTGGTCCATATTTGGTTCTGTAAACCCATTTGCATCTAACAAGTTTTCGTCCCTTTGGTAGAGGAACAAGATCTCATGTATCATTTTCCAATAATGAATGATATTCTTCATTCATAGCTGCTTCCAAATATGGATGGCCTGAAGCTTCTGCAAAGGTGTTAGGATCATAATTTACTAAAGCTTGAGCCAGTAAAGAAGAGGCTCTCGCGAACTGAGAACGTGTACGTCGTTGATCTGTAGGATCACCGGCAAGATCACCTGCTACATCCCGAGTAGCACGGACCCATTTTGGAAGCTGAGGAGCTGAAGGAGGATCCTGAGAAGGTGGGGGAGGATTTTCATCCTCGCTTTCATCATCTGAAGAAGAAATATTTTCAAAAGTAGAAGAGATAGGGAGAGGTGGCACATCCGCCGAACTAGGCTCGTAGGCCAATATATTTTCATCAAACTTTACATCTCTTCTAATGATAACATTTTTGGACTTAAGTGGAATAAGTCTATATCCTTTGACATCTTCAGAATATCCAACAAAAATACATTTTTCACTCTTTGGTTCTAAAGCTTTATGTTTCTTATCTGGAATATGGGCCCATGCTTCACTTCCAAAAACACGAAAGTGACTTACATCTGGTTTGTTTGAGCTCCATGCTTCTTCTGGAGTGATATTCTTTAAAACCTTAGTAGGAGTGCGATTTATTATGACTAAGTCCTTTAGATTGAAGCATACAATTAACCATTTCCTTTAAGGTGCGATTCTTCCTTTCAGCTACACCATTTTGTTGTGGAGTATATGGAACAATATGTTGCATTTGAATTCCATTCTCAGTGCAAAAGTTGATGAATGTGTTTTTAACATATTTTTTGCCATTATCAGATCTTAGCTTAAGAATTTGATGTCTAAATTGTTTTTCAATAAAGGCCTTAAAGGCCAAGAACATGTTAAATACTTCACTCTTGAGTTTTAAGAAGTATACCCAAGTGCGTCTGGAGAAATCATCAATAAAAGTTAATAAATACTTGTAGCCAGAGAATGAAGCAACTGGAAGTTGACCACATAAATCACTATGCACAAGCTATAAAGGGGCTGAGGCGTGCCAAGAGGCACGTTTTTGAAAACTGTCCCGATGATGTTTTCCGAGTACACATCCGGAACAAACACCATCTCTGCAAGATACCATTGGAAGACCTGTCACCATATTTTCTTTACATAGATTCTAAAGAGAGTGATAGTTTAAGTGACCAAATCGCTCATGCCAAAGTTTGCTCACTTCATCATTATGAGCAACAAATACTGAGGGAAGATTTGATGACCCAAAGTTGTGAAACTTATACAACCTTGTAGAATCATCAGCAATGCCAGTAGCTAAAATCTGTCTAGGATCTCTTAGGTCCTTAATTACAACATCGTGAGGTGAAAATTCAATGATTTTACCTTCACCTGAATGGGTTTTCTGATATACAGATAGAAGGTTTCAGGATAAGGTTGGAACACATAACACATCATTAAACTGACCATTGTCTAGATGAACAGTTCCAGTCCCTACAACACTAAGAGATCTATCATCACCAACATATATATTTTTGGTGTTACAATCATTTAAAGAAGAAAACATGGCTTTGTTTTTGGCCATGTGATAAGAAGCTCCAGAATCAATGAGCCACTCATGAGAATGAGGAGAAGAAGATACATTTAGTGCATAGCCAGACCGAGATGCTTGACAACCACATGCAGAAAGTGCCATTCATGAAGATGAAGTTGAAGTTGAAGATTGCTCCAAATGGATGTTATGCTTCTTCATTGCTGCTTCCAAGGCTTCCATCTTCTTAAAGCATTTGGATTCTAAGTGGCCATCTCGATTACAAAAGTTGCAATGTCTATCGGTCTTCTTCCCTTTGTTTTTATTTGTTTTATCATTTTGTTGAAATGATTTTTCATTTTGAGGCTGAAATTGCTTAGGACCCTTGTTTGGTTTAGGACCATTCTTTTTAGGATACAACTTCTTAGGATTCTTTGGATTTGGTTGCTGTTGGGCGGCTAACGCTTTCTTGGAAGAGTTTCCAAGATGAAGAAGACCAAGGTGTAAGAGTTTTTCTTGTTCTCTTATTAAAGAATCAAAAAATGAATCAAAGGAAGGGGACTTGTAGGTTTGTCCTTGAGAAATGAAGGCTTCTCTTATAGAATGGAAGGTGGAAACAAACACAGAATAGGCTGGTCCCAACTTAGTAAGAATGGAATAGATAAGGCTACTATTTTCTTTCTTAACCTTAACACCTTCCAAGAGAAGTCTAAGGGTCTTGAACTTGGACAAAAAATATTCAATGCAAGAAAAATTATTGGGGTCCAATGTAAGCAATTCATTTTCAAGTTGATGGGCTTTAAGTTCATTTTTAATTCCAAAGAGTTTAGTAATTTGTTGCAGTGCTTCATCAGGAGTATCAAGTTTTGCAATATGGAATCTAAGATCTGGAGAAATAGACATCCCTATCAACCCACGTGCTTGGTCTTGCCTATTTTCTCATTTAGCTGTCTTATCTTCATCTTTCGGTTTGGTCTCTTGGCCTGTGGCTATTATGTAAAGACCTTTACTTCTAAGTAAATCCACAATGTAGGACCACCATTGGAAGTAGTTAGTGCTATCAAGAATGACTTGGCATGGACTTTCCATTTTTAACAGAAACTGAAGCTGTAGATGCTGAAATTAAGTGTACCAATGGAAAGATCTCGAAAAATTAGGCCGTTTCAAAAAAAATGGTTCTGAAAATGGCTTCCGGATGAAGAAGTTATGACTTTTTGAAAAAAAATTGACGAAGTCGGCGATGAAGTGCGGGAATGTGCAGAAATGAAAAAATCCGTCCCATAAAATGGAGACTTGAACCCAAGACCTCTACTCTCATAAATTATCTTTGCACCAAGTGAGCTATACAAAAAGTTTGAGAGAGAGGGGGGGGGGTTGATGCTTTGGGTTGCGTGCTTGCTTTGAGAAAGCTCTTTTTCCCTACAAAACAAAAAACACAAAACCCAACACGGATATAAAAAAAAAGAATCTTACGGCTCGAAGTTAGCTTTAGTCGGAAACTAAATATTTTAAAAAATGAACCTTGCGGTTCGAAGTTAGCTTTAGTCGGAAACTAAATATTTTCCTCAATGTTTCTGATTTTCCGAGATCACACTAAGGCGCAGCGGAAAAGAGCATACGCATGAGAAAAATTCTTCCTTTCTATTTCTGATTTGCCCAGATCGCACAGAGTCGCAGGGCAAAGAGCATACGTAGAAATGAAAGGTATAGATCCGGTAATAAAAAAAGCTAAATAAACCAAAACCGAAATAAACAGAGAGAAAATAACCGTAAACTGCAAATAAACACTGTATACCTCCAGATCTTAAATGACGCAGCTAGGGCTACCGGAAACCTTTTCGCGTGAAACGAAAGGGGTTCCTCACTGGAATAGATGCTCCAAACACAACAGAGCAGTCCTCTCGGCCCGAAAGCAGTCAGAAATAGTAGATCTAGGAAACGACAGTTGAATGCAGTTCTACCGGCTTCAGATTTGGATCACCAATGGACGCGGCCCTCAAATAGCTCTGATACCATGTAGGAATTTACAGGGTAAGTTTCTTAGACAGAACACCAAAGGACACCGCTCACAAACAGATCACAGATCAATACACCAGTATTTTGATGTGGTTAAAACCCTCAAAGAGGGAAACAGTCCACGGCCTGAGCCAACGCGACCACTTCAGACAATTTATTAATAAAAGAATGAAAAATTACATATGCTTCTCTCATATACGGATTACCCTACAAATGACCCTCCATACTCTTTAAATAGAGATCATGGACCAATCAGGTGTTAAGCCACGGATCAAGTGTCGGTAATACCAAGGAGAGAATGAACCGTCGGATCACTACATATCGTGACCGTCGGATTGTAAGTTACAAAATGTACATAGTAAAGAAACACACTTTACTTAACTCTATACGTAACTCTATACTAGACCAAGTTGTACTTAACTATTTCCTATGTGTTGGAATATCCTAACAATTTTTAGGATCTTAAAATATGGATTTCCATTTTTTTTCCATAGGATGCTTCTGACTAGCACTACAGTAGGCGTTCTGGAACCCACTAGAGGAGGATTACAATAAAATGTAGTCCACTCACAACGGTCAAAATAATCCCTTCAACTGAAATTCAATAGTGTAGATATCTACACCAAATTCGCTTGAGTTAGAACTGATTCCAACATCATGAAATCACCCATTTGCAAGAGAGCGACATCCCACATGTAAGAAACATGTGTATGAGAATTTGAACTTCAATTAAAAATATCAGTATAAATTTATTTTAAAAATATGCATTTAATATGAATTTAGAAATTAAAAAAATATCGATATAGATTTATATTAAATACGGATTTAATAGGATTTTAAAGAGATTTAATTTTTTCATTTGCAAATATTTTTATGAATTGACATTATTTAAATGTTTTATATAGTTATTTTTTTTTTAAATTATTTTAATTTAGATGAGCAAAATATTGATTTTGATGAAAGAGAGACAAACTTAATCTCTAGAATGAGGCTCTATCCTCAATAACCAACCATGGAACCAAAACACTTATTGACAATGACATTATATATTTTATAGTAGCTTTACTGTTCTTGGCCATTTTGTACAGAAAGCCTCCAACTTTCCACGCAATTTGTTTAAAGGTTTCAGATTAGGTTTCTGGATTTTCAGTGTCTTCTGCATTTAAGCATAGAATTGAGGTTTCCCACTGCAATAAACGTAAGAGGGTTTGCATAACAAGCTCCAACAATAAGAGTGTTGTTATATGATAGTTTATAAAACAAAGATGAATCATGTACATAAGATTTCTATATTGCGCTTTCACAAGTGTTTTTCTAAATGACATAACTGGTCGCTAAATAAACCCTCCATGATTGAGAGTTCATATATCAAACATTGAATTCCATTTGAAGATTTGTAACATAAATTTGTATCCTTAAATGTACCTTGAATCCCCTTCCGTGGCACTTTCCACCTTTGATTGAAGTCATTTGCGTTTCATTCTGAACCAAATTTAATATTAAAAAAGTTTTCAAACAGATGGAGTAAACACATTCCTCTAAAACGTATAGGAAATCGCACTAGATGGACTCTTTATTTTTTTTCATTTGTCTACCGTGGCAAGGATTATAGCGTTGAGCTTGAGAACCATAGCGGAGTACAGGTTGAGTTAGTTGTGATTAAAAGATTTTAGGGCTTTTCATATACAAATGGACTCCCACACATATAACTATCAAATACGTCACCATCTATAGAACGGAATTTACTTGTTGCGGGCAGAGTTGGAATTTGGATTTCTTTTTGCCTGTCATACAATTTTTTTTTGACGTTTTGGGTTTTTATGCTCTCCGTCAAGAAACGTTATGTTTAAAATTTTGCCCTTCAAGAATGATGTTCTTACAAAAAATTAACCCTTTACCAATAAAAGTTTAATTAAAAAATACTCTTAAATAACATAATTATGTTAAAGTTTTCACATATTTTCCATAAGGAATAAAACAAAATGACCATAACAAACAAATGACTTATTAAATCTTGAATCTTGGTTTCAAATTGCATGGAACACTCATAATTATTTTTTTGGAACTTGAAATCAAATGTCCTTGCCCCGAACATGCCATAGCATTTGTATATATGAGATATGACTAAGGATATCTTATGGGACATATAAGATGATAAACATAGTAAAACGATTGAATGTTATCAATGAAAACTCAAAAGTAGACTAATTAATATGATTTATGTTATGATTTTCTTAATCTAATATGTACTAGTGGATCTAAAGATCAAGTGCATTTTACCTCATATATTTTAGCGTTGCTTTAGATCATGGGATATACACTAATGTTAGTAAGATTGAATGCATAGTATTTGAACCTTTTAAAAATTAAAAGACTAAAATTATAATAAATGGACATTGTCGATCTCTTAACATCATGTTATCAGATTTCCTATATTATTACATTATTAGAGATAAAACACTTATAAGTATTAAATGTGGAAAAAACATGCTCTGATCAAATCCTTCTTTCTATTTATCACTAAAATGTAGTGAAATCAATATATAAAAATAAAAAAAATCAACTTGTAGTAAAGTGACATTGAATACAATATTGTATCTAACTAGTTTATGCTTTTAGGCAAAAGAGTTTTATTGAAAATTAAAAATAATTTTCACCTTGGTGTATTATTTAGAGATTATACACTTTAATCTAGCTTGTAGGCATATCAACTAAAAATTAAATATTTTTAAATTATAATACTTTGACAACTACAATTGTGGAGGTTTCAATAAAAAATGTTGAACATTTCAAACATGTTTATTTTTTTAATTGAAAGTATATAATCAGTCCTGGGTAGAGTACTTACCATAACATACCACCAACGTCTAGTTTTTAGATCCATCTAATAAGTGAAATTCATTTGACAACAAATTATTAGTTGATACATATACATACTATTCCAAATAATGGTTTACTCCAAAATCCAATTACACCAAACTGATGTCACAACATACAAGTTTCTAAATTCCATTGGTCTCAAGTTGTCCATAAGCTATGCATTACATCCAAAGAAATAGGGGGATTGGATATATGTACAAAAGAATATGCTCATATTTGAATGCATCTTGAGAAGCATAAAGAGAGATGCTATGCCATAGTAGTAAAATTCTCCAATATAAATGTGTCATATATTTTATTGCATTGTTAAAAAGGTTGGTAAGATGTGGGACACCTACCTATATGAGAGGCAAATGAATTAAAAAAAAATCAACATCTCAGTCTCCAATATGTGGTGTAGTGGCCTTCACTATTATAGAACTTTATTCTTTTAAGATTAATTTTACATAAAAATGTAATACTTTGAGCTTAATTATACTAGATAAAAATATATCGTATTGGACTTCAAATTTATTTTGTCATACAAATGTTTATGCTTTGGATTCTTTATATTTTTAATCATTATCTATGTTTAATAGGTTTGAGATTAAAATAAATATATACTTTTTAAAATTTTGGGGAAATAAGATTTGAAAGGATTTGTATAGTCTTGTTTGCACCTAAACAAAGCAAGGGGCACTCTATAACATACTCAAATATGAATTAAGCATAATGTGACTAGTTTATATTATATAACATTAATAAACTTAAAAATATATAAATTTAGTTTAGATAAAAAAAATATATATCAAAATAATAAATAATTATTGTTTTTATAATTGAATTATCTTCTTTTCAAATATTATAATAAGAGAATTTTTGGATTTGATCTTTTTGGCCACTTGGTAAATCCCCATTTAAGATGGATCTAAATTAGTTTAATTATTAATCATAATTTGTTGTTAACTTTTTTTAATTATTTATTTAATTTTGTTTTGACTAAATCAAATGTTATAAAGGAAATTATAACTTCTCTACCATATTAGAGAGTGCTTTTCTCACAAATATTTTAGAAAAGAAGAAAATCTTCATTTTCTCAAAAGATATAAATAGTAACAAAAAAAGTATTTACATCTAAACCAATTTATTAAATGAAAATTTCATTACTCAAATACAATATTAAAAAAATATCCCCATTTAATTGACGTATATTGTTTTATTGATTATTTAATTTAAAAAAATCCATCTAAATATATTAAAATCGTTATTATTAATAATTAAATTATTTCTTATCTACTAAAATCGATGTAAACTTATCCACACATAAGCATTATCACTTACAACAGGACCATTATAAACACAAATACCAAATGGAAGTCGTTAGAAAGATGGGAGACAACCGTTGCCGGAGGCCGGACAAGTGGCCCTATCGAGGATAACAAGCGTCCCACAACTCAGTCTACTACCTTTGCTTCCGCTTTCTTTCGTGAAGGGGTATTATTGACGGTTTCAACAAAAAGTTAACCATCAAAAATAAGTCTTGAACCATTTCAAACACGTCTGGGAAAACGGGCTTTAAATATCACGTCTAGGAAAACGGGCTTTAAATATTTCTGACCATCTTAAAATGCATTATGACGGGCAAAGTTGTAGGGTATGATAAAGGGAAATATTTTTATTTGTAATTGTTATGGTAGTAATATTACGTTTTTATTTTGGTATTTTATTTTATATTTATGTTTAATTTTGAGTTGTTTAGGTTACTTTTTAAAGTAATTATGTATATAAAATAATATAGAAATAGAGATGATGTATGAAATAATTATGTATAATAAAAATATTTATACAATAGAGATGGTTTCTAAAGTAATTATGTATAATAAAGTAATTATGTATTATAAGTGTGAGATAAAGATGATTTATGAGTTAATTTATGTCAATAATTTAGAAGCTAGTTTTAAGAACGTAAATTTATAAATTAATGTGATATCATGTTTTTTTCGCTTTAACATCGAGCATCGTTTTTCACGTGTATTTTACTAAAATTGAATGGTGAATTTATGTGTTAAGAATATGTTCTTTTTGCTCAACATAACTTTATGTTTATTAGGGGGCAATTTTGACCTTTACAATTTAAGCAAATGAACTTTCTTAATTTTTTCAATTAACTATGTTTTAATAATTCATGTAATTTCATATAACGTAGAAAAACCATTTTTTCATTGATATTATTCTAGGAATTCATTAGGAATTTGGTTGAAAGATAGAATTCCATGTGATTGATGAAAATTTTGACAATGGAACTTTGTTCTTGATTTTTTGCCCATTTTAAGAAGACCATAGGATCCAAATTTAAAAAAAAAAGGTATACTAATTCATATACTTGTTGTACTTGTTCGTTAGTCGTATTTTTATTAGTCGTTTACGTTAATCATTTTAAATTTTATCACTTATTATCTAGTCATAGTATTTAGTCCCAGATGTAATTAGTCATTTAAGTTAGTCACTTTTAGTTGGGCCACTGATTATCTAGTCATATAATTTATCCTTAGACTAAATTAGTCATTTTTAGTTGGGTCACTTAAAATTACTCAAATTTAGTAGTAATTCACTTGAAATATTTGTGGTTACTAACTTTTTTAGTCACATAGACACTAATATCTCATTTTGTACTAGTGAGAGTTTGGAGGATATATATATATAGATATAGATATATATATTACCCCATTCCTCTAACAGTCTAAGGGGTTGGGTGATGTTATACATATGTTGTTAGAGCATATGCTTCTAAATCCACTATTACATATGTTTGTGCTTCTCAATTTTTTTTTTTTATCTCCCAAGTGCTAGTGTAGTGTTGGGTGGCAGAAACACCTCTTTGGATACCCACTTTCAAGCTTGGACAAGAAAAATGAGATGACTTTCTATCTCCTCAATTGTTACAACATTTGTTGTTACAACATCCGCTATAATGGTCATTGTTTCAGTAGTTTCAATAGTCGCAGTTATTATAGCATCACCTTTTACAACATTTTCAACATTTTCAATAGTAGTTGATGTTACAACATCAGCTGCTACAACATTTTCAATATATTTAACATTGACATGCTATTATGGAATTTGTTCTTACAACATCTGCTTTACAATCCATTATTACTTCTGTTTGTGCTTCTCAATTTTTTTATTGACCCACCAAGTACTGGTGTGTTGTTGGGTGACAAAAACACCTTTTTGGTTGCCCACTTTCAAGCTTTGACATGCAAGATGAAATGGCTTATTGTTACAACATCCGTTGTTACATCATATGTTATGAAATTTGTTGTTACAACATCTGTTGTTACAACATCCATCATTACATCATCTTCTTTTCAATCCATTGTTACCTATGTTTGTGCTTCTCAAATTATTTTCTTAATTCCCCAAGTATTGGTGTAGTGTTGGGTGGTAGAAACACCTCTTTGGTTCCCCACTTTCAAGTTTTGGAAAGCAAGATGAAATAACTTTCTACCCCCTCAATTGTTACAACATCTATTGTTACATCTGTTGTTACAACATCTTCTGTTACAACATCCGCTATAATGGTCTCTGTTTCAGTAGTTTCAATAGTAGCAGTTGTTATAGCATCAACTTTTATGACAGTTTTAACATTTTTATATTTTCAATAGATTTAACATTGACCTACTATTATGGCATATGTTGTTACAGAATCTACTATTACAACATCTGATGTTATATCATATGCTTCTCAATTCGTTTTTACCTATGTTTATGCTTCTCAATTTGTTTTCTTGATCCCCAAGTGTTGATGTAGTGTTTGGTGATGAAAGCACCTCTTTGGTTTCCCACTTTCAAGATCTGAGAAGCAAAATGAAATGGCTTGTTGTTATAACATTTGTTGTTACTGTATCCGTTGTTATAGCATCTTACTTGTAACTTGAAATTTTATTATCGTATGTGCACTTTGATATGATGTAATATGATTATTGTTTCATTTCATATGTTTTAATATTAGATATATAACGGAGAAATTAATTTTTGCATGAAATAAATAATAACTTTTCATTGTAATTTACTTTTTTTACAGAACAAGGATCTTCCAAAAGATTTGAATGATCCTCATCACATAGATCTAGATCATGTTGGCTCTGATGCTGAGATGGCAGATGATGCTCATGATGACACAAATATAGATGACAATGAGGCCAATGTTGATACAAAAGACGATGAATATGATGATGATGATGATGTTGATGATGATGAAATTGTTGATAGCAGCTAGTGACATTCATGATCATATAGATTACATCATGGATCATTTTTCATATATTGTTATGATGTTGATTCTCATGGTTACTATCATATGTATCATTTTCACAACCTCCTATACTATATTATTGAGTTGTATCTTTTTGACATGTATCATTTCGAATTAGATCATTTGGACATGACATATCATATTTACTTGTATCATTTTGTCTTAAATAATTCATCATTTTTATTTATATCATTTGTAAATGATGTATCATTTTAACTTATGTCGACTATTGGACATGCGTCATTTTCACATGTTAATTTTTTTTAAAAGGAATGAGTACATTTTTATTAACTAAAAAAGAATATGGTGAGTGCCATTACATTCAAAAATTTCCAGAGTCCTCCAAAATTGCTCCAACCATTATCTTAGGGTATGCAATAATTTTTTTCTCCAAATTTACTACATCATTCTTCTTGTAATTTCTCCAAAATACCCCATTGATACTTACATACCTGCATACATAATATACCTAGCTATTACTATTAAATTAACTACCTGATTCCCTCCACATTGCTCTGGATGAGTTCCTCTATAGTAGCTCTGTTTGTTTCCTTCTGCTTAAACAATTCCACTTCTCCTTGCTTCCCCTGCTCCTTCTCCAACTCGTGATGATCAAGATACATTAGAGAGAGAGCTCTTCCCTCACCTACCACCATATCCTGTTCACCGCTATCCTCAAGGTCAAATATTTCTTTTAAAACTGAAACAAATGCATTTTCCACATTGACTTCAGATTTCTCCACATTATAATCACTTCTATCTTGGATATAATTACCTCCATCGCCGCATGCACAATTTAAACATTTGTTTTTCAAACCTTCCAACTGACTCATTACATGGGCGAAATGAGAGGGAGCCTAAAAAAATAATTCCCACCTATCCTATAGATAATATCCTTGATTTCATGCTTAAATGCCTATTCAATATTATTTGGGGAGCCACCAATGCCATTTCCTAACGAGGAGGCCATGATATCTTCAGCTCAGAAAGAATCTATGGAGAGCTACTCTGCGTGAATTGTGCAAAACCATCCTCTTACAGCCAGACTTGAACTCCAAAATAACGGTTGGGGGAGTCCCTTCAAGTTTAATGTAGTTCACACTAACAATTGTGAATTCATTACTTCTTGGTCTAGAATATAAGAATACACAGTCGAACTGAGATGTTCTTCCTCAACCACAACAATATTTAATCCTTTGTTGACAACATCACACTTGGCCATATATTTGACATTAATCCTTTCTTTTAACCTTTTTTTGGATGAATGGCCCATAATCATGCTGGAGCGATCACCAATGAGATTTTGTACCATGAAATGACTACCAAATTTAAGCAACCTTAGTCAGTAAGATTATCCTCCTTAATTACTCTTAAAGATCTTGAGGTCCTCGAGTTATGAGAAATCATGGTATATGACATATAGTTGATATGTCGCCCTCCTTTATCAACTGACTTTGAACCAAATTAAAGCCTTTGTTGGCTTGATTGTTATCACCTAAAAGATAATCAAATAGCCATTTTTAACTAGGTGGATTGAAATACACAATGTAGGATTAATTTTACCATAGTAAAATTACTTTCACCATAGGAAATAATTTAGTAAACCATTTTTATTAATTTATTTTTGTTTATAATAAAAAATCCCATGAGAATAATTGAATAAATCACTATTTATTTAATTTTCTCTGGACAAAATTATTAAATCATTATTCAATAATTATTTCTTAACACATTTGACCAAATCACCTTGGAATAACTAAATAAATCACTATTTATTTATTATTCGTTAGTCTTATTTTTGGAATAATAATTAAACCATTATTTAATAATTATTTCAAATTCACACTTTTCTTACCTCACAAAGTGATTAATAAATCATTTTATATGTTAATTACTTTAGCCATTTTCTACATAAATATACTTGACCACTTTGAATATCTTTTACCTCTCCAAAAAATATAATAAAGTATTCTTAACAGTTAGATTTTTATTTGGTCAACAATAATTCATTATGTTCAAATTCCTAATTTAGCCTAATAATTTGTTATAAATAATAGGGTTTTCCATTCATTCTTCACCATGATCATTACCATTGTCAGCATTATAATCTCATAAAATTTTGAGCTACCACTTGAGTTCCATATTGCTTTTTAGGTTTTCTACATATTGAAAGAGAGAAACTATTGGAAACATTGATAATATTGAGAGGGGGGGTGAATCAGTATTAAGGATAACTTTAAACTCTTATGCCTATTTACTTTTATTATTCAATCTTTGCACCCATCCATATAATCAATGGAAATATGTAATATGGTAGCAACATGAAATCAGCAGACAAGAATACACACCATGAGTATCATACACATGAGACATAAGGTTTTTATATGGAAACCTTTTTAGGAAAATGTTGGGTTGTGTTATATTCTTTCCATGACTAGCCCCGGTAGTTGAATGGGGGGGTTAGAGGTGAGGCGGGGCGGAGCACCCCCTTCATTGTGCCAATGTGCATCAGGTGTAAGTTTTAACCCCGTATAGAAATTACATGCATACGAATTCTAAAACACAGAAAATAAACAATGCGAGAGCATAACACATAAAACATATATACATAGAGATTTTCCCCTGGACCCCAAAATCGAGACTACCAACTTAATTTTTCATTATGTTTCTTTCAATGTTACAATATATATTTATACATGCCGAAGCATCCAATACCATGGACCGAAAACCATCGCGTCCAAAACCATGGACCGAAAACTATCGCATCCAAAACCATGTACGAAAATCATGCAAAAAACCATAGGTAGGTCTGCCCAACCTAATATAGGGTACAAAAACAAAATTTTATGGGGCACTGCCCCATACCCCATAGAGTGGGGTTACCTGCAACCCTCAAACCCCCTGTGACCCCCCCCAGCTACGAAATCGGTGTAACGAAGGGGGGGCTCCGCCCCCCTTCTAACCCCCTGGTTAACTACGTGGGCTAATCGTGGAAGGAATATAACATGACCCAACATTCTCCCACTTGTTGTTTTCTTTCCACAGGGTGCCACAAGAGAGCTTAGTCATTTATCCAGCCCTGCAACGCCCACTATTTCTCTACACCAAGAGAACTTCCAAGAGCTCAAATATTTTGTCAATGCATCTGCAGTATTCTTCAAAGTGTCCACCTTTACCAACAACACTTTTTTGTCTTCTATCATATCCCTCACAAAGTGATACTGAACATCAATGTGTTTTGTCTTTGAATGATATGTAGGGGTCTTTTCCAAGAAAATTTCACTTTGGCTATCATAATCTATCCTTATAACTCCCTGTACTAACCCCATACTTGAACACAATCTCTGCAGCCAAACTGCTTCCTTGCTTGCATGAGTGGCTGCCATGTATTCTGCCTCTGTAGTTGATAGTGCCACTACAGATTGTTTCTTACTCATCCAACTGACTGCACCTCCAAATAGGTTAAACACATACCCACTTGTAGGTCTTCTTTGATCTGGATCTCCAGCCCAGTCTACATCAACAAAGCCATGAATATCCAACACTCTGTCCAATCCTAATCTTCCTTGGTAGCATAAACCATAATCACTAGTGCCACAAAAATACTTGAAAAGTCGCTTCACTATTGTCCAGTGTTGCTTCCCTGGTTTTGACATAAACCTGCTCAATACTTCCACTGCATGTGCAATGTCTGGTCTAGTACAACCCATTGCATACATCCGGCTATCGACTGCACTTGCATATCGAACATGGGACATGTCCTCTTCCTCTTCTTATGTCTTGGGACATTGTTTAGTAGATAAATTTACACCTACAAGAATAGGAACCTTCATCGGTTTACTATCCTGCATATTAAACCTCTGCAATATTGTCTCGACATACTTCCTTTGGTTTAACCAGAGCTTCCTCTTTGTCTAATCTCTTTTAATTTCCATGCCCAAAATATAGTTTGCAGCACCAAGATCTTTCATGTCAAATTTGGAGGACAAATGGGTCTTCAAATCTTGGATAATTTCTTTGTCATTTCCAACCAGCAACATATCATCCACATAGAAGACTAGATAAATAACACAGTCACCAATTTATTTTAATTAAAAATAGTGATCTGCTTTGCTTCTGGTGAAGCCAAGTCCCCGTATAAATGTATCAAATTTCTGATACCACATCCTTGGTGACTGTTTTAACCCATACAAAGACTTCTTTAACTTGCATACCAGTTCTTTCTTACCCTTCACCGCAAAGCCTTCAGGTTGCTTCATGTAGTTCTCCTCTTCCAGATCCTCGTGAAGAAATGTTGTCTTCACATCCATTTGTTCTACCTCAAAATCAAAAGAAGCATCATCAGATAAAAATAATTTAATAGATGTTACCTTGGCAACAGGAGAAATAATATCACCAAAATCAATTCTTGGCACCTGGGAATAACCTTTTGCTACCAACCAAGCTTTGTATTTCTCCACCTTTCCTTCTGCATTTGTCTTTTTCTTGAACACCCATTTGCTGCCAATGGGTTTCCTTCCAGCCAACAGCTTCACCAGATCCCAAGCCTCATTTTTGTGCAAAGATGCCATTTCATCAACCATGACCTCTTTCCAGAGTTTTCGATCCTCTGAATCTACTGCTTCCTTCACAGTTCTGGGATCATTATCAGTAATATATAAAGAAAAATTTGAACAGAAAGCATATGGACTATACCTTTCTGGTTGCCTTCTTTCTCGAACTGACCTTCTCACACCCGGATTTTTTGGCTCTTCATCTTCTGATTACTCCTCTACTGTAGAATTTGATTCTTCCTCCTTTAGCTCAAACTCTATCTTCTCAGGTTCCTTTGGTTGGACTTCATGTTTAATAACATCTTTCACCTCTCTGAAGAACACATCTCGGCTATACACAACCTTCCTTGTTACTAGGTTCCAAAGCTTGTAACCCTTTAAACCATCCTTCTACCCAATAAAGATGCACTTTGCAGATTTACTATCCAACTTAGTTCTTTTCTTTTCTGTAACATGTACATATGCATCACATACAAATACCCTGAAATGTGAAAGAGAGGGTTTCTTACCAGTCCATACCTCTTGTGGAGTCTTATCCTCCAATGCTGATGAAGGTGATTTGTTGACTAGGTAGCATGCTGTCTCCACTGCCTCTGCCCAGAATTCCTGTCCTAACCTGACACCACTGAGCATGCTTCTTGCCCTTTCTATCAACATCTTGTTCATTCTTTCTGCAACTCCATTTTTCTCAGGTGTGTATGGAGTAGTCTTCTGCCGTGCTATACCACACTTCTTACAGAATTCTTCAAATTCCTTACTGCAAAACTCTCCACCGTTATCTGTCCTCAACACCTTTATCTTCTTCTTTGTTTGGTTGTCCACCAAAGCCTTAAATTCTTTAAACCTATCAAAGACTTCAAATTTCTTCTTAAGGAAATATATCCATGTATTCCTTGAAAAGTCATCTATAAAGGATACATAGTACATAGTCTTACCCAGTGATGGAACCTTCACAGGTCCAAACACATCACTGTGCACAAGCTCTAATATCTGTTTTGCTCTATTACTACTAGAGGGGAAACTCACCTGATTCTGCTTCCCATATATACAATTTTCACAGAAATCAAAATCCAGAGAGCTACTACTCATACCTTCTACCATACCTTTACCATGAAATATTCAAAGGCCCTTCTCTCCAATATGTCCAAGCCTTTGATGCCACAACATGGTCTTCTCTCCAAAGACCACTAGATTTTCTGCTCCACTTTCAGGAACCATAGAACTGTTGCACCCATCAACAATAATGCTACCTTGCAGCTTATATAGAGTTCCAATTTGAACTCCCCGCATCAATACCAGTGCCTCATGAACCATCTTGCAGGTATCTTTCTCGAACACTGTTTTTACATCTGCACCATCAAACTTGCTTACAAAAATCAGATTTCTGGCTAATGCACAAATATGTAGAACACCCGGAAGTGTTTTAACCCTTCCACCTTGCAACTTCAACATTACTTTTCTGCAACCAATGATTCTAGCCTTCCTGTCATCCCCCAAGAAGACATCACCACCATCATATTTCTCATACTTGCAGAACCACTCTCTATGGGGAGTGAAGTGAAAGGATTCACCTGAGTCAATCAACCATGCCTCGTGATCTACATGTGTACTTGAAGAAGCCAAGGACACATCCCCACCTTCATCTGAGGTGGTTTTTTCCTATGCAGAAGGAGCATCATTAGATCCCTTTCCTTTATCAGGAGCTTTAGATTCATAGTCCCTTTTGTAGTGCCCTTCCTTTCTACATTTCCAGCACACCACCTTTACAGGGTTTCCTAGAGATTTAGATCTCCCTCTAGATTTAGACCTCCCACTCAATGACTTATTTTTGTTTCTGTTTTGGGACCGTCCTCGTACAAACAAGGCATCACCATTCTGGTTGTCCATATTTTTCTGTGTCATTTCCTCCGCCAGCAAGAATGAGACTATTTCATCAAACTGCAAGGTAGTTGCATTGTTACCTATTGCAATAACCAAACGATCCCATGAATCTAGTAGGGAACACAACAAACTGATGCACTTTTCTTCATCTAAAATTTTAATATCAACATATGATAACTGACTTACCATGGTATTAAATGCGTTCAGATGCTCTGCCACTGAGTCTCCATCTTTCATCCTCAGGTTATACAGCTTTTTCCGTAGGAATAATTTATTCACTAGAGACTTAGATTGGTATAAAGTCCCTAACTTGTCTCACAAAGCCTTTGCCGTAGCTTCCCCTGATACATTCAGCAATACTGAATTTGAGACACACAATCATATTGTGATCTTTGCCTTCCGATCCAACTTCTTCCATTGTTCATCGGACACTCCCGTTGGTTTAGTACCTAGATCTACCGCGATCCACTGATCTTTATCCACCAACAGATCCTCCATCTTGAGTTTCCATAACTCAAAACTCTGACCATTAAATTTCTCGATCTCTATCTTTACACTACTCACCATCTTCTCTGACCACCAGAATCGATCTTGCATATCTCCCACTGAACAGGGTCTACCGCAGGCTTGAATGAAACCCCTCAGCAGCAAAGGAATCCCCTTGAAGCCAAAACAGCTCCGATACCAAATGTAGGTTTTAACCCCGTACATAAATTACCTGCATATGAATTCTGAAACACATAAAATAAGCATTGTGAGAGCATAACACATAAAACACATATACATAGATATTTTCCCTTGGATCCCAAAATCGAGACTACCAACTTGATTTTTCATTATGTTCCTTTCAATGTTAAAATACATATTCATATATGTTGAAGCATCCAATACCATGGATCGAAAACCATCGTGTCCAAAACCATGTGCGAAAATCATGCAAAAAACCATAGATAGGTCTGCCCAACCTAATATAGGGTCAAAAACCAAAAATTTTACCTACAACCCTCAAACCCTCTGTGACTCCCCCCACTACGCAATCGGTGCAACGAAGGGGGGGTCTCCGCCCCCCTTCTAACCCCCTTGGTTAACTATGTGGGCTAGTCGTGGAAATAATATAACACAACCCAACATTGGGGTGGGGGGTCACAGGGGGGGTAGCTAGCCCCTCTCTACAAGGTCCGGGGCAACGCCTTGGGGAGATTATTTTTTGGACCCATGGTTTTCACACATGGTTTTGGGCGCGATGGTTTTCGGTCCATGTTATTGGATGCTTCAGTATCTATATATATGTATTATAACATTGAAAGGAAAAAATGAAAAAATTAATTTGGTAGTCCTGATTTTGGGATCCAATGGAAAATCTTTGTGTATATTTGTTTTATGTGTTATTCTCTTGCCTTTGTTTATTTTCTGTTTTATAATTCATATGTAGGTAATTTATGTACGGGGTTAAAACCTACAGAAAAAACCACCAAATCTTGTTGTTGTTATTGATGTAAATAAGAGCATCTACTATATTACATTAATCTATTTTGTGAGTACCTACTCACGGGAAACACCAACTACCTTTGATTGTTTGCGAGCACCAACTAGTAGGAAGCACAAACTCCCTCCTTTCGTAGACACCTGTCCAGTTTACTAGAAGCACCATGTGAAGAAAAACCTCACGGATTTTTTGCAAGTACCAACTTGCATCTTGTTGGATTTTTGAAAGCTAACTTGCAGGAGGAACCAACCCCCAAGCCTTCTCAATAACCCACTAGAGATTGAAGCACCAACTTCCTGTATGTAGACATCAACCCACACTCAAATAGGAACTATATGTTCTCTATAATTGGTAGCCACTCTGCATGGTTTCAGCTTTGTTATCTCCTCACTCTGCTCACTCTGCACACTCTACAACAACCCATTGATCTGTTCAACAATAGTCACTCATCGTAGTCCACACAGCTCTGTTCTCTGCTCTTCATAAGCACTAACCTAGGTCTCAACTTATTCCTCTCCACAACACACACACACACAATTATTTGCCTTCTTTCTTTGTACAGGAACCTTCGGCCTTTTTCGCAACACAAACACATTCGTCCTTTCCTACATAGGTGACTTTAGCCTTTCTCACATTAGCGCACAGACAAATTCTGCCTTTACTCACAGCAACACAGCTCTCGGGGTCTCTTACCTCTGCATAGGCATTCTCGACCTTTCTTTGTGGAACTGGCTCTCTCTTAGCCTTACAGAGTAGTGCACTCACTCAAAGATTTTCCACTTAGCTCACTTGCAACAATGTTGGTTTCCCCCACTTTAATCATCTAATCTCATGGGTTTTGTTCCTCTACTGCCCCTCGATCAATGTTGCCACTCTCTCCTGTATTCACATTGTGCAAGTGTACATCGACATGGATCTACCATTGTCGCGTCTGACTTGGTCTCTACCACTAAGTTAACTATTAGAGTGGGCAATTGACAGTTTCTGCATAGTGAGAATGAATTCTCAGTCCTCCTGCACATTCCACCAAGCACAATCCTCTCTGTGAACATATCTCCTATCACTGAGGCTCTCCATGCTTATTCATGGTTTCACTTGGCCTGGTTGTCCTTTGGCATGGCTTCTCAACAGTACTTAGGAATGACATTCCTTGCCATTTTTGCATCTTGTGTCTATTTCTTATCACAATGAAAAAATAATAATCGACCTTGTAGACCCTCATCGCATGATTGCATGGAGCTCCATGCTAAGAAATTAATTCTTAGATGACCTCAAGGCAGACCTAACACTCCTTCCGAAATATCATGGTACTTGCTTCCTTGACCCAACGATATTTGATAGTTTCCATTACTTCTGAGACCAACTCCTCTCTTGACACATTAAATCTCGCAGTCGCTGACCCATACACCTTTACCTGTTTGTACTACACTATCAGACAAATTCCACAGTGTTACACCACAGTGGTGCAATGTTCCTACTAGGGATAATCTTCATTTGCTATCGCTCTGCATACTTGGCTATATGGATTTACATGACTAGGTTCCTACCTAATATTGGAAGCTCCCTCTATCTGAACTTTTTCAATAACCAACTATTTTGAAGTTCTGCTATCCTAATCCTTTGATTTCCGATCTCGTTCTACTTAGCCCTCACAGTGCACTTCTCACCATAGGATCGCTTCCTGTGACCTTCTGCTTAGCATTAAGGTGCTAAGCCTTCAGACTCTTGCCAGTGGACATTCTCCCTTTATTAAATGATCTGCGCCCTTGGTTCTTTGAACTCTCGTGACCTGGTCCCAAGCCAATATCAAAAGCCCTTCTATATCGAAACTTTTCAATACTCTAACTCTTATAGAGTTATTATTTTTTCAAACTCCGATAGCCGACTTTCAATCTGACATCATCACTCCATGTGGAGACTCCTTAGTGGTGACACGTGTCACATGGTTCTAGCCCATTAGCCTACCCAATAAGGTTGAATATGGCTACCACATGTCCTATCGTATCGCCATCTCATCCTGATGTCAATTGCCACTTGTCCCTTATCAAAGCTAATAAGATCCTGTTGTGTGTCCTTATCGGAGTCAATCACATGCTACCATGTGTCCTTATTGAGGAGAGAGAGGAGGACCCGTGAACCTTAGTTTTGTACCAAAATCCTTTGTTAATTCTCTTTTGGCATTCCTTAGTGATTTTAAAGGCTTATTGACACTTATTGATATCACAACATTTTAAAGGTTCGTCACTTGATCAAGTTCCGATGTTGCGATCTCCTATATGTTGATGCTCTGATACGCCGATCTTTAGGATTTCAATATCCTCCAACCTTCGACACAACCTAATTCGACATTCTGATATCATTGGTATGCTGAGCTACAACATTCCAATGCACGGATAGGTCAATCTCCGGGGTTTCGATCTCCTGATGCACCGATACACTGACCTCTAATCACTGATGCGTTGATATGTTGGCCTTCGATCGTCGATGTGTCGATATACTTGCCTTTGATCACCGATACGTCGATATGTTGACCTCCGATCACTGATGCACCTATATGTTGATGTTCCGATCTTCTGATCTTCCATATGATAGACCTTAGATATTGTAGCCTTCTTAGGACTTCAAGTCCTTGATCATCGGTAGGCCATAACATTTGAACTAGGAATCCATTTTTGGACTTCCACATATCGTTGGAAAGATATTCGAAAGCACTTTCGAATGGAGAGGGTCTAATGTATGCTTTTATCCTATCTTCTACCTCGAATATGAATCCAAAATATCTACCTCTCTTATGCTCCTTGACTCTCCGGACAACTAAACTCACCATTACCAAGGTGATCCTTTGGATAAAGACTGCAACTACCATGGACTTCTATTTGGTCCATCATTTTAATCATCAGTTTATGGCTTCTCCAATAAGCCTACTATTGTGATGATTCTATACATGAAGCTTGCAACTACCATGAGATTCATCTTCCAGTAATTTTTTTGGCGTGCGGACAAAATGTGTCAAAAGTGTTTTCTTTTGGTCCATACCATCAATTATCAAACCCAAATATTTATTTGGATTATCATTACAATTTTTTTCTATGTTTATACAATTTTTTTCTTTCACTTGTTTTCTGATTGTGATGCTCTTGAAGTTCTTTGACAATGGAATCTGCACATAAAATAAAATAAATCTATTAATAAATATATTTACATAGTTGATAACTATCCAATTTTTAAAAATAAGTTATGAATTCATACTTCTTTCCGCCCGTTGAAATTTATCTCTTTTTGATTTAAGAGAAGCAAATGTACTGCAAATCCCCATCCTTATCTTCTTAGGAATACGAACATTGTTGAATTCGTTCCTCCATGTCCTCGTAAAATATGAATATGTAATAAAATGACCATCTCCTTCAACATCTTCTGCATATTCTATGTATGAGTTGTAGATTTCTTGTCTTGAGAAATTATCTGGAATATGTATTTGTCTTTATTTGGCATACACTCTCCATGCTTTGAAAAGAAGTCTTCCATCCATGACATTGCAGTAATTTTTGATGGTCCAACCTCTATTTTATAACCTACTTCTGAATAATATGTAGGGTCTTTTTCTAGTCTTTCTTGGATTCTTGACAAACAAAAATTACCAACTGAATGCAACATTTTGAAATCCTTTCTACAGATCAATACATTCCCAATATGATAATCATAACCTGCCAGGGTAGTTTGCATGTAACCCACCAAAAATGAATTTTTTGTGCTTTTATTCATTGACAAATATTTCTTCCTTTGCTCCAAAGAAAACATGAAATCCATATGTTTCAAGGAATCCTTTCGATAACATTCCCTTGAAATCAGATCACCGACATAACTTCTACTTGTGATATATTATGTCCTAACCCTTGTATAATTGGAATATTTTGGATTGATATGAAAAGGCCTACTCCTATTCCTGGATACAATATTTTCTTGCAACGTCTCCCTCATTTCGTTATTATCTACAGAAGAATTTTCATTATTAGTAGTAGGAATATTATACTGACGAAGATAGTTATAAAATTCATCACCATCATTGCTTGGAAAATATTCATTACGATCCTCACATGAAGGAAATTCTTCACTACCAACATCTGCACTTTTGAAATCCTGACTCAGACAAAATTCTTCACCATCTTCATCCCTAATTTTGAAAACCTCCCTTGGAGGACTCAATTCATCATCACCATGACTACCTTTGAAACACTTAGAGAAAATGCATTATTGACATTTGTGCCTCTAAAATTATCATTTGTAAGAAACTCTTCATCCTCCCCTTCATCACTAGTGCTCGCATAATCCTTAGGATTATGACTAAGTGGAAAATATGACTCTCTATTAATAGGCAAATTATCATTTGCACGAAAGTGTTCATCCTCCCCTTCATTAGTGGTGGTTTCATAATCCTTGGGATTAGGAACAAGTGGAAACTTTGAATTTCTATTTAATGGAAATTGTTTATCCTCCCCTGCTGATCTGGAATTTATCCAAGACAAAGAATTAAAGGTATTATAGACTCATGTGCATGGGTGTGCCTATGTTACTTTATTCAGTGGATCGATAAGATTGCTAGAATACATAGACATTGAGGCAGTTAGAGAAAACATAACAATCAAACATGTAAACACAATAAGTTTAATAAGGAGTTCACCTAATGCTCTTGGGCTATGTCTCTTGGTCCAGCCTTCAGTGGTGGCCTCTCTATTATGTTTTCAAGCAGAGCTTTTAAAACAGTGAGCTCAATTCGAGTCTCACTAACAGATAAAAGTCAGTAGGAATGGAGTGCACAGACTCTCCTTACTGAAACTCGACCTCTAATGGTCACGGTAGTATGACAGGCCTATGCTGAGGAGTTTGCTTGAACCTCTCAAGCCTTCTATGGAGTACACAGACTCTCTGACTCTCTCTGGCTCTGTTTGGCTTGATGCTGCCTTCAGGTCAGCTTGGCTTCTACTCTCTGTTCTCTGCTCTTAGCTTTCTGCATCTAGCTAACTCTTGTCACTACCTCCCTATGTCTCTGTCAGTTCGTGGCTTTAAAGCCAGTCTGTTCTTTGACTGTTCGTTTCTGCTTCCCAGCCTTCTGGTTTCCCTACCTTTGTCCATTCGAATTCCTCTACTCTGCGTCATCATCACTAGGTAACGCCTCGCAGGGAGGTGGCCACCTGTTTCCTAACAAACTAGGTGTCAGATTCCTTGAATCATATTTGAATGGCCGTTAATTATGTTTGCTTCAAGATCACCCATGAAGCATGAGTCGTTTGCCAACTCATCGTCCACGTCAGACTTCAAATCCCCTGTAATCTTGCTTTATAACCTCGCCAAATCTGGTCATTTATCGGGATGCGGCTCTACCGTTGATCTAGGCCCCCCAGATCCTATGGTCATCGTTCGTATCGGGCGGGCAAGTTGCATGATGTTTACCTATCCAATGTGGGCAATTTTCTCTCTCATCTGCCAAATGCGCGTCGCTCGATGTGTGGCATTAGGCGGGACTTAGTCAAAACTACTTATTGCCTCGAGGCCTTTCGATATCCTGTTGGTTTGTGGAATCCTGCGTTGCGGAACCAAATGCATTACTTTTCCGCATTTTATAGTCATTTCGGGTCTGAGCACTTCGAGGCTTTCCTTCACTGAGGGGGACACCCTGCGATACGTGATTAGCACTAAGTGCTAATCGCGTATCAGAATCTACCTCCATTTCTCGAACTAGCCTCTGGTTTTGCCAATTTGTGCCAGGGCATGTTACCATGGGCCAATGGTCTACGCGCTCGACCGAGGGTCCTCGTTGCTCCGCTCTGACCACAATTTCAACTGTCACAAGGATTCCTTCTGATAGCTTGATTTTTCTAAGACTTGACTCTTTTGGCATAATTTGAAACAGTCATGAAAACTTAGAGAGTGTTTAGGATCCAATTCGGATCACGACCTTCCCACTAAAAAAGCGTTTGGACCACCAAAATTTGGTTTTATTTTAAGCATCAATCAAGTGAGGGTATTGATTCCTCGCTTGCTCAATTTCCATCCATTTTTCACTGCTTCGGTTTGAACCTTTGAGTCTAATCCTGAGGTACTCAACATCCCCTCTCCACGTAGTTCTCACCTTCCAGTCCAGAACTGTATCTTCCTGCAACTCATTAAGATATTCTGGCAATAGATCATCAATAGAAGGCAATTGACTTTGCTCTTCAAGATCTTCAATTAATGAAGGTTCAAATAGTCTCAAGTTGTTTGCATTAACAACTGAGTAGATCTGCATGTAAGCTCGTAAATCAAGGCGAAAAGAATTCTCACTAATCTTCTCCAGTATCTTGAAAGGTCCATACCTTATTGGCTTCAGCTTCTTACCTTCACCTTGCATTCTGTCTTTGCTGATATACAACCAGACTTGATCACTAACTTGGAACTATGCTCCATTCGATGCTTTTCATGCCCTGCCTTGTACTTGGCTTGGCTCTTTTCTAGCTGTTCCTGTATTGCCTGGTGAATCTCTTGGATTTGTTCAATGAACTTGGTTTCCTTGTCCACATCACTGTGTCCATCAACTGCTATGTCTTTACCAAAGAAAAAATCCAAGGAAGACCTTGGTGTGAAACCAAAACAGGTCTCAAAAGGAGATCTCTGCGTAGAAGAATGTTTAGCTCGATTGTAAGCATGCTGCACATAACATAAATGTTCATCCCAAAGTTTGGTATGCTTGCTGTAATAGCCTCTGAGAAATTGGATCACTATTTTGTTAACCACTTCTGTTTGCCCATCTGTTTGCAGATGAAAAGTTGTACTCTTCTTCAGCCTGGTGTCCATCAATTCCCACAGATTCGACCAAAATTTCCCAACAAATCGGGTATCTCGATCAGATATAATGGAAGTGGGTAATCCAAAATGAACCCATTCATGCTGAAAGAAAAACTTTGTAGTTTGTTCAACTGTAATTTGTTTGTTACACAGTATTAAAATACACATTTTGCTGAACCTATCCACAACAACATACAAATAGTCATGACCTTTCCTAGATTTAGGTAGTCCTCCAACGAAGTCCATGGAAACACTTTCCCAAGGATGAGAAGGAACTAGTAGTGGAGTGTACAAGCCCAGCTTTCTATTATTGGGTTTGCTTTTAGCACACATGGTACACTCTCTTACATATCTAGAAACCGTCTCATTCATTTTTTGCCAATAACAAAATCTTTGCAGCTGTGAAATTGTTTTACTTACACCAAAGTGACCTGATATTAGAGAAGTGTGTGCTTCTCGAATTATCTTTACTCTTTCAGTTTGTGGAATGCACAGCTTCCCAAAATTATACAAGAGTTGTTCCTTAACATGATAGTCCAATTCTCCTGCTTGTTTGCCTTGACTTAAAGTTGCATATACATCTTTAAAATATATATCTTGAGCATATTGTTCAATGTAGCTTTCATGCAATACTGAATTATGCTTAAGTATAGTAGATGCATTTATAATTGGTCTGGACAACATGTCTGCAACTTTATTGTGTATGCCCTTTTTATATCTGATGACAAGATGAAACTGTTGTAGAAAACCCATCCACCTATAGTGTCTTGACTTTTGTAACTTAGTTTGGGAGTGTAAATATTGAAGTGGTTGATAATCATTATGTATAACTGTCTCTTTTCCCATTAAATAATGTTTCCACTTTTTCACACTCTGTACTAATGCATATAATTATTTATCATATGTGGGATAGTTAACTATTGCAGAATTAAATGTCTTAGAATGATAACATATGGGTTTACCATGCTGCGTCAACACTGCTCCCATGGCATAGTCATTGGCATCTGTTTCAATCTCAAATGGTCTTTGAAGATCGGGCATTACTAGTACTGGTGCTGTACTAATATTTTCTTTCAAGGTGTTGAAGGCTTTCTGTTGTTTGCCTCCCCACTGAAACACCTTGTTCAATCTTGTTAAAGCATGTAAGGGAGCTGCAATTAAGGAAAAGTTAGAAATAAAATTTCTCCAATATTGTGCTGCTCCTAGGAAGCTTCTAACTTCTGTAGTAGATTTGGGCTTAGGCCAGTTTACAATGACTGTAACCTTAGAGGGATCTATATTCAATTCAACACCCCCTACTATATGACCCAAATAATTCAAAGATGTTTTGCCAAATTCACATTTTGAGAGTTTAACATAAAGATTTTCTCATTTCAAAATATCTAGTGTCTGCATAACATGATTTAAATGTTCTTTCCACGTTCTCTGAATATAAGAATGTCATCTAGATATACAATAACAAAATCATCAAGAAAAGGTCTGAGTACATCATTCATTACTCTCATGAAAGTAGCAGGAGCATTAGTTAAGCCAAAAGGCATAACCAGCCACTCATACAATCCCTGCTATTTTTTGAAAGCAATCTTCCATGCATCTTTCTCTGCAACTCTGACCTGATGATATCCACTACGCAAGTCTAACTTGGAAAAATAAACAGCTTCTTTTAACTGATCTAATAGATCATCTATGCGAGGAAGTGGATAACGCTTTTTGATCGTTATCTTATTTAGTGCTCGGTAATCAATGCACATTCTCCACGAGCCATCTTTCTTTCTCACCAAAATAATTAGAGAACCACATGGTGATGTGCTAGGCCTAATGAACCCCTTCTTGAGTAGCTCTTGTACCTGCCTCTTGATTTCTGCATTCTCTAAAGTGGACAACCTGTACATTCTAATGTTAGGAAATGGAGCATCTTGCTACAAATTAATATCATGCACTATTTCCTTTTTGGGTGGCAGACCTTTAGGTTCTTGAAACAATATATCATATTCTGAAACAAATTTTTCTAAATCAGCTTGTTGTTTAGCATCAAAACCCTCAAATACATTGGTTTTATCAGGTTTATTTTCCTTTACAACCATTAGTAAAAATTGTTTGCATGAATTTACAATTCTCTTCATCTACCCTAAGTTTATGAGAGTATAATTATTTTGAGTTTATGAGCTCTTACAATATATTCAATTCCATCTTTAACGAGTTGATACTTGTTCTCAGCTCTATAGAAAGTATCTTTTCTATCATACAAGTAATTACTTCCTAAAACAATTCCACATATATCCAAAGGAACTATATCTAACTCAACCTCATCTACAAATGTTGACCCAAAAGAAAACCTAAGTTTACATTGTCTAGTCACTTGTAGTTGTGCTTTATCACATAACCAACCTAATGGATATGGCTTTTTGTGAGGTGTGGTTAGTAATCCCAACTTCTTTACAATTGCTTCAGAAATTAAATTTACTTGTGAGCCACTATCAAACAAAGTATCAATATTTTGATGCTTGGAAACAACTTGAATATGAAAAAGATCATGTCTTTTCCTCTCATTTTCTTCATTATCAGTAAATTGTGCAGAATTACTAATAGATGCTTCAGAATTTTTACCTTTTATACCTATGGCCGCAATTGTTGTTTCATCTCCTGAGTCTAACCCCAAATCCTTTTGAATAGCTGCAGTAGTCTTCTTCCTTTTTTCCTCGCTTTTCTTGGGTTTTCAGCTCCGGATGCAGAATCCAACAGTGTTCATCATCATGCCCATCCTTCTTATAGTAAGTGCATGAAGACTTGGTCTTTTGTACAGTATTTGTCTTCCTCTCTTTCCATTTTTGTTTTCTTTTCTCCTTATTCTTGCTTGTAGTGGGTTTGGATGATCCCCCAACTTTTGGGTTCTCGTTCTTACCTCTAGCTTCTAGATGTGTAGCCTAAACGGATACCTCATCTATGCTAGTGGGATTAAACATGAGGATAGTGTGCCTCATGTAGTTGTGTAGATCACCTATATACTTCAGTAGAGTCATAGGTGAGTCTAAATAAATTCCTAGAATCAAAGCTCTTTTCCTAAATTCTTGGGTGTAACCGTATACACTTTGCCTTTTTATTTGTTGAAGAGTTTGCCAGCTCATCATGGCTTGCTGCATATAGGCTAGTGGGTAGAATTGCTTTTTAATTGCAGAAACAAATTCACTCTAGACAAAAAGAATCTTACCATGTTTCTTCATGTCATCTTATGTCCTTCCTTCCCACCATACCAAGGCAGTGCCCCTAAGGTGTAGGTTGGCCAGCTGAATCTTACTCTTGTTTGAATCAATGCTCTGTACTCTACAATAAACATCAATCTGTCTGATCCAGTTATCCAGGTTCTCTGCATTCAACTCTCCATCATATATTGGTAAATCAAATTTAACATCTAATTTAATCAAAGATGTCTTATTTTTATTTTCAGGGCTATTAGGAGGTGTGAGAATTTTTTCTTCTTTCCCTTTTCCTTTAGAGTGGTCATGGAGGGGAGATTCTTCTACTCCTTTGTCTTGTTTGGAGTTTGATCAATCTTCATCTCTATTTTTCTTAAATTCCCTATACATTTCCTCCACCATGGATCTCATGGTCATAAAACTATCCATGAACTGGGGGTCTGATTCCAAAGGACTTTCTTCTGACATTTTCCTCTTATAATAGACTCTTCCAACTTCTGTGTTAGCTTCAACCAGCTCTCCTTCTCCTAATTTAAGCTTTGATCTAGTTAGCATTCAACAACAAAATCCAGCACAAGCTTGTCTAACCTTAGTAACCTAGAGCTCTGATACCACTTGATTTGGAATTTATCCAGGAAAAAGAATTAAAGGTATTACAGACTCATGTGCATGGGTGTGCCTATGTTACTTTATGCAATGGATCGATACTATTGCTACAATACATAGACATTGAGGCAGTTAGAGAAAACATAATAGTGAAACATGCAAATACAACAAGTTTAATAAGGAGTTAACCTAATGCTCCTGGGCTACGTCTCCTAGTCCAACCTTCAGTGGTGGCCTCTCTATTATGTTTTCAAGCAGAGTTTTTACAACAGTGAACTCAATTCGAGTCTCACTAATAGATAAAAGTCAGTAGGAATGGAGTGCATAGACTCTCCTTACTAAAACTCGACCTCTTATGGTCACGGTAGTATGACAGGCCTAAGCCGAGGAGTTTGCTTGAACCTCTCAAGCCTTCTGTGGAGTACACAAACTATCTGACTCTCTCTAGCTCCGTCTGGCTTGATTCTGCCTTCAAGTCAGCTCGGCTTCTACTCTCTATTCTCCACTCTTAGCTTTCGGCATCTAGCTAACTCTTGTCACTGCCCCCTGTATCTCTGTCAGTTCGTGGCTTTAAAGCTAATCTGTTCTTTGACTGTTCATTTCCGCTTCCCGGCCTTCTCGTTTCCCTACCTCTGTCCACTCGAATTCCTCTGCTCTATTTCATCATCACTAGGTAACGCCTCACAGGGAGGTGGCCACCTGTTTCCTAACGAAATGGGTGTTAGATTCCTTGAATCATATTTGAATGGCCATTAATTCCATTTGCTTCAAGATCGCCTGTGAAACACGAATCATTTTCCAACTCATCGTCCACGTCGAACTTCAAAACCCTGTAATCTTGCTTTATAACCTCACCAAATCCGGTCATTTATTGGGATGCACCTTCGCCATTGATCTAGGCCCCCCAGATCCTAGGGCCATCATTCGTATCGGGTAAGCAAGTTACATGATGTTTACCTGTCTAATGCGGGTGGTTTTCTCTCTCATCCGCCAGACACGTGTCGCTCGATGTGTGGCATCGGGCGGGACTCAATCAAAACTTCTCACCGCCTTGAGGCCTTCTGATATCCTACCGGTTAGTGGAATCCTACGTTGTAGAACTGAATGCATTACTTTTCCACATTTTATAGTCATTTCGGGTCCGAGCGCTTCAGGGCTTCCCTTCACTAAGGGGGATGCCCTGTGATACATGATTAGTGCTTAGCATTAATTGTGTATCAGAATCTACCTCCATTTCTCGAGCTAGCCTTTGGTTTTTCCAATTTGTGCTAGGGCATGTTACCATGGGCCAACGGTCTGTGCGCTCGACCGAGGGTCCTCGTTGCTCCGGTTTGACCACAACTACAACTGTCACGAGGATTCCTTCTGAGAGCTTGATTTTTCTAAGACTTGACTCTTTTGGCATAATTTGAAAGAGTCATGAAAGCTTAGAGAGTGTTTAGGATCCAATTCGGATCACCTACATCAGTCGTGCTCTCATAATCCTTAGGATTAGGACTAAGTGGAAAATTTGAATCTCTATTTACTAGAAATTGTTCATCCTCACCCTCCCCTTCATTAGTGGTGCTCTCATAATCCCTAGGATTAAGAATATGTGGAAACTTTGAATCTACAAATTCTTCATCCCCCCCATCATTAGTGGTGCTCTCATAACCCTTAGGATTAGGAATATGTGGAAACTTTTACTTTGCAAATTATTCACCCCCTATTTTTGGAATAATTAGTATTTCTAAGAAATGCTAACCCTTTAGGTTTGGTAGCTAACCTAGAAACAACAGTTAAAACAATTCACTATTTTTCCTATGAACGACAGATAAGAGAAAGATTATAAGGAACCAACCTGTAACTTCTGCTTGATTCCTTGCTTGATCCCTCTCTCCCTTGACTAATCTCGTTTCTCCTCCTCGTACTTAACACGCTTGGAGAGTACCTGTGTAATTATAGAAACAAAGACCCGTCAAAGCATAATGATCCATAATTCATAAATAACATAGAATCGAAAGTATGATAAACATATGAATGCATTGATAGATTACACAAACATAGGGGAAAACTCTTGAAAAGATTTATTAATAGAAAGAAGGATTACAACCCATGAGTTCAATCCAGCGCCATCCTTTCGGCGTCAGACCTTCTTCACCTCATGAACAACAAGAAATTCCAACATTACCACAATACTTAGCCTCAATACTAAAACCTTCAGAACCTCCTTACAACTCAGAACTATTCAGCTCCTAGATCTCTTGGATGAGTGATCCATTTATAGATGAGTGAAGGAGGTTGGGTCATCAATGATGATGATGAATGCCTTTCTATTTTTAGGAATTGGTTCCATGAAAGAGGGAGATAAGAGGTTGATGTTTCCTAATTCCTTTTGTCATCCTTGGGCGAACTCAGAGGGGTAGGTGGCACTTGAGAAGCTTCTAGAGGTTTCCATGAATAACTGATTCTTCAAACTCTCTCGGAACTTTGCCCAAGCTCTCTCATCGCATGCTAAAGAGGCCCTAAGTGCGATGCATAGCACTTAGTCAGTGTGGAACCTGCAATGCATTGCAGCCTAATGAAGGGCTTCATGCAATGATCTCTTTAGAGACACTTTTTGGATGAATTTTGTGATGGAACTTCTTTGGGAGTGAGGCGTTTAGATGACTAAGTTCTTTAGGGCATGAAACAACTATATTAGGGGTTGATGATACCTAATAACATCGACATATAAGTTGGGGTTGATGTGCCCAAATAAATCTGTAACACCCCCCCTTCATTCGTGCTCTCTAATAATTATTAGGATTAATACTATGTCGAAACTTTGACTCTGTAAATTCTTCATCCCCCACTTCATCAGTGTTGTTGTCATAATACTTAGGATTAGGACTATATGGAAACTTTGAATTTGCAAATTCTTCATCCCTCCTTCATTAGTGGTTCTCTCATAATCCTTAGGATTAGGAGGAAGTGGAAACTTTGACTCTACAATTATTTATCTCCCCATTCATCAGTGGTGCTCTCATAATCCTCAGGATTAGGATTATGTGGAAACTTTGACTTTGCAAATTCTTCATCCCACCTTCACCAGTGGTGCTCTCATAATCCTTATGATTAGGAGGAAGTGGAAACTTTGACTTACGAAATTCTTCATCACCCCCTTCATTAGTGTTGCTTTCATAATCCTTAGGATTAGGACTATGTGGAAACTTTGACTTTGGAAATTCTTCATCCCCCCCTTCATCAGTGGTGCTCTCATAATCCTTAGGATTAGAGGAAGTGGAAAAATTGACTCTCTTTTCAAAGGATATTCTTTTTCCTGCCCTTCATCAATGTTGCTCTCATCATGCTTAGGATTAAGACCATGTGGAAAATTTGTCTCTCTATTCATAATGAAATAATTCCTATTACATTCATCAAAATGAATAGACTTGTTGCATGACGAAGATGTCGATGGTAAAGAAAGAAAAACTTCACTATCAAAAGAATCCATGACCTTCAACCAGAAGATGTCGAATGATACAAATGAACTCTCTCCCAATGACAATATATAACTTAGAGATTGGGAATTTCCCTCTAAAGTTTTCCCCCAAAATTTTTCACCGAAAATTTTCCCTCCATAGTTTCCCCCCAAAAACTTTCACTGAAAATTTTCCCTCCAAAAGTTTCATTTTTAAATATTTCGAGGGAAAATTTTAAGAATGGAGTTTTTTATTAAAGTTTATAAACCTTGGTGAATCTTACTAGTCCCTAATATGGAAATTGTAAAATGTTTTCCAATATTTTTGTAAAAATATTTGTATTTCTTTTGATTTTATATTAGTCTAAATAAAATTTTGGCTATTTTTAAGGTAAAATAATTTTATACTATAAAATGTGGGCAAATCACTTTTAGAGAAAAATGGAAATTGATGAATCCTTTTTTCTGGAAAAAGCATGGAAAATTATGCGAATATTAGCCCCTAAAAGTTTCCCTAAATATTTCCCTCCAGAATTTTCATCTATAATTTACTTGAAAACATATTACTAAACTTTTGATTTTGGAAAATTTCACCCTAGTTTCTATTCAAAATATTGTTAGAAACTCAAAATAATTTTTCTATTTAAATTATTTAACATTGACAATGTAAGTAAATTATTTTTTATAATTAATTTTCTTTTATCCCATAATGAATGAAAACTAACCTAAAGCTATAGTATATATATATATATATATATATATATATATATATATATATATATATATTAAGTTTAATCCCACATTCAAGAAATGATAAATCAATCCCATAATCACTGCTCTGAAATAAAATTCATCATTTCTATTCATCACATCACATAAAGTCTTCTGGGTCTTGCTAAAAAGTTTGGAGCAATTTTGCAGAGGAGCTGCATTATCATAGATAGCACATTCAACATGAGTTCTACGCATTTTAAAGGTTAGTTTTCTTTCTATCTCGACTATTTACACATGAATTTGGGGAAATTTTGTGTTTTTAAGGGAAAAACCACATAAAATCTATTTTCTTTTATATTTTTAGAAGGGCGAAAAGGAAAAAAACACAATTTTTTAGGATTTTTAGGAGAATTTTTTTTTTTTGAAATGAAAAATGGGTTTTATTTATTTTTTTCCATTTTTTTTTTGGCATTAAAATTATTGCATGGAAAAAAAAACGAGAAAAATTTGTTCAATTAAATAAAAAAAAATTGTCATATATTTGTAATTTGATTTTTTTTTGTTTTTTGTTTTTTAATTGAAATTATATTTATTAAACACTATTAATAAAATTTTATTATATTTTTTATTTTTATTTTGTTTGTTATTTTAAATTGATTTTTTTTTAATTAAAATATATATGTTTGAAAATATTAAAAATTTTAATTAAACAAAAATATTTAGAAATATTTTTTTATTTTTTTTTATAAATTTATTTGTTATATGTTTTTTAAATTTTTAAAAAATAGTTTATAAAATTAAAATTATTAGTTTTTTTTGTTTTTATTTTATTTTATTTTTTATTTAAAATTACAATTTTAATTTAAAAAAAAAAATTAAAAAAATTCGTCCGTTTTTCTGCTGGTCGGGGGCCTGAGCAGGTGGAGTGGGTTGGGTGCAACACCCCTCCACCCGCCGGGGCCCTTGGTCAATGGCCAGAGGACCCAATTTTTTTTTTTAAATTAAAATTGTAATTTTAATTTAAAAAATATTAAAATTAAAATTAAAATTTTAATATCTTTCTTTTTGCTAATGCAAGAGTCGTGCCTTCAATTCATTAATAAAGTACAAAATATACAACAAACCACAAGGAGTTGTGGACCAAGGAGGAGACCCCCAAACCCAACAGTGAACAAGCCCAAGGCTAATCCCCTACCTGGAAAACCCTACATCTATTTTTTTTTAAAAGTCAAAAAACGAAGAAGAAGCCTGCAGCGGAGCCAAAAAAACAAGCCTTCCTCTTGAGACCAAAACCTCCCAACAAGAAGAGGAGCATAAACTCTAACCACTAACTCTCAAACATGCCGCCTTAAAAGTCACTTTTGTTGAAGAACCCGCCGACCCAATCCGACGACAGAGGACTAACACGCCCAATAGAACAGTGGAAACTTTACCCGCCAATCCGACCAACTTGCACGATCAATCGGAGCCGTCGATTCGCCTCTCTTGATCCAACGGTAGAGGTTCATATCGCGATGGCCATAATGCTGAACTTTAGCTTGCGATGAGGGCAGTATTTTGGTCGACCCCACCGCCACGTGTAATCTACTGTATGGGATCGCTTCCAAAACGAAAATACCACTTACTGCAAGCGAGGCCCACGATCACCGGAAAACAACCCTCAACCTGGTATAACGATCACGGGCAGATAAGCCATGGTAATACGACAACCAACTGTTCTCGTGGACCCACCAACTAGCACGATCCATACACATTGTTGATCCTCTGTGCGAAATCCTACGGTTGAGGAACATATCGCTCCGATCAACATCGCCAAACATTAGTGTGCAATCAGAGCGGTATTTCCTCCGGTCCCTCTGCCACGTGGTGTTCACTGAATGGGATCACTGCAAAATAGGGAAAACTGCTTCTCGCTCACGAGGCTTGCGATCATCCCTAAACCACTCAAGCTGTGGTATTCTGAACAAAGGCAAAAGAGTCAGGATTTTGGGGACGCCACGGGATCTCTGCATCCAGTCGCTCGCGCTATCTACTTTACCTGTGCTAATGTGAGGGGAGGAATTCACTAGCCTGCTTGAAACCCACAGAAAGAAAACTCCCACTTTGCCACCACTAATGATCTGTTTGATCGAATTGCTCCAAATAGCAAAGGTCCTCCGAACAACATCATGCACGAGCATAACACTCGTTGGGTAATCAAACATGTACACTCCGTTGATCATGACGTTTCTGAGTCATCTATGTTCTCCTCCATGGCCCTGCTCCAAAACACCAACCAATCTTCCTTAGCTTGATCGTGGCACTTCACTTTTAACCTATTCAGAGGGATATCTTGCCATTCCATTGCAAACCTATTTTCTGTGCAGTTCACTCCTTGATTGGCCAGAAGATCTGCCAGTTTATTGGCCAATCTGCGTACATGTTTAAAATTAACTATATGGAGGAACAAAAGGTAGCTGTGGATTCGTTGAAAGATCTAAATTAGCCTCCAGTTCCTAGAGGCCTTTTCTAGCACCGTACCCCAACTTATTCTCTTGATCGAGTTAATGATTAACTTGGAATCAGCTTCCATAATCACATTGTGTCGATTATCCTGAATCATGAATTCTAAACAATGCTCCATAGCCATAACTTCTGCCATGTTATTGGTGGCTCTCCCAAGGTGACCATGGAAAATGAACAGAATATCTCCTCTTTCATCTCTTAAAACCCCTCCATGACCAGCAGTACCCGGGTTCCCCTTTGAGGCTCCATCAATATTAAATTTTACAAAACCCTTGGGGGGTGGGTGCCAAAAATCAAGCTCAGAGTCTCTAATGAGAGTCTTCCTTTCCAAGCCCTGAGGAACGAGACCCTACAACCCTAGCTACTAGAGAATCCTCAAATCTGGAGCCGAAGGAGGATTCTTAGGGAGATTTCGGACTATAGTACCCACGGTCTCCTAAAGTTGTTTTAAGATCTGATCCAAAAGGTGAAGGGATGGTTTTTTTACGTCCTTGAAGGTTCTGTTGTTCCTTTCTTTCCAAATATTCCAGATAATGAAGCTTGGCGTAAGAGCCCAAGCTGAATCTAGGACTTCATTATTCGAAAAGTTACTCCTCCACTTGTTAAGGGTATTGATGATGCTTTCTGAATCTCTATCAGACTGTTGGAAAATGGAGGCAAAAGAATCCCACAACCTGGAGGTAAAGGTGCAGTTGTTGAGGAGGTGCTCCATAGTTTCTTCTTGAGCTTCACAAAGCTGGCATCTGGAGGGCCCCAAAACTCCCCTCTTCCGGATGTTGTCCCAAGTCAAAATCTTCCTATGTTGGACCAGCCACATGAAAAGTTTAATTTTCATCCAACCTTGATGCCTCCAAAGTCTTTTCCATGCTACGTTCTGAGCCTGGGAGGCCAAGCCAAGGAGAATAAGTTTAGCTTCCTTGAGATTAAAGGTACCGTCGTTGTTGTTGCCCCATCTCAGCTAGTGATTCCCTTCTAACACTAAAATTTTCCTTCGATCTAACTCTTGCACTAGCATCTCAGCTCTATCTTTTGAGGGGTTGTCATTCCTAAAATCAAATTTGCTCCATTTTCTCCATTTTCCTGTACTGTTGGTTTGGTCCTATAAATCCTTAACCTTGTATAATACTTTAGTGTCTGTCTCTGCCTTAAGATCCTTAAATTCCTCTCTCAAAAGAATGGGTTCTTGTTGCCATCTATCTTCCCAGAACAGAGCTAAGTTTCCCTCTCTTATTTCCTA
This sequence comes from Pinus tabuliformis, assembly GCA_031772625.1. Taxonomy (NCBI): domain Eukaryota; kingdom Viridiplantae; phylum Streptophyta; class Pinopsida; order Pinales; family Pinaceae; genus Pinus; species Pinus tabuliformis. The sequence continues at coordinate 596,360,619 of CM062815.1, read as the reverse complement.
GAAGCCATTGTCCACAGTCAATCTTCTATTATCCCAGGACTTGTTCCAAATGTGAGATCCCTTAATATTTCCATCCATTCTAATATGGTCATTGCTATGCCATGAGTTGGCTTATTTTTCCTTCCAAATTATAGCCCATTGAGCCTTTGGTTCTTTTATCCAGCGCCACCATAATTTAGCCCCTAAAGATTTGGTTAAAATTTCCAGATCATCCAAGTGAAGACCCCCTTGTTTTTTGGGTTTGCATATTTTTTCCCAAGCTACCAAGGCCAATTTCTTATTTTCTTCCCCCTTGCCCTAGATAAAATCTCTCTGTATGGTTTTGAATATCTGCAAGACTCCTTTAGGTGCCGAGAGAGCGGAAAGAATGAAAACTGGGATTGATTGTAGAATAGCCTTCATGAGCACCAACCTACCAGCCAAGTTTAAGGTCCTCATAGTCCATTTCCTAATTTTGTCTTGTAATTTATTTATGACCAGCTCCCAGATGCTTTTGTGTAATGGCTTGGCAGTAAGAGGAACCCCAAAATATTTTGAGGGGAGGGAGTCCCTTTGAAAGTCGAGAATTTTAGCAATGTTTCTCTGAATGGCAATATTAGTATTGAAGAAAAAAATCTTGGATTTGGATAGATTAACCTCCATCCCTAAAGCCTTGGAAAAGTCATTTAGAATTTGTTTGTATGCGAGAGCTTCTTTGACTGTGGGTATTCCCTGCAGCATGGTGTCATCCACAAACTGTTGATGTGTCCAAGCCTGTCCCCTATCAGAAAGTTTGAGACCTTTGATCTTACCAACTTCTTTAGCATGCTTGATAGACCTGCCCAATCCTTCCATCATGAGGATGAAGAGAAAGGGAGAGAGTGGGTCCCCCTGTCTGAGGCCTCTAGAAGGAAGAAAAGATTTAGAAGGAGAGCCATTGACCAGAATTGAGAAGCTGGAGGAAGTGACCAGGGCCAAGACCCATCTCACCCAGTTGTGATCAAACCCAAAAGCAATAAGAACTTTCCTGATATAATTCCAATTCAGTTTATCATAGGCCTTGGCTATGTCTAATTGCATGATCATACCAGCCTTTCTGTTGCTAGTCAGAGAGTGAACCACCTCATGAGCTTGAATAATATTATTAAGAATTTTCCTTCCTTCCACATACCCAGATTGTTCCATAGAAACTAGGGTAGGAAGGAGAGGTTTGAGTCTGTTGGCCACCACTTTTGAGATAATCTTGTAAACCACATTGCATAAAGCTATTGGTCTAAACCTGTCAGAAGTTTGGGCTGCCTCCTGTTTAGGAATCAAGGTGATGAAGGAGGTATTCAGAGCTTTCAAAAGAGTTTTGTTCATTCTAGAATCTTATACAACTTGCAGAATAGCCTATTTTACTATATTCCAGCAACCCTTGAATAAATCAACATTGAACCCATCTGGGCCAGGTGCTTTACCATTCTGCATTTCCTTGAGCACGTCACTAACCTCTTCTTTTGTTACTGGCTTGTTAAGGTTGAAATTGTCTTCTCTGGACACCAGCCTAGGAATATGCTTCGTGAAGTCCCTGATGGAGTTTTCCCTGTCATGACAGGTTTCCTTGGCTATATCACGAAAGTGCTTAACAAGAACTGCTTCTATCTCTACATGAAAGTTGTGTTGATTACCTTCCTCATTCTTGATAAGTGAAATTCTATTGTGCGCTCTGTTAGCCATAGTGGATCTGTGGAAAAATCTGGTATTGAGTTCTCCTTCTTTGAGCCATTGAACCCTAGACTTTTGCCTCCAAAATATTTCCTCCTGTTTGCATAAATTCTCCCATTCATGATTATATTTGGTTGCCTGATCATTTATGGCTTCATCGAAGCCATCTGTGATAAGGGCTAGGTTGAGATCCTGCATTTTTCCCTCCACAACTTTTTTAGCCTAAAAAATGTTGCCAAATTCATTCTTATTCCAATCTTTGAGCCTGAGCTTGATATATTTTAGTCTTTTCTGAAGAAGAAACATCCTTGTGCCCTGGATGTTCAAATCCTCTGACCACCATTTGGCTATGTTGTTGATGAAATCTGGATGGGAAAGCCAGATGTTTTCAAATCTAAAAGGTCTGTTCCAGGGAGTACCAATACTCTGCACCTCCAGATGAACCGGCCAGTGATCAGAGCCTCCAAAGGGGAGAATTCTTGCTGATATTTCTTTGTCATTGAGCATAAGGTCTTCTGAAATCACGAATCTGTCTAATTTTGAAGCCACCTGAGACTCTCCTCCTCTTTTGTTGTTCCAGGTAAATATGCCATTACCCGTTACAATATCCACTAACCTCATAATATCAATAAAAGTTTAAAACTTCAGAAAGTCTTTGTTTAGAACTCTGGTTCCACCCTTTTTCTTTGAAAGTGATTTGATCATGTTGAAATCACCTCCCAAAATCCAAGGAATGTTTGAATGTCTATCTCTGAGGTTCTCTAGAGAATCCAGGAATTTGAGATTTCCCTCCAGTCTTTGGGGGCTGTAAACATTTGTAACTAGGTAGATTTCCTTATCTCCTACAAGTTGTATGACTATTGATAAATATTCTCTAGATGCCTCAGCATCTAAGATGTCTATTTTTTTTGGATTCCAAAGGGTGATTATACCTCCTGCTGTATTTTCTGCTTTGACTTCTAGAAACTCATAACGGTTGAGCCATTTGCTATGAATTTCTTTTATTTTTTGTATGGAACATTTAGTTTCCTGGATGAAGATCACATACCGTGCTGTTTGTTTCATTCTATGATTAATCAGTCTCTGTTTTCTTTTACTGCCTAGTCCTCTAATATTCCAAGAAGTAAACTTGATTATTAAAGATCGGTAAAAGAGTAGCTAGTTAGGTCTTTCATCTTACCTGAGTCTATCATTAGCTTTCCACATTCCATCAATATCTCATTCTGCCTTTTCCTACCTCTTTTCTTTCTTGGGTTCCTGGGTGCTAATTCTGGTTTGGTTTTCACCGTTTTAACCCCTTCACTATTTTGCTTTTCCTTGTTTCTTTGCCTCTCCAGCCCTTTATTTTGGGTTCTCCATAAAAATAACTGCTGGACTCTACTAAACTCTTCTGGAGGTAGAGAGTCTATCCCTTCTTTGGTTCCTTGAATCAAGAAATCTTCCAGATCTAGATTTTCTTTTTCAAGAATCTCCTAGAGTTCTTGGTCCTCAGTATCCATCTCACTTTGGGTCATCTCATGATCCATTTCTGTTTCTGCATCACTAACCATCGTTTTTGTCTGTAGATTTTTGTTTGGTGTTTGTTCCCTGTCCTCTTCTTTCCCTTCCTCCATTAAACCTTCTCCCTTCAAATGGTCTGTAGTAGTAATACCTTCCTCCACTGCTAGGACTTGGAACCTGTTTTTACTGACTTGTTGTCCATTAGATTTTTATATCTTTGACCCCTTCTTGCTTCCTTTTCCTTTGCCTGCCACTTTGTGAAAGCTTTCAGAGTCCTTCATTACAGTAGTTTTACTCTTATTATCTATTTTAGTGAGAGGGCAGTACCTGAATAGGTGCCCATGCTCATGGCATTTGCGACATCTGAATGGAATATGTTCATAGTCCACAGTTTGCACCCATTCTTCATAAAAAACTTCTAATATTACCTCATCTGGTAGAGCTCCAGAGAGATCCATCTCCACACATATTCTAGCAAAGGAGGTATACTTTCCCCTCATAGTGGCTTCAAAAGCTTTGACAAAACGTCCTAACTTTTTTACTATGGCCAATAAGGACTCTGTTTTCCAATAATCGAGAGGAAGAGAATAGAGTCTTACCCAAAATGGGACCGAAGTAAAGGTCTCACGTTCTAGAACAAAATTCATGATCCAAGGTCTCATGTTGTTATATACCTAGGGGGGATAATATGGGGTACCAAGGGAGGTACCCAAGGTAATAATGCAATAATGGGATGGGCCATAGTAATAAATAAGGTGGTTAACCCATATCATGTAAGGGACCGCAAGTAGTTAATAATAATGTAATGGACCCATGGTATTAGTTTGAAGGTATGAGGGAACCATGGTAATGACCCATGGTATTGTATGTATGAAGCCTATATAGAGGCTAGAGACTCCATGTCAAGGAATATAGTGAAGGATTATTGTATGAACATGCATATGGCTTGTGGAGTGTTCTCCTTCATTAAGGAGTGAATGTATGGTGTTGCCCTACCTTAAGGGTTTGATCAATAAAGAATCATTTCATATTATTTCTGAGTTTATTTTCATTATTTTATATTTTCATATCAGATCTATAATATTTCCGGGTTAGATCTATAACAAGTGGTATCAGAACACTTTTTTGGGCAAACAAGTGGAGATTTTTTTTTTTTTTTGCAGGATTTCGGGGGCGGCAAGTTTGTAGATCAGATCTGTATGTTTTGGTGCAAGATCTGTAAAATCTAATTAGATATCAGTATTATTTGTGAAAAAATAGCCGATTTCAAAAAAAAATCGGTTGAATCGGAGTCCAAATGAAGGAGATATCGCTGATCTAAAAATCAATGGTGTTGTAGACAATTTTTTGTGGCAGCGAGTTTGCGGCGCAAATCTGGACGTCTTGGTGCAATATTTGCAAAATCTAATTGTAGATCTAGACTCTTTGTGAAAAAATACCTAATTTCAAAAAAACAATCAGTCGAATCGGAGTCTGGATGAGGGAGATATCGCTGATTTAAAATCAGCTCTTTTTGCAGAAATTTTGGTGATGGCGGGAGAGTTGCAGCGCAGATTTGGAATTCTAGTGCCTGGATCAGGATTTCTATCACATGGACAGATGCAGAATGATTGTTCCATTTATGAAAACAGGTCATAATAAGGATTCTGAGCAATATTGACAAAACTGTGACAATTTCAAATTTTCGCACAGTAAGTGAATTTTTCTCAAACCCTCTTCATGGCGATTCTATATTTTACAGGAAAAGATGATGGTCCTACTATTGAAGAATTCATACAAAGATACAAGTCCACACATGGGACATATTGGAAGCTTCCAATGGTGCTTAATATGAGAGATGAGGCTCAAAAGTGGAATTCATCACTTGACTTAATGCAGTTGATCAAACTTTCAGATGCAGAATTTGAAAAAATCTTTTTGGACAAATGGTCTCGGGCTAGAAAAAAGGAGAATGAGACACATAAGGGGTTAATTGCTACGGGTGTCTCCTTACTGCAGGTTCATGGATTGATTCAGAAGGAGAAAATCATTGTGTCTATAAATCCGAGTTGCAAGCAAAATCTCATAAATGTCAACTTGGCAAAAAAATTGCAAGTTCCAGCAAAACAAATTGAAAATACACAGGTTGATGATGAGGCTGTTCAAATTTATAAGGATTTGAAGCTTTCTATGGATAAGTATGTGTTTCATGGTGATTTTTATGCTTCAGATATGGATAACATGGATGTTGTTTTGGGATACCCTTGGATGGAATCAGTGGGTACTATAAATATTAATGTGCAGAAGAAATTCCTGAAGCTCTGGTATAAAAAGAAGAAAATTACATTACAGGATATTTCCATCAATAAACAGGTAGAGGCTGAAGCAGAAGATGTTCCAGGGACTGACATATCAGATGATGAGCCTTTAATGATCGACAATCAAACACAAACAGAGGCTGAAGCAGAAAAGGTTACAGGTGCTGATACATCAGAGGAGGGCTCAGTGGTTGAAGTCATATTGGAAAAGAAGACACGACAACAGGCACCACAGCAGGGTGAATTAAAGAAAAAGACACCGTGGGTTAAAACTTCAACATATCATCACCCACATCACCCCGCAAGAAAACAACCAACAAGATGGCAATCAACTAGCCACAAGGACAACAACCCCCGTATGATGGATAGCAAGGAGCCTAGATCCACCTACTACACATCAACATAGAAGAGCTGCCACGGTCAACTTCCATCTCAAGTGAGCGAGGCGCCAGCGAGATCAAGGGTTCACCTTTCTCTTGGATGGCTAGATGCACGTGCATGGTACCAGTGGACTACTCTTTTGATCTATTACCACTTGTGAACCTTCTGGCTCTAATACCACTTGTTGTAGCTTTGATACCACTTGTTATAGATCTAACCCAGAAATATATGATAATGGAAATAAACCCAGAAACAATAAGAGAGAAATAGATAGAAATGCTTCTTTATTGATCAAACCTTTAAGGTAGGGCAACACCATATATTCACTCCTTAAGGAAGGAGAACACTCCACAAGCCATATGCTTGTTCATACAATAATCCTTCACTATCTTTGACTTGGAGTCTCTAACCTCTATATAGGCCTCATACATACAATACCATGGGTCATTACCATAGTTCCCTCATACCATCAACTAATACCATGGGCCCATTACATTATTACTAACTACTTGTGGTCCCTTACATGATATGGGTTAACCACCTTATTTATTACTATGGCCCATCTCATTATTACATTATTACCTTGGGTACCTCCCTTGGTACCCCATATTATCCCCCCTAGGTATATAACATTGATAACAAGTGGTATCAGAGCTACAACAAGTGGTATCAGAGCACTTCTTGGGCACAAGGGGAGAATTTTTTTTAATTTTTTGCAGGATTTCGGGGGCGGCGAGTTTGCAGATTAGATCTGTATGTTTTGGTGAAAAATCTATAAAATCTAATTGCAGATTTGGATTCTTTGTGAAAAAATACCCAATTAAAAAAAAAATCAGTCGAATCAGAGTCCGGATGAAGGAGATATCGCTGATTTAAAAATCAGTGGGGTTGCAGACAATTTTTTAGGGCAGCAAAGTTGTGGCACAGATCTGGAAGTCTTGGTGCAAGAGCTGCAAAATATAATTGTAGATCTAGATTTTGTGTGAAAAAACACTCAATTTCAAAAAAAGAATCAGTGGAATCGGAGTCCGGACAAGGGAGATATCGCTGATTTAAAATCAGCTCTTTTTTGCAGAAATTTTGGTGACAACAGGAGAATTGCAGCACAAATATGAAATTCCAAGTGCCTGGATCAAGATTTCTATCACATGGGCAGATGCAGAATGGTTGTTCCATTTCTGAAAATAGGTCATAATAGGGATTCTGAGCAATATTGACTAAACTGTGACAAATTCAAATTTTCGCCAATTTTTTGTGATGGCGGGCCCAAATCGGTATTTGAGGAACTTGTATAAATTTGATGGCTCTCATCCAGCTAGATGGCTAGCACAAATGGAGCAGTATTTCAATCTGAATAGAATCTTAGATGATGAGACTCAGCTTATGGTGGCAAGCACGTACTTGGACAATGAAAGACGACAATGGTGGCAAGAGCATCAATGTTCCAATAGAAGGTTTTGGACTTGGGACATATTCACAAAAGCTATTATGGACCACTTTGGCCAAAAAACTATTCTTGTTGATAAGCTCACACAGACAGACACATTGCCTAGCAAAGATTTTACTTTTACAGAAAAGAAGGAAACCATGGAACCTAAACGGTTATTTTCTACTGATGTTTTCTTATTGAAGATTTATGGATTGATTCAGAAAGAGAAGATCATTGTTTCTATAAATCCTAGTTGCAAGCATAATTTCATCAATGCTAATTTGGCAAAAACATTGCAAGTTCCTGCAAAACACATTGAATACGCACATGTGGATGATGAGGATGTTCAAGTGTATAAGGATTTGAAGATTTCTATGGATAAGTATGTGTTGCATGGTGATTTTTATAGTTCAGAGATGGATAATATGGATGTTGTTTTGGGATATCCTTGGATGGAATCTGTGGGTACTATCAATATTAATGTGCAGAAGAAATTCCTGAAGCTCTGGTATAAAAAGAAGAAAATTACATTACATGATATTTCCATCAATAAACAGGTAGAGTACATGGAGGCGGAAGCAGAAGATGTTCCAGGGAATGACATATCAGATGATGAGCCTTTGATGATCAACAATGAAACACAAACAGAGGCTGAAGCAGATAAGGTTACAGGTACATCAGATGAGAGCTCAGTGGTTGAAGTCATATTGGAAAAGAAGACACCACAACGGGCACCACAGCAGGGTGAATTAAAGAAAAAGCCATCGTGGGTTAAAACTTCAACATATCATCACCCACATCACCCCGCAAGACAACCATCAAGATGGCAACCAATTAGACACATTGACAACAACCCTCGTAGGACAGATAGAGAGGAGCGAAGATCCACCTACTACACGTCAACACTGCAAAGCTACCACAGTCAACTTCCATCTCAAGCGAGCGAGGCACCAGCGAGACCGAGGGTTCACCTTTCTCTTGGATGGCTAGATGCACGTGCATGGTACCAATGGACTACTCTTTTGAGTAGATCTTATTATTTGTGTTCTTCCCATGTTTCGGGGATGAAACATGCTAAGGGGGGTGGAGTGTTATATACCTAGGGGGGATAATATGGGGTACCAAGGGAGGTACCCAAGGTAATAATGTAATAATGGGATGGGCCATAGTAATAAATAAGGTGGTTAACCCATATCATGTAAGGGACCACAAGTAGTTAATATAATGTAATGGGCCCATGGTATTACTTTGATGGTATGAGGGAACCATGGAGGTAATAGATCAATAAATAGGTAGAGTCCACGGAAGTTGACGCAGAAGATGTTCCAGGGACTGACATATCAGATGATGAGCATATGATGGTCGAAAATCAAACACAAACAGAGGCTGAAGCTAAAAAGGTAACAGGTGCTGACACATCTGATGAGGATTCAATAGTTGAAGTCATATTGGAAACGAAGACACCACAACAGGCACCACAGCAGGGTGAATTAAAGAAAAAGGCACCGTGGGTTAAAACTTCAACATATCATCACCCACATCACCCCGCAAGACAACAACCAACAAGATGGAAACTAATTAGTCATAAGGACAACAACCCCCGTATGACGGATAGTGAGGAGCGACGATCCACCTACTACACATCAACACAGGAGAGCTGCCATGGTCAACTTCCATCTCAAGCGAGCGAGGCACCAACGAGATCGAAGGTTCACCTTTCTCTTGGATGGCTAGATGTACGTTCATGGTACCAGTGGACTACTCTTTTGAGTAGATCTTATTATTTGTGTTCTTCCCATGTTTCGGGGACGAAACATGCTTAGGGGGGTGGAATGTTATATACCTAGGGGGGATAATATGGGGTACCAAGGGAGGTACCCAAGGTAATAATGTAATAATGGGATGGGCCATAGTAATAAATAAGGTGGTTAACCCATATCATGTAAGGGACCACAAGTAGTTAGTAATAATGTAATGGGCCCATGGTATTAGTTTGATGGTATGAGGGAACCATGGTAATGACCCATGGTATTGTATGTATGAAGCCTATATAGAGGCTAGAGACTCCATGTCAAGGAATATAGTGAATGATTATTGTATGAACAAGCATATGGCTTGTGGAGTGTTCTCCTTCCTTAAGGAGTGAATGTATGGTGTTGCCCTACCTTAAGGGTTTGATCAATAAAGAATCATTTCATATTATTTATGGGTTTATTTGCATTATTTTATATTTTCATATCAGATCTATAATATTTCCGGGTTAGATCTATAACACAAGTAGAGACCCGTTGCAGCATAAAAGTAGGGCCCGCCTTCAAAGATTCTATCCTTGTCTTCGATGTTAGCAAATACCACTGTGAAGAAACCCTTTGACCCAAGGTGTAGGTCAATGCTTCCTTTTGGTTTCCAATGATATTTTATCCACATTTGTAAGGCTTTTTCAGTGGGCCATAAACTCATGAATTTACAAATGATAGCATAAGTTTGCATATGGTCCCTATGCGCCTACAGAGTAGGCTCATTTAAAACAACTCTGGGAGTAACAACAGCTTTGGGTTTACATGGACCCATGTGTGCTTTGTCCTTTGTTTCTTATTCCTTGTCTTCTTCCTCGATTTCTTTAGTGATGATGTTCTCCTTTGACTTCTGACCATCTTGTTTCTCTTCATTATTCCTGTTCCTTCCCTTTGCAGTGCCTCTGTCATATTCCATTGGTTTTTTGCCCCTGCTGGTCACAGCTTGTTTGAAGGAGGGAGTGGAGCTCCCTCCTTTTCGCCCTTCCATGGAGAATCACCTCTGCAACAGCCCTGAAACCCTAGTTTACTCTGCCTCCGTTGCCCTTCCACCATTCTTTTCACTTAAAAACATATTTTCAATGGGAAAGAAGAGATTCCAAATTAAAATTTTAATATCATTTTAATAATATTTTTTTTTTTATATAATTTAAAAAATAAAAAATAAAAATAAAAATAATTTATATATAAAGTTTTAATATAATTTCAATAATAATGTTTTTATATAATTTAAAATAAAAATAATATATATAAAATTTTAAATATATAAAAATGTTTTTAGTTGTTTTATGTATATAGTTTTGATATGTAATTTAAAATAAAAATCGATATATAATATTTTTTTATATATATAATATTAAAAAAAAATTATATATATAATTGTTGATTTTAATAATTATAAATTTAATATATATATATGTTCAATTTAATAATTTAAAATTTAATACATAATATTTTTTTTAATTATATATATATATAATTGGTTGATTTTAATAATTGAAAGTTTAATATATAATATATTTTTTTTAAATATATATTCTTGGTTGATTTTAATAATTTAAAATATAGTATATAATTATATTTTTATAAAAATGTAGATACAAATCATTTAAATGTTTTTATTATTAATTTTTTTAATTTATATTTAATATTTTCTTTAATAATTTCAAAAATATATAAATAAAATTTGTATATAATAATTTCTTTATAAATTTGTAGATATAAGTTTTATAACTTTTTTAAAAATTACATATAATTTAACTTATTTTTATATTTAAATAACAATTATAATGTCAATTTTTTTATTTAATTTTAAGTAATATATATATATATATATATATATATATATATATATATATATATTTATTGATTAACATATATATATTAGGAAGATGGCATTAAGGAAGGTCTCAATGAATATGTCTAAATAAAGTCAACAATTCTATCATCTAAAGTTGCAGGTGGACACACTTTGAAGACTGCCGAACATACCAGAACTGAGAAACAACGTAAAATTGGACTAGTTGGCCCATCAAGTGCACCAATGATTATTTCTGAATGGATGAATTCATGAGAAATAAATAAAACAAATTTTATATGGTAGGTTAAAGGTGTTGAATCTGATGATAGTACACATCTCTATCTACACTGTGGTATGATTTACATGGGTGAACCGTATGATGTGATAGGCAAACTACAAGACATATATTTGGTGCCGAATTCAAACACTGTTTATGTTTTTGTAAAATTTCCCGTGTCACATGAAAAGGTTAGATATCGTCTCTCAAAGAACAAATATGACACAGATGAAGAATCTACACCATTGTGTGAAGAAATCTCATCCAACATTTCAAATAACATTGTAGGTATGCTTATTTATATTTATGTGTAATGTATTATTGTAATGATCATTAAATTTTTTAGAAATGATTGATCATAGAGATATTGTATTTTCTTTGATAGGATTTTGATAGGATATTGTATTATGAATGTGATCAACAATTTCCATATAGAGTTAGAACAAGAAATGAGAATGAAGTGGAAAACAATGATCCATGACATTGCAATGGTACATGTAGGGGATCAACAAAGGATCCATACGGTGGGTCAATCTAACAGAAGTAAACATGTTTCTTTTGAAGATGTGGTAGTTGTAGCTCAAGCTGAAGCTCAAAAATATATTGCCATTAGTGAGGAGGAGGTTAAATATAGCCACCAATCAAACGGGAACTATTACTTCAAAACGAGTACTCGAACCCAAAAAAAAAAAAAACAACAACAACAACAACATGAAAAACAAACCAAAAATAAAAAGTGTTGATTTTGCATCACCATTCTTTTTTTTCAGAGTAAAATTTCAATATTTTTTAAAAATAACAATAAAAAACAATAAAAGCTATTTCGTTTGGTGCAAAAAACACCTTGAAATCGAAAATTGTTGATGTTGGAATAACGTCTTCTTTTTTTTCTCAGGGTATATTTTCAACATTTTTTAATAATGACATCAAAAATGAAATATCATGATTTTGAAAAACTTTAAATTTCCAATGATTTTCAAACATGACATTAACGATAAAATATGACGTCTTTGAAAAGCCTTAAAATTCCAACGATTTTTAAACATAACAATAAATTTAAAATATTATTGCTTTGAAAAACCCTAAAATTCCAACAATTTCCAGGTATAGTGCTAAGAAAAAATATTTATAAATATTTTCAACCATAACATTAAAGATAAAATATCACAACTTAGAAAAACATTAAAATCTTGATAATTTTTCAGTCATGGAATTAAAACCAAAGATTATGACTAAAAAACAATCTTAAATTTTCAAAATATTTAAAGCATGACATTATGGAAAGAAATTATGACTAAAAAAACTTTAAAAATGAACACCAGAATGAAAGAGTTATTAGACCAAAAGTAATTTTTATTAAATGCTAAATGTATAGCGATTTTAAAATATTACCCTAAGACAACTTCATACATTGCAAAAAAAAAAAAAAAACCAACTATCAAATTGACACCCAGTGTAGGTGAGCTCAATCCATTGTAATGAAAAATTAAAAACCAACCATGAAATTAACACATTGTGCGACAAACTCGATTCATTATAGCGAAAATTTAAAATCAAGTATCAAATTGCCCATAATGGGATCGGGTTGCTAGACAAGCATCGACACAAGCCCTATATATATATATATATAAGAAAATTAAAATTAAAATATTGAAAAAAATAAAAAATAATAATAAGTAATAAAACATGACCAAAAAAATCAAATATAAAAAATATATAGTAATAACATAAAAAAACAATAAAATGTAAGAAAAATTAACCATATCATGTAAAATAAAATAAAATAAAATAAAAAAGAAACAAAAGGACAAAAATATTAAAATAAAATAAATAAGTAAAATAAAATAAAAACCAAATAAAAGAATTAAAATAGAAAATACAAAGTTAAAAAAGAAGAAGAAAAAATTACAAAAATAAAATACAACACTAAAAAGAAATTAAAACTTAAAAAAAAAAAAAATTCCCTGCCCCGAGGAATTTAAATTTCATAAAATATATAAAAAATTAAAAATTAATAAAAAAACAATAAAAATGTGAAAAAAGAAAGAAATTAACTTGTAAAAATGGAAAATTTAAATAAAAAATAAATAAATAAACAAAATATAAAAAAAATCACAAAAAATTAAAAAGTATATAAAACTTAAGAAAAAATAAATAAAAATTAATGTTAAAAAAAAAACGAAACAATTACAAAAAATTAAATTATATAAAAAAAAAATTCAAAGCATTTGAAAAAAAAACATTAAAAAAAAAAAAAAGTGTGGATAATTTTTTTAAAATGTTGGTGATTTTCATGTTAGTAATAAAAAAAAAGAAAAAAGAAAATACAAAAGAATATATAAAAAACCAAAAAAACCATAAAAATGTAAAAAAAAAATCGTAAATAACACGTTAAAAAAAAAAAAAATTGAATAAAAATTAAAGGAAATATTTTTATTTTTTTTATTTATTTTTCAAAATGAATAAATAATTTCAAGAAGAAGAAGAAAAAAAAACTAAAAACATTTTTTTAAGTTAAAAAACAATTAAAAATGAAAAACCTCATTTAAAAAAATAAAAAAATAAAAAAAATAAAAAAACCACCTTAAAATAATTACCAAAAAAAAATTAAGAAGATATAATTAAAATTAAAAAAATAAAATAAAATAAAAAAACATTTAGATTAAAAAATTTAAATAAACAAACTAAAAAATAAGAATTTAAGAATTATTTTTTAAATTAAAATTAGAAAAATAAAGAAATAACATAAAATAAAATAAAATAAAACTATAAAAATTAAAAAACAAAATAAAAATAAAGAATATTAAAATACAAAAAAAAATAAAAAATAAAAATTATATATATATCTATATATATATATATATATATATATATATATATATATATATATATATATATATATAAAACCATTTAAAAAAAAACAATAAAAAAAATCGTATTAAAAAAAACATTGAAAAAATAAATAAATAATAAACAATAAAAAATAAATCGCTCCCCCTCCCTGAGCCCCCCTCTCTCCTTCTCACCCCACCTTGCCCGTCCCCTCTCCCCTCCACCTTCCTCCCCCATGCACCCAACCCTCTCATCCCCTCTCCGCTCCCTCTCCTACCCTCCTGACCCTGCCCCTTCCCTCCCCCTCTGGCCCTCTTCTCTGCCTTGCCCCAACCCCCCCGACCCCATCCCCTCCATCACCCCCCTCCCCTACCCACCTGGCCCTCCCCTCTGCTCTCCCCCCCGGTGACCCCGTCCCCTCCATTGCCCCCCTCCCCTCCCCACCCGGCCCTCCATGCCTGCGCAAGCCCCCAACTAGCGACCAAAATGCTACAAGCTGATTCCTGAAATCGGCCTGTGGCTGCTGGCTGGGGGGTTGGGTGTGTGAGAAGGGCCAGGTGGGGAGGGGAGGGGGTTGAGGGAGTGGGGGAGGGGGCGGCGTCGGGGGACGGGAGGGGAGGGCGGTGGGGGTAGAATGGAGGCGAGGTCGAGAGGGGAGGATGGGGAGAGGGGAGGATAAGGCCGGGTGAGGAGGGTGGGGGGGCGGGGGGTTGAGGGGGGCTCGAGGAGGGGGAGCGATTTATTTTTTATTGTTTTTTTTAATATGTTTTTTTTTTAATGTTTTATTTTTAGTTTTTATATTTAAAGTTTTTGATATTAATTTAATTTTTTTAATTTTTTTTAATTGTTTTGAATTATTATTATTATTTTTTTTGCTGGTGCAAGAGACGAACCTTCTACAGCATTAATTCAAAAAATAACTTACATAATTTACAACCACTCACGCACAAAGTGGACACAAAACCAAGGTGCTATCTACCAATGGTACGAACTTTTTAACCCAAAAGCAAATGAACGATAGACCCAAAAGGAAACCAACCCAAAACGTTCAGACAAAAGCTTAACGATCAGTTGTCCGTAACAGCACTCACTAAAAATGCCAAAAGATATGTGGTTTGATCCACATCTTAAACCAACGGCGGAGATGAACATCTGACTAGGAACGGCTAACCGAACATAGTACCCCGACCCCACAAAAAAGCCCAAAAAATCTAGACTGTTGATCTCAATCAACAGATCCAATGGTCGAAATGAAAATTTCTCAACCCCACATGCCGCTTTTTAACATGCAATCAAGGCATTTTTCCAAACGGTCCCACTGCCACGTGTTATACATTGAATGGGATCACTGCAAAAAAGGTAAAACCGCTTCCCGTTCACGGGTCTTGCGATCACCCGAAAACCGCTTTGGATAAGAAAATCGATCTGGAGGTGAGAGGTTAAGGTTGTCGCGGGCGCCAAGGGCTCCCTGCTCCCAAACGCACATCAAACCAGCGCTACCAGTGACATTGAGAGAAGAGGCCTCTATCTTCCTGTCTGAAATCCTTAGAAAAAAGCCACCTGCTCTGCCACCACTGAAGCCCTGAATGAGCATGCTTGTCTGGACATCAGACCACCAAAGTGCACTACTCGCTGTAAAACCAATAATGTACATTCGTCTACTCATATCGCTTTTGGGTTATCTGTGCTGCTCTCCATGGTCCTGCTCCTAAACATCAACCAGTCTTCCTCGGCCTGATCATGGCATTTCGCCTTGAGACTGAGTTGAGGTAGCTCTTGCCATTTTATAGCAAACTTTTCCTCTGCGCAATTCACTCCTTGATTAGCCAGGAGATCCACCAGCTTATTGACCGATCTTCGAACATGTTTAAAATTTATTGTATGGATACCTAGAAGGTGGTTGTGGATCCGTTGAAAGATCTGAATGAGCCTCCAATTCTTTAAAACATTTTCCAGCGTCGTACCCTAGCTGATTCTCTTGGCTGAGTTATTGATTAACTAGAAATCAGCTTCAACAATCACATTGTGCCGATTAACTTGAAGCAGGAATTCTAAACAATGTTCCATAGCCAGAACTTCTGCCAAATTGTTGGTGGCTCTTCCAAGGTGACCATGGAAAATAAACAGGATGTTCCCTTTTTCATCCCTTAAAACTCTGCCATGACCCGCTATGCCCGGGTTGCCCTTTGAGGCTCCGTCAATATTGAACTTCAAAAACCCCTTAGGGGGAGGTTGCCAAAAATCGAGCTTAGAGTCTCTAAAGAGAATCTTCCCGACCAGGCTCTGAGGAATCAAACCCTGTAATCCTAGCTGGCAAAGAATCCTCCAATCAAGAGCCAAGGAAGGATTCTTAGGGAGATTACGAACAATAGAACCCACTGTCTCTTGAAGCTATTTTAGGATCTGATCAAAAAGGTAAAGGAGCAGTTTTTTTTCCTCCTTGAAGATATTATTATTTCTTTCTTTCTAGGTGTTCCAGATGATGAAGCCCAGTGTTAGAACCCAAGCAATGCTAAAGACTTCATTATTCAAAAAATTGCTTCTCCACTTGCTTAGGGTGTTGATGATGCATCCTTTGTCCCTATCCGACTTTTGGAAGATGGAGGTGAAAGAATCCCACAACTTGGAGGAAAAGGAGCAGTTGTTGAGAAGATGCTCCATTGTTTCCTCCTAAACTTCACATAGCTGGCACCTAGAAGGCCCCAAAACACCCCTTTTCCTAATATTGTCCCAAGTCAAAATCTTCCTGTGTTGCACCAGCCACATGAAGAGTTTAATTTTCATCCAACCTTATTGCCTCCAAAGTCTTTGCCATGCTTTGTCCAGAGCCTTGGAAGCCAAAGCAAGGAGAATGATTTTAGCCTCCTTAAGATTAAAGGTGCCCTCATTGTTATTGCCCCATCTTAGCTGGTCATTCCCTTCTGAAACTAGAATTTTCCTTCGATCTAACTCTTGCATTAGCATTTCAGCTTTGTCTTTTAAGGGGTTGTCATCCCTGAGATCAAATATCCTCCATGTTCTCCACTTTCCTACGTTGTTGGTTTGAACCCAGAAATCTTTTACTTTGGTTAATCCTTTAGCATCTGCCTCTGCCTTAAGTTCCTTCAATTCCTCTTTCAAAAGAATGGGTTCCTATTGCCATCTGTCCTCCAAAAATAGAGCTAAGTTTCCCTCTCTAATTTCCCAGAAGCCATTATCTTGGACTAGACCTCTATTGTCGCAGGCCTTGTTACATATGTGTGATCCCTTAATATTTCCATCCATTCTTATATGATCCTCACTTTGCCATGAACTGGAATATTTTTCTTTCCAAACTGTAGCCCACTGAGCCGTTGGTTCTTTTAGCCATCGCCACCATAATTTAGCCCCTAGAGCTTTGCTTAAGATTTCAGGATCATCCAATCCTAGGCCTCCATGATTTCTGGGTTTGCAGATTTTTTCCCAGGCTACCAAGGCCCATTTTTTCTTATCTTCCCCCTTGCCCCAAAGAAAGTTTCTTTGTATGTTTCTAAAAAGTTGCAAGACTCCTTTAGGAGCTGGGAGAGCCGAAAGCATAAAGACTGGGATTGATTGTAGAACAACCTTTGTGAGCACTAATCTGCCAGCCAGGTTTAAGGACTTCAACATCCATTTCCTTATTTTGTCTTGCAGTTTATTGATCACTGGCTCCCAGATGCTTTTGTGTAGAGGCTTAACAGTTAGAGGAACCCCCAAATATTTTTAGGGGAGAGAATCTCTTTGAAAGTCCAGAATTTTAGCAATGTTCCTTTGAATGGCAATATTAGCATTGAAGAAAAAAATCTTAGATTTGGAGAGATTAACTTCCATACCTAAAGCCTTGGCAAATTCATTTAGAATTTGTTTGAATGCATGAGATTCTTTGACTGTGGGGATTCCTTGCAACATGGTGTCATCCACAAACTGTTGATGCGTCCAAGCCTGTCCACTATCAGAAAGTTGGAGACTTTTGATCTTACCGACTTCTTTAGCATGTTTGATAGACCGACCCAGTCCTTCCATCATGAGGATGAAGAGAAAGGGAGAGAGTGGGTCCCCTTATCTGAGGCTTCTAGAGGGAAGAAAAGTTTCAGAAGGAGAGCCATTGACAAAAATAGAGAAGCTGGAGGAGGTGACTAGGGCCAAGACCCATCTCACCCAGTTGTGATCAAACCCAAAAGCTATGAGTATTTTCCTGATATAGTTCTAGTTCAGTTTATCATAGGCCTTAGCAATGTCCAATTGTATGATCATACCAGCCTTTCGGTTGATAGTCAGAGAATGAACTACCTCATGTGCTTGAATGATATTGTTAAGAATTTTCCTTCCTTCCACATATCCAGATTTTTCCACAGAAACTAGGGAAGGAAGGAGAGGTTTGAGTCTATTGGCCACCACTTTTGATATTATCTTGTAGACCACATTACATAAAGCTATTGGTATAAACTTGTCAGGAGTCTGAGCAGCCTCCTGCTTGGGGATTAGGGCAATGAAGGAAATGTTTAGAGCTTTCAGAATAGTTTTATTCATCCTGGAATCTTCAACCACATTCAGAATATCTTGTTTAACAATACTCTAGTAGACCTTGAAGAAATCGACATTGAAACCATCTGGTCTAGGTGCTTTACCATTTTGAATTTCTTTGAGCACTTCGCTGACCTCATCTTCAGTTACTGGCTTGTTGAGGTTGAAATTGTCCTCACTGGACACCAGCCTAGGAATGTGTCTTGTGAAGTTTCTGATGCGATTCTCTCTGTCATAACAAGTTTCTTTGGCTATGCCTCGAAAGTGCTTGACAAGAGCTTTTTCTATCTATGCATGAGAATTGTGAAGAATGCCTCTCTCATCCTTGATCACTGAAATTCTGTTGTGGACTCTGTGGAAGAATCTAGTGTTTCTTTCTCCCTCTTTGAGCCATTGAACCCTCGATTTTTGCTTTCAAAATATTTCCTCTTGTTTGCATAAATCCTCCCATTCTTGATTGCATTTGGTGACCTGATCATTCCTAGTTTCATCAAAGCCATCTGTGATAAGGGCTTGGTTGAGTTCCTGCATTTTACCCTCTACTGCTTTTTTAGCTACAAAAATATTGCCATGTTCATTCTTGTTCCATTCCTTGAGCCTGAGCTTGATGTGTTTTAGTCTTTTTTGAAGAAGGAACATTTTGGTGCCCTGAATGTTCAAATCTTCTTACCACCATTTGGCAATGTTACTAGTGAAATCTGGGTGTGAAAGCCAGATGTTTTCAAAGCGAAAAGGTCTATTCCTTGGAGTACCAATACTCTGCATCTCCAGATGAATCGTCCAGTGGTTCGATCCTCCAAAGGGTAGAATTCTTGTTGATATTTCCTTATCATTGAGCATAAGCTCTTCAGATATCATGAATTTGTCTAATTTTGAATCCACCTGAGGTTCTCCTCCTCTTTTGTTGTTCCAAGTAAATATGCCATTATTAGTTACAATATCCAATAACTTCATAATATCTGTAAAAGACTGAAACTTCAGGGAGTCTTTACCTTGAACTCTGATTCCACCTTTTTTCTCTGAAAGCGATTTAATCATGTTGAAATCCCCTCCCAGTATCCATGGCATGCCTGAATGTTTGTCACTAAGTTCCTCCAGAGAATCAAGAAAGTTTAGTTTTCCTTCCAGTCTTTGGGGTCCATACACATTTGTGATCAGGTAGGTTTCCTTATTGCCTACAGGCTGGATGACCACAGAAAGATATTCTCAAGATGCCTCAGCATCTAAGATATCTATTTTCTTTGGATTCTAGAGGGTGAGTATACCCCCTGATGTGTTCTCCACTTTGACTTCCAGAAACTCATAACTATTGAGCCACTTGCTATGAATCTCTTTTATTTTTTGAATGGAACATTTAGTTTCTTGGATGAAGATCACATTCGGAGCTATTTGTTTCATTCTGTTACTAATCAGTCTCTATTTTCTTTTACTACCAAGACCTCTAATATTCCAAGAAGTGAACTTCATGATTAAAGATTGGTAAAGGAGTAGCTAGTTAGATCTTTCATCTTACCTGAGTCTATCATTAGCTTTCCACATTCCATCAATAGCTCGTTCTGCTTTTTCCTGCCTCCTTTTTTTCCTGGGTTTCTGGGTGCTAATCTAGGTATGGGTTTCGCCGTTTTTACCCCTTCACTGCTCTACTTTTCCTTGCTTCTTTGCCTCTCTGAACCTTTGTTTTGGGTTTTCCATATATATAGTTGCTAGACTCTATTGAACTCCTCTGGAGGTAAAGAGTCTATCCCTTCTTTGGTTCCTTGAATCAAGAAATCCTCCAGATCTAGATTCTCTTTCTCAAGAATCGCCTAAAGTTCTTGGTCCTCCGTTTCCATCTCACTTTGGGTCATCTCATGATCCATTTCTGTTTCTGCATCACTCACCATCGTTTCTGTCTGTGGATTCTTATCTGGTGTTTGTTCCTTGTCTTCTTCTTTCCCTTCTTCCATTAACCCTTCTCCCTTCGTCTGGTCTGCTATAATTACTTCTTCTTCCTCTTCCAGGACTTGGAACCTGTTTTGACTGGTTTGTTGTCCTTCAGATTTTTGCGTCTTTGACCCCTTCTTGCTTCCTCTTCCTTTGTTTTCCACTTTGTGAAAGCTTTCAGAGTCTTTCATTGTGTTAGCTTTACTCTTATTCTCTATTTTAGTGAGAGGGAAGTCCCTGAATAGGTGCCCATGTTCATGACATTTGCGACATTTGAATGGAATATGTTTGTAATCTACAGTTTGAACCCATTCTTCATCATAAACTTCCAAGATTACCTCATCTGGAAGAGCTCCAGAGAGATCCATCTCCACACATATTCTAGCAAAGGAAGTATACTTTCCCCTCCTAGTGGCTTCAGAAGCTTTAACAAACCGTCCTAACTTATTTCCTATGGCTGTTAAGGACTCTGTTTGCCAATAATCAAGCAGAAGAGAATATAGCCTTACCCAAACCGGGACTGAAGTAAAGGTCTCTCGTTCCAGGACGTAATTCATGATCCAAGGTCTCATATAGAGACCTACAGTAGGAAAGAAGTAAGATCCTCCTTCAAAAACTCTATCCTTATCTTCGATGTTCACAAAAACCACAGTAAAGAAACCCTTTGATCCTAGGTGTAGGTCAATGCTTCCTTTTGGTTTTCAGTGGTATCTTATCCACATTTGTAAGGTTTTTTCAGTGGGCCATAAACCCATGAACTTGCAAATGATTGCATAGGTTTGCATATGTTCCCTATGCGCCTGCAGAGCAAGCTCATTTAAAGTAACTCTGGGAGTTACAACAACTTTGGGCTTACATGGGCCCATGTGTGCTTTGTTTTTTGTTCCATGTTCCTTGCGCTCTTCCTCATTTTCTTTAATAAAATTATTCTCCTTGGACTTCTGTCCATCTTGTTCCTCTTCATTGTTCCTATTCCTACCCTTTGAAGGTCCTCTACCATATTCCATAGGTTTTTTTCCCCTGCTGGTCACGGCATGTTTGAAGGAGGGAGTGGGGCTCCCTCCTTTGCACCCCTCCATGGATAGCCGCCCCTGCAACAGCTTGGTAACCCTAGTTTTTTGTTCACCTCTGTCTATTTTGAATTTTTATTTTATCTATATATATATATATATATATTAATTTACTTTTTAATTTAATTTTTTTATTTTCTTTTAATTTTATTTTATGTTATTTCTTTATTTAACTTAAAAAATGTTTTTAGATTTTTTTTTTTTGGTTTAGTTTATTTTCCTTTAAATCATATACATTTTTTTTTGATAACATTTCATTTTATTTTTTTATTTTTTATTTATTTTTATATATGTTTTGGTATTTGATTTTTTTTTTTGTCATTTTTTTTTAATGTTAATTTTTATGTTTTGTTACTAACATGAAAATCACCAACTTCTAAAAAAAAATATCCACACTTAATTCATTAGAAAATTTAAAGTGTAAAAACTAAGCCCTTTAAACAAAAAGGGTTGATGCTCATCAACACTTTTCAAAATCAAGATGAAAATCACTAACAAAAAAAATGTTCACACTTGATTCATAAAAAAATTGAAAGTGTAAAAAATAAGCCCTCTAAAAAAATGTGTTGACGCTGCATCAACAACTTTTCAAAATCAACATGAAAATCACTATCATTTAAAAAAATTGGTCATACTTGATACATAAAAAAATTTAAAGTGGTAAAAACATGCTCCAAAGGAAAAAGGTGTATTCTGAATCACCATTTTTTAAAATCGAGTGATTTTTTCTACCTCAAAAAAACGGGTACTAGATCATTTTCGCATTTGATCGGTAACTATGTTGTTAAAACTATTGTTGAAAAGAAGAAAAGAAATAAAAAACCGAAAATAAAAATGCCCATGGATGTCGCTATTCCACTTGATGATGAGGAGATTATTTCTGTAGAAGAAGATATGTTCACTAGGAAGAATAAGAAATAAAAAAATTGGTGAATCTGTTAAAATCATAAGAAATAGTGAAGAAGGAAGTGAAAGTTCTAAAGGCAACAAAGAAATCATAACACGAGGTGATGATTCAGAGAATGGCATTATGAAAACAAAACAAAATGCCATTCAGAATCACTTGAGGAAGAACAAATTAATTAATGGTGGCAAAACATTTGAGCTTAATGTCACCCAATTCTATAGGTCAGATCAAGGACAATCTCAATATCAAATTAGAAAGACACATCACCTACATGTCCATAATTTGAAAACATTGTTCAGGTACAATCCATATCCACATGTGGTGGATTATGTGGTTCTTGTTCATCCAAATCAAGTTCCAATATGGAGGAATTTGATAGGACACAATGTTTTGACTACATATCTTATGTAATTGGAGGGAATCATTTAGCAGAAGCGAAAAAACAATTGATCAAGGAACATCCTGAAAACAATCTTTTTGAAACAGTGAAATGCATCATTTATGCTAGTTTAATAGAAATAGAGGCAAAGTTATTGTCATGGGATCATAATGCAGATAATGAGTATAGAATGTCTATGACTTTCATCCAAAGGGCCGGATTTATTCATAATGAATTTTTAGAAAAATGTTGTGGGGATAAGACAAAGGTTAGTTTAAGCTTTCGGTAGGATTGTTGTATGGAAACAAGTTATCAAATTGAAGATAGAATCAAATCAAAAGGTGTCAAAGTAAATTTAGAACTATTAAGAGGCATAGATAGCATTTTCTAGTTAGCATTTAGAACAGGGGAGATATGGGAATCGGTTGATAATTTTTTCGAAATGTGGGGGAATATTGCCATAAAAAATCAGAAGGTCAAAAGATCTAAACCCATAATATGTACCAACAGTAAGACAAGTCCTGAAATGAAGCAACTTCCAGATGATATGACTATCACATCTTAGAGAACATTGCAAGGTGTGAAAGATAACAAACTAGTTAAATCAATATTATGCTGTGTGAAATCAGGTGAATTGTCATTGGAGGAAATGTGCTCGAAATTTCAAGAGTAAGTTTGTTGAGTTACTTTTACTTTTTCTTGGATTATAATTTTCTTTTAAATATAACATATTTTTGTTGGTATTATTTGTTATACATATCACTATATTAACAATTTTTACTTTATTTATTCAGTCATAAGATTTATATGAAAATACAAGAACATATGGTTAAAATGTTGAATGAAGAGAGTTGGAATAATGTTGTACTCAACTGCCCAGAATCAAGTTCTACAACAACACATAAATACTTTTACCTTGCATTCAAAAGGTAATGTTGATTTTTACATTCATTTTATTTGTATAATTTTTTATTTTATTATATTACTTATATTAATTATTTCATTCAAGATGTTGAAGAAGGATGCGAATGGAGTCCCAAATACTTTCAAAAGTTTCATTGGAAAAATTAAGTTGGAAAGGCTGAGGAAGCAGCATCTTAGGACTTTTGAACCTGATTCTGCTCTTACTCATTTCATTTGGAATGGGCTAGTCACTATCCAATATCAAATAATACAAGGTGACTGTGAAGACATTGAAAAACTCATACCTAAAAGGGAATATGCCCTGGTTATTGTAGAAATTCCTCATGGTTTCAATTTCCCAAACATTGCATATGACAGTGAGCCTTACACTTATCAAGCTTTTAATAAAGTGGTTACGGGCTTTCAAGAAGTCACAACATCACCACTTTGGAGTTTTGTGACATTTCATTCAGACACACAATTTGCAATGTTATTAGCAAGCTTCAAGGGAAAATCAAACTCAAGGATGCAGCTTACATGGTAAGACATTGAAATTGTAAGTTTGATTAATGTACTTCTTTTATATACAAGTAGATTGAACTTTTACTATGTCACGTTATAGGCAAAAGTGAAATATTATTTCTTCCAAAGATCAAACACATATTTCATTAAATTTGGAATTAAATAGTGAATATAGAATTTAAATATAACTAAAAAACTTATTTCTAATGTTGCCCTTGTAATAATGTTTTTTCAATTTTAATGACCAATTACAAGTGATTGTGAGTTCATCCATGTTGAATGTTGGGAAAAAGATGATAGCTATAAGTCCATTCTTCTGAACCAAGTAGATGGAAAGAGTCATAGCGAAGTACTGGTTCATGATGCTGTCGTAAAAAAGTTAACATATGAGGACAAAGATGCAAACAGAGAGATAGTTAACATTTATCAAAAACCACAAACATTGATTAACTATCTTATAGATTTATGTTCAAATGAAGGAGATTGGGTTTTGGATTTATTTTCAGGTTCAGGTAAGTTTTATTATATAAAATTGAATTTTAATATTTTATTTTTTTGTTTTTATGTGTTTATACTAATTTACTTACTTATTGTTTTTGTGCTTGATGATTAGGTACAACACTAGCATGTTGCCTACAAAAAGGAAGAAATTGCATTGCGATTAAAAGACACCCACTACAATACAATTTTATTCAACAAAAAATTAATTCTCTTCAATTTCTTCTAGATGCAATGCAAGAATTTGGTTTGACGGAAGGATATTTTAATGAATCATGTGTGGCAAAAAAGGCAAAGGAACCTCAACCACCATTATATGGAATGATTGGAAAAATAAACTTTGGGAGATTTGCAGACATGAAATATCCATTAGAAGAGGAAAATGAGGAAACTCAAGCAGGAAATATTGTGGAAGAAGAAAATAATGAAGCTGAAGAACACGATGAACATGTATTGTATAATATTCTTGATGACATTTAAGTTATGATTGCAAATCAAACTCAATTTTGAGAGATCTTCATTAGTTTTACTTGTAATGTTTTGACTTTGAGAATTTATGAGAAGAATGAACATTTGATTATTGTTGTTATATGTTCAATATTTGTATTATCTGATTTTCACTTTAATTTTTATGTGAATCATTTTTCTGTTGTTGTAAAAAACCTATGATTACTATTATTTTTAACATAAAATTCATAAAAAATGCTATTTTCTAAAGGTTTTTTGTTAGAATTTTCCCATAAAAAACATTTATTTTACATGTCATTTTTGACAAAACTTCTGGAAATGTGTATTTTTTTCATTATATTTATATAGAAAATGTGTTTTTTTGGTCAAATGTTTAAAATTATTGTGTTTTAGTGACAATTATTTGATGCGCATTGAAATATTAATTAACATTACATAAACATATAGAAAATACTAACTTTTAAATATTGACCATTTTTTTATTTTTTTAACTACGCGAAAAAATCAAGATTTCATTACAAAAAAATTGAAAAGAAAAAAGAAAAAAACACAAACACAAAAATTACACTTAAAAAAAAATATTACAGGAAAAAGAAGGCATTAGAAAATTTAAAGTGTCAAAAATCAACCCTCTAAAAAAAGGGGTTGATGCTGCATCAACACTTTCCAAAACTAGCATGAAAATCAATAACATCCAAAAACAAATGTTCATACTTGATACATAAGAAAATTTAAAGTGCCAAAAATATGATTAAAAAAAGGTGTATTCTGCATCACCACTTTTCAAATTTGGTTGATCTTTTGCTACCTCAAAAAAATGGGTACCAGTTCATTTTCTCGTTTGATCGGTGACTATGTTAATAGTAGATTTAGGACTTGTTTGCAGATTTATATCACCTATAGGTTAGATGTCATTTTTATTTGATAGGATGTGTTTTCTTGAATTAGAGTAGCATATTAATATAGTTATTTTACATTTGGCACCACTGCACTAGGTGTTTTCTTGTTGTTTTTTTCTCTTTTTCTCTTATCATCCACTTTTAGTCTATTGAGTCATCTTTTTCTTGACATCATTGAGCCCCCTATGCATTTTCGCAGAGACTTCATGGTCTTTGCCCCTAGTTTCCTTCAGGAAATTCTAATCGTCTCCAACGAGTTATAGTTCATCCTCCTAGTCCTCCATTGAGTCCTTATTTTGACTCTAGTTCTATTGATACTTCTAGTTCTTCCTTTGATTCCACGTCTTCTCAACCCTGTACCACCACCATTTCAGGCACCAACATGGGTGCGAGAAACCAAGGTGGTAACCAAGGTAACCTAATAGTTGGAACATCCACTGGTATGGTCACTAATCCTCTATTGCTACCCTATATGGTTTGTTTGAACCTCCCTTATTTTAGCTGGGTCATAAACAATCCTCTTCTCCATGACCCCAGTTGGCTCACTATGCCTACCAAGCTTCATTCTAACATCCCAAAATTCGAGGTAAATCTTGGAGAAGATCCTGCAAATCATGTTCGCTCATTTCATATGTGGTGTTCATCTAATTCCATCAGTGAAGACTCCATTCATCTTCATTTTTTCCAATGTGCCCTTACTGGAGCTATTGCCAAGTGGTATGTGGACCAACCACATGCCTCCCACTCCACCTTCATGACTGTAGCCAAAGATTTTATGTCATAATTCTAGTTACCTCTCCATTAAGACATTGGTACCAAACTCTTGACTTCTTTCCATCAAACTTCTTCCACCAACCTATATAACCATGTTTAAGAATGGCAGAGAAGGAGGAGCATGTGTAGGGCTCCTAAATTTGAAGACTGTGTCTATATGGACTGTTTCCTTAGATTTCTTTTGGCCCCAATTGGTAAATATATTTCTTTCCACTTCCTCTAGGCTGAGAAAGAAGCGCTCCAAGTAGCTTTGAAATATGACCTTATCTATGCACAGTCAAGATATTTTTATACCATCCTTCCACATTTGCCTCAGCCAGTGCTGCTAACGCATCAGGGGTATATCATGTCGCTGACGGTATCATTGGATATATCCCACACCCTCCACCTCAATCATATCCTAAACCTCGTATGAGTTATGGTCAACCTGAGGGGAGGAAAAGTTCCACTTACACCTACCCCCCTCCTCCTCCTTCCCATGGCAACACTTACCAAGGTTCATGCACATCATACATGTATCCCCATCTACATCACTCGATGTTAGGGCCAGTTGTCGCTTCACATAGTTATCCCAATGTTTCCTCCAAATCTTTCTATCCTTATGCACTACGCAATGCTCTAGCCCCTCAGGCACCAATTCCCCCACCTCCCATGCCTACTCAACCTATGCCACAGCAACAGCCACCTCCTTAAGGTAAATCATATCCTCAATAGAGTGCTATCAATCCTCCCAACTCCAAGTGAAAGAATAAGGGGATGGGTAACTGGAACCAACCCTCTTAAGGTAACTAAGGAAACTAGGGTCCACCACCTAAGGCCCCTCAGGGTTACCAACCTACTCCCGCAACCCAGCCACTGGGTGGATAACCCAATCAAAACAAGGCACTACATATTAATAAACCTTTTTCCTATTGCTACATATTTGGCAATTATACTCATGAGTGTACCCTTTTACCTTAGATGTGCCAAGCATGGGAAGCTTAAGTTCTTGCTTCTAGAGGACCTCATCCTATTGCTCCACCTTCTCCCCCTCCTGCTTCATCACAAACAATTGTGCTTACAAATCCTTTTCCCCATGAAGGATATGTAGCTGCCCAACCCACATCGGGTAATGCAGCTCCCCAACCTTCCCAATTTGGCCAAAACAATTACCAGATCCTCATGATGAGTTCTGATGAAGTCTAACCTCTAGACTTAGTCACGCCAATATGAAAATCTCCCTCCAAAGTCTACGACCGATTCCCAACCTGAAGTTTCCACTAAGCCATTATAATCACCAAATGGTTCCTTATAGATCCCTCTACCTAAATTTGAGGTTCCCCCAATATCACCAAAGGTCTATTACATCGAAATGTTTCTTATTCCAAAGTTTCCCATACCTATAGCAAATTAGATGACTTTGCATAGTTCCCTACTATGACGTCAATGTTGGAAATCCTCTAGACCTACCAATCCCAAAGGAAATCTACACTCTTTTGTTTAGGTGGTGTGGATGCTTATAATGATCATCTGATTGTATTTGATGTTGACAAAGTGGAACATCCCCCCTTCCTTTAGTTTCCTTTCAAATATCAGTCTCCATAAAGAATGCCATAGTCCAGTGGTGTATCATAAATGAAGGTGCCTCAACTTGTATAATGGATGCTAATGTTTGGAAGAAACTTGGTTCCCCTGATCTGTCCCCATCCATTATCAATGCTCATGCTTGGGATAATCATCCCTCACAACCCCTCGGTTTTTATCGCAATTGTCCCATCAGTGTTCTTGGCAAGAATGGATTGATTGATATCGAAGTCATTGATGGCCCATTAGATTATAACATCTTGTTGGGTCATAGTTACACCTGTACCATGTCCATTTTAGCACTCATTGTCTTCCACAAGATGTGCTTTCCCTACAATGGAAAGATCATCACTATTTATCAATCGACTTAGTATGAACCTCAGTCTCATACATTTCCTCAAACCACTATCTCATCAATGACTAACAATAAAATTATCACTTCCTTAACTGATGTGTCTCCTAGAGCCTATAAATATTCCACATTGCTTGGGGTTTATTATGGTCCACCGACTATCCATTCTAAGCCTAGATCATCTAGTGTTTCGATGCTTCAAACATCACAAGCTCCCACAATCAGTCTGGTATGCCTTCACAACATCCATCTCCTTCACAACCTCGTGATCCTAACCCAACCTAGCCTTATGGTAGGATTCCTCTAGCCCCATTTCCTTCCACTGGTATCTCTCTAGGCCCTTTTCATCCCAGAATTATTCCCCCAAGTCTTAACCATCGAGGTGTAGTTTCCTCAGGTCATTACCCTTCTAGTTAGATACCTTTTTTATTCTTGTCACCTCGAATATTTTCTACCCTTGTTATGGCTACTCTGATTCTACCTAACATCACCTTCGGGATCCTAGTTTGGTACATTGATCCTCTCACAAACAATCCTCCTAATCAACTCAAACGTTACACAGCTTTGACCTTGGTTCGACCTATTGTTCATAACTCTTCCTTTACTTCAGATCCGTAACAACCTCAACAACAAGCCAACCCTATTGCAAAAGCACCTATTGAGGGTGTAAATTCATAGAAAAAGGGACCCAAAGACAAGGCACCCCAAACAACTCCAGTGCCTCCTAAACTGTTAAAGCCTACTCCTCCATGCGCTTTATGTGATGTTGTTGGGTATGCCACCAATAATTATCTTGATCTCCCTCATATCAAGAATGTGGTCTATGATACCTCTCATGCCTCTAACATTCTTGAGGTCCAGGTCACATTACCCAATTCAAATAAGAAGAACTAATCCTTATGCATCAATCACTCTTGTTCTTTGTGTGATAATTATGGCCATTATTCCCATCACTGTCCTCGTCTCGAAGATTTTTATGATACACCTCAAGTTCTTCACGAATTAGATGTCATTGTTAGTGATTCCACTTCTTCTTCACATGTGGGTTATGGTCCCAATGTTATGCCAAAACAGGATGTTTTCCAACCCACCATTGTGATTCCCCGTCTTGATGTTGAGATGATGGATAGTTCCACCCCTATTATCTTCATGTCTTCATCCATGGTATCAATATATTGGGACTCTCTTGACGTTTCCTATTGTGATTCTACTGAACCTTCTTCTAATAAAACTTCAGTGTCAACATTGGAGATGTTACATATACTAGTCATTTGTCTCCCCTTGTTGAAGATGAAAATGTGAACCTTCTCTCTCATGAATATGCCTTAAGTATCTCCTCTTCATCATGTGGTCTCTCTTCATCCAATCCTACCATATTTCATTCTGATGAAGACATCATGAAAGCCATGACTACCCCTGATTATCCTTGGGATGATATGCACCATTGTGCATACTTCCTTCCATAATAAACCCATGATTAATATATTGTGGAATCTAAAGAATTAATCCATGGTGAGGTTGATTGGTTTAGAAATACCATTCTTGTAGCAGATTATTTTTAAGAAGGTAATATTGCTAACATCTTCGCTACCATCAAAATTAAAATTTCAAATAAATGAGGGATGAAAGAAAATATCACCTTGGGGGCATAATGCACCCTAGAATAAATTGATTCTTACACTAAGCTATTCAAAGAATTTCATGATTTTTTCACCTTGTCTTATTCTAAGATGCCTCAACTTGATCCCGTAATTTTTTAACATCACATCAACACTTGGTCCGATGTAATTCCTTTCTGCCAAAAGAAAAGGCATATCCATCCTTCCAAGCGTGATGTTATCAAAGGCGAAATAGATAAGCTCAAGCAGGTTGGTTTCATTTACCCTGTTGAATACACCACATGGGTGCCCAATCCTATTCACGTCCTAAAGAAGCAAGGCACCATTCATGTTTGCACAGACTTTCGTGATCTAAACAAGCTTGTCCCAAAGGAAACTTTCCCACATATTTCATCAACCAAATCATTGATGAGTGTGTGAAGCATTAGATTCTTTCCTTTATGGATGGATTCTCTAGATATAACCATATACGTATTTGTCATGCCGATCAACTGAAAACTGCCTTCACTAGTCCATGGGGAATATTTTCTTATAAGGTAATGCCTTTCGGTTTAAACAATGTTGGGGCCACTTTTTATCATGTCATTTCGTACTATTTTCACCACCTGGCTCACATTATCCTTACGTATCTAGATGATTTCACCGCTCATTCCAAGCTTTGGTTGCAACACCTTCATGATTTTTGTACCCTTTTCCTTCGATGCCGCATGTATAACATTCGCCTCAATCCCCTTTAGTGTATCTTTTGTGTTCCTACTGGCCAAATATTGGGCTTCATTTTGTCCAATGATGGCATCACTCTTGACCCTCTCAAAGTTCAATCCATTCTATAACTTCCTCCTCCTCGCACCCTTCACTAGTTATAAAGCCTCCAAGGAAAATCCAACTTTCTTCGTCAGTTTTTTCCTGACTATGCCGAAGCTTCTCATGGGTTTCTTAGAACCCTTCGATCTAACATTCCATTCGTTTGGGATGAATGATCTCAACATTCTTTTGATGCCCTCAAACGTGCTCTCACTTCCACTCTCTTTATTAGCCCACCTAACTTCGAAAGGGACTTCATCTTGTATGTCTCAGCTTCGACCTATTAGGTTGTCTGGGTCTTAATCCAAGAAGATAGTTTTGGAAATGAGCATGCTATCTATTATGTCAGTAAGAACCTTAATGGTTCCCCTGTTTCCTATTCTCACAAAGACAAGTTTATGTTGGTTGTTGTGTTCTCTGTTAAAAAACTTTGTCATTATATCATTATACATACCACCAAAGTTGTGACTAATTCCAACCCCATGGAATTCCTATTATGTCGATGAATCATAAATGGGAAGTATGCTTGTTGGATTGTTATCCTTCAAAAATTTGATCTAAATTTTTTCATACCAAAGAGTAAGAAAAGTTTAGCCCTTGTTGATCTCATTTCTGAATTTCATACTGGTGCACCAGATCCACTTTTAAATGATAACCTTCCATATGAACACTAGTTCACTATAGCCTTAGATTATCTGTGGTATGGGGACATACTTATCGATATGTAAACCTAGAAATTTTCATCCCATATTATCGTGATGACTGACAATGTATTCGAGATCAAGCCCCTCGCTATCTCCACCTCAGTGATGACATTTATCGTCATGATGTTGATATTTTCCTCCATCATTGTCTCACCCATGCTGAGGCTGAGTAAGTGCTCAATGCCTATCATGGTGGTGCTAATGGTGGTCATCTCCCTAGAATGGCTACTGCCTCGAAAATAATGTGCACTAGATACTTTTTACCTTCTCTCTTTAGTAGTTGTATTGAGAAAGTAAAACACTACCCCAATTGTCAATTATAAGCCTCTAAGGCTCATGCTCAAACTTTTCACAGTCGGTCCTTTATATAAATGGGCTATTGAATTTATGGCGTTTTGGCCCCCATATTAACCATAAGTATATTCTCGTGGTCGTCAACTATTTCACCAAATGGGATGAAGCCATCCCCACGTTCAATAACACCACAAATACTACAACCTTGTTCTTCTTTAACCATTTTATCACTTGATTCAAGGTTTAGAAGCAATTGGTTTCTCACCATGGATGATACTTCAAAGATGAGATATGGTGTGATCTATCCTCATTGTTATGCTTCAAACACCAATATTCATCGTCTTATTACTCCCAAGGCAATAGCCAAGTTGAAGCTCTCAATATATTTCTTAAAACTATGCTTCAAGGGACGGTGAATAAACACAATACCAACTAGCACCTTATTCTCTTCCCTATGCCGTGGGCCTATAGAACCTCCGTAAAAAATTCCACTAGGTTTAATCCTTTTCACCTCATTGGCGGAAATGAGGCATTCTTATCAATTGAGTTTGGAATCCCCTCCCTCTACCTTGCTGATGAACTCTGCCCAGACACCCAACCTTTAGAAAAAAGACTCATCATGTGTGAGCACGTTAATGAAGGTCGTTGTGTTGCATTGAAAACCATTGAAGCAGCTAAAAAGCACACCAAAAAGCACACCATGAAGGTCGTTGTGTTGCATTGAAAACCATTGAAGGTAGTATGACTGTAAACTCCACCCTCATAGCTTTCAAGAAGGCAACCTTGTCCTCGTCTATAACCAAACTGATGATGTCCTAGGGCATGAGAAGTTTGAACCATTATGGCTAGGTCCTTACATCATTCGTAAGTGATTCGGAAATGGGTCATACCTTTTAGAGGGTCCAAAAGGTGAAATCCTTCCTAACCCTCACAATGCACTCTACCTAAAGAAATTTTACCTATATAATTTCCCATCGAAATGCATGTCCTTTTTTCTTTCTGCATTTAGGTAGCTTGCATTCCCTATCATCTAATTCGTTATCTTCTTGCATCTTTCATATGGATCCATCTTCCACATCACATATCGATTATGCCAATGGTGCAACTCATTGCTCTAGGAATCTAGCCTAAGAAACTTGGGATATCTTCACCCCTTTTCATTTGTTAGTTCATTCTAACGATGTCTGCATTAGACCCGCTACCTATAACCAAGACCAATATGATGTATTAATAGGGTTGTTAGTTGATGCCCTTGATCATCACATCCTTCACCTTCATGTTTTTCTTGATTCCTTGCTACATGTCATGCAATTGAAAGATATTTATCATGTGCATAATCCTGTCATGTTTAGAAAATATCTACGAGTTAATATTTTGGCACATGAATTTGAATCTATTACATTCACTCATGTTCCTAGAACACAAAATAACTATGTAGATACCATTGAAAATAACATTATATATTGAAATTTATCACATTCATATACAAGAAGAAATCCATAACATAAAAAAATGGTGAACCATAATCACCACAAAATATGCATAACAAATACAATATTATGTACTATAATATCTAACATATAGTATTTGGAGTCCACTATTGTATATACATATGACATGCCCATATCATGTTACAACAAAAAAAAATAGGGGCCCACATGTCCCTATGCTTAATCACTACAATCTGGAGGATCTGGGGCCAATGGCTTCATCCCACCTATTCTTAAGTCTTAAACCACCTAACCGGCCATAGCTATGTGCCTCTTGATACCTTGTCATTCCATGGGAAGCCCAATGCACTCATCCATATACTGATATTCCAACTCATGCCATCCACGCTCTGTTACCCTAGTTAGTAGCACATCAAACATACGATGGAGATCCTCCAGTAGTGCATCACTATTCTCTCTTTGTTGTGATGTCGAACCTCTCTAATCAGCAGCTCGAGGTCATGTGGCTCATCTTGCATATCTTGTTAGACTTACCGATGCTATGTATACATACCATAAGTTTGGTAATCAATACCACATACATATATTTTATAAACTTAACATGCAACCAAAATATAGCAACTATTAATTACCATTTGGACCCCACGCTTGTCCTCGTGATAGTGGTAGATCAAAATCCCCCTTAAAGTTCATTCCAATATATGGATAGTCATCTATGTATAGTGGCATTTGGTCATAATGATAAAATAACTCAGGTCGGAACACTTATCTGAATCCCCCTCCCCCACCTTGTTGCAGTAGCTGCCCCTAGTGGTGCATCGTGGGCTCTTGTGGGTCCCCATCATAGATTTGTACATGTGGATGGATAATCGAGATCTTCTCAAAGAAGAATGAGTACACAATTGTCCCAAATGAACAGTTATCATTGGTTTGTTATTTTCATAGTCCCAATTTTTATTTCAACAATGACAACATCATATTAGACCACCCATAGTAGGTCCCTACCAGTACACTCTCGACAAGAATTATTTTCCGCCCAATGATGTAATGAAAGGTATGACTACCCAAGATCCACACCACTACTGCGGTTGTAGCCAATTTCTTGAGTCTCTCCAAGTCATCAATCAATATGGTCATACCCTTTGCAGGAGCACCTGGTACACAATGAAGCTCCACAAACTCCCCTATATCCCTCCCACAAAGCAACACCGATGTATCTCACCCACCACCCCAAGGGTGGAAATCCTATTAAAAGGTATGTATATTGGATAATGATCTTGATCATATGCCCCTGTACCACAAAGGCCTCTTGATCTAGATTTAAATAACTCACAATAATGGACAATAGTGGCTCACCAACCCTCATTAATGGGTTCTCCACACACTTCAGCAAGCCATATCATGCCAGAGTTCCTCTAACTGCTTGTTTCCCCTGAACTTCAACACAAAGAGTATAAAAGTATCATTCTTGCCACACCAGCTTTAGCTCTGCCATACCTACAAAATACCATTATGTTTTGTCAATTCAGAGTCAAAAGCATCCACACCTGGTTCTTAGCTTCAGCTCAACAGAGACCCTCAACCTACTTTTCCCTTCAGCTCAAAATGTAGTTTTTTTATTAAACTACATTGGGTGCACTTTTTTCCCCAGTTTTTTCATTCCAAAATGTAGAAAAGGGGCCAACAGGTACATTGCAACCATGAGGAAAGGAAAGTGTTTCTCCAACTAAGCTGACGCCGTATTCTAAAAGTTTAATGTAAAAAAATTGATGAGTAAGGTTAGAACACCTACCTACAACTCACAGATCTGAATTTTGATGGTTGCTTTGTCTACTATGATCTCCTCAAGATTTAAGGCCTTCTCCTCCTCTCCGAATTCTCCAATATCTCAATGTGAAAATTAATTGGACTTGGTGGCAAGAAGCCTTTTTATAGGAAAAACCCTAGTTTTTCCATCGCCCATTGTGACCAAATCATAACTTAGTTTCATGAACCATCAACATTATTGGAATGCTCTCACTGAGTTCTATAATGGGTCGCTTTTTTTTTGGTAATTTGAAACTTCACCAGGAATCCATTTTTCTATGAGGTCTCACTTTTCCACTTATTCAAATCGAATTTCTTCATATGAGCCACCCGTACTTAGGTATCACTTTACCTTTGCACTGCTCAACTCACGTGTCGATGTTTGTCATGAGTAACCATTTTTATACTTATGTTTTTTCGGTCCCCTTTGGGCCTTTCCCCTAATGGAAGCATCATTGAGTCACCCTTGTTCAGAGCATAAAAAATTAACCACCCTTGCATCTATGGAGTATGTTCTGAGTCCACTTGAGTCCTGTTACAGTGTATCGTCCCTCTATGTATCACATTCATCCCCTTATGCTCATATTTCCCCTCCAGCTATGTTTCTCCATCTTTGAAAAGCCTCCATCTGAGTAATTTACCATAACCTCTTGAATCGAGTTAGTCACTTCCAGGTCAACCATGCATATCATACTCTGACAAGGGAAGTCATCAATCCACCTCTCAGTCTGTATCCTTCCATCATCGTCCTCAGTGTTAGTCCATTAGTCACATTTCTAAGAATTGTGTGCCTTTGTTGAGGAATCCTCATTACCTCACCTCTAGTGGGCCCTCTTATGTCGATTTCAACACATTTATTCTAAGAGAGTGGTCTAAAGTGCGGTGTACCTTGGTTCGATATTTCATCATTGTTCAATGCCTCAGATCAAGCAAAGGGATTCATCATTTTCCTTTAACTTGGTTGCTTCTCGCATGCTCAACTCCAACTCATTATCACATGATCAATAATCACACACTTGATGGTCCAGTGATCCAATAGATTGTACCAACATTTCTTGGGTGTGTGTGAGATGTTCTAGAACTCATGAGGGGGCGGCCCTTCAGGTAGCCCCCCACATGATCCAATGTTAGCCGATTATGATCCAGCCTCATATGGAGTTCCATAGATTTGATTGGCTCAATTCCCACTGCTTCTAGTGCCCACAACATGCATGTCTCATTCCAATGATCCATTCAGATTTCTAGAGCCCTTTCCTATGCAGCAGGGCTTCTTTGATTGTGGTTCCTCCTCACGATGTCACCTTGAGGGGCATGCTATCTCACGTACTCATATGCCATTGTATTTAGTCATGGCCTTTGTTTTCCAAGCACATTATGTATATGTGACTAATTTTATCATTGTATCACATTTTGTTCCATTGATGCCATCATATCATGTACTTTGTAGTTACTCCCACACTGTTGGGCACGCCATTATTATTTGTACTTAGTTATCTCAGTGGGTATGGGTATGCCTCCCCTACCTCATTTGAGATCATGTACTCCAAAATAAAAGGAGAATTATATCAGCTTAGTAGGTCTCGCCCCCTCCATTCCTCCATCCTTCCTTGTAGTGCTTCAACTATCTATCTTTCTCTCTCTCTTTGACTCCCCTTTGGTGTCTCGTGGAAGTGTAACCTACAACGTATTTCGGTCATACAATTTTCTCTTGATGCTCATACATTGGGGGTCAACCTGTTATCACCCAAAAAATGATCACCTAAACATTTCTAACTAGGTGGATCGAAATACACCATGTAGGATTAATCTTACCATAGTAAGATCACTTTCACCATAGAAAATAATTTAGTAAACCATTTTTCTTTAAATTATTTTCGTTTAAAATAAAAAAACCCCATGAGAATACTTGAATAAATCACTATTTATTTAATTTTCTCCGGAAATAATTATTTAATAGTTATTTCTTAACACATTTGATTAAATCACCTTGGAATAATTAAATAAATAAATATTTATTTATTATTCCCGAGTCTTATTTTTGGAATAATTGTTAAACTATGATTTAATAATTATTTCAAATTCACATTTTTCTTAAATCCACACAAAGTTATTAATAAATCATTTTATTTGTTAATTAGTTAAACCATTTTCTAAATAAATATATTTGACTACTTTGAATATATTTTCCCTCTCCAAAAAATATAATAAAGTATTCTTAACAGTTCGATTTTGATTTAGTCAATAATATTTTATTATTTTCGAATTCCTAATTTAGCCCAATACTTTGTTATAAATACAAGGGGTTTTGATTCATTCTTCACCATGATCATTATCGTTGTCACCATTATCATCTCATAACATTTGAGCTCCCACTTGAGTTCAATATTGTTTTTTTCGTCTTTTTCATTTTGAGAGAGAAATGGATCGCTAAAGCACAAGGACATAAAAGGACCAATCCCACAAAGGGGGATTTTTCAAACCCATGTTGTAAATCCCTTGACTAGGTGTTTTATAATAAAAATATTATTCATTCAATTTTTGGTTATTACATTGGTTATTTCTTGTTGTTATATGTTTTGGGTTGCATATGATCTTTTTACTATAGGGTTTTCTTATTTTTTCATTGCAAATATGAAGCGTAAACAACCATATCTTGTTGTTAGGGTCACTTGTCACCAATGACTTAAGTGAAGAGTTTTTGGTACACATAGTAAGAATTCTCATACCAACATTGATCATCCACCAAAGTGTTGTTTTGTCTCTTGATATGATAGAACTCAAAAATTTCAAATTTATCCATGATCAATTGGATTGTTTGTAGAATTGGTTTTGTATTTGGGTCCGTGAAATGATTCAATTTTGTAGTGTTGACAGTGTTGGAAATCTATCAACCAAGGGTCCTCCCTGATGTAGAGTCACAATTAGATCTCACACCATTTGGAGTAGGAGTCCCATCCTGGATATCATCCTAGTTTCTATGAATTCTTATAGAGTTACCTTGGCTCTAACTGTCAGCAATAGAGGAAAGTGTGGTACCTTTGGAAAGCAAGAAGGTTTTTATGGTGAATGTTTGGTTATAGGTGTTTCAAATTTCTTCTACAATGGAGGAAAAGAGTAAACGTATCCTATAGGAGAGATGTAATAGTACCACCCAAGAAGAGACACACGCAGACAAGAGGGACCCATCTAACATCTAGCAGAATAGTTCACAAAATATGCGACAACAATTACAAACAATCATTGAGAAAGATATCTCTAGCATCCTGCGGAATAGTCCAAAGGGATGGGATAGTAATAACAACCATTACAACACATTATTAATAAGATAACCCGTAAAATAATGAAATAGTTCAACTACTTTAGCACAGATGAAAGAAAACATGAAATACAAACATTCGCAGAATAGTCTTATAAATATTGATAATCCATGCATGAAGAATGTGTTGTCCATGAAGGCTTTTGTTTAAATAAAAGTTCCAAGAAACATGTATACAATGAAAATCACTAGCTTCAATAATGGAGCATTGGAGGCACTCCTTGCTCCTCAAAAGAACTAGTTTGTCTCTCTAATTCCTTGTGGGAGAAGGCAAGGTGAAAATTCCTTTGCTCTTATGATGAGGATGTATATAACAATGAGGAAGTGATGCTTCACCTTCCTTATGACTCTTCATCTACCCTCATGATTGTTTGACTTCCTATGACTTTTCAAATTTACATGACTCTTCATATTACATACATGTCCTTTGGACTTCCACTTTACAATACATTTTCAAAGCATAATTTACATCATTGACCACAATGGTGTGGCATGTGACAAGTCATGACATGAAATGACATGACACTGCTGACATCGACTACTTGATGATGTGGAAATTTTAAGCCATTGTTTCTACTGTGTTTTGTAGGTCTACTTGAGAATAATTTTATTTTCACCTCTGCATGGGTTGGTGATAAGGGATCTTCAATGTTCTCAAGTATTGAGTGGTGATTAGAAACTGGTGTCCCTTTGCTTTCTCTTGATTGATCAACTTACATACTTAAGTACAAGAATGTATTTCAACATGTTGCACTCATTAATCTCCTTCTTCATCATCTCGACATGGAATGATAAGGTACCTATTTATGAAATTCACTCATGATGAGATGGCATCAGTCTAAAACCCCCTAGTCTAAGATTGTGCATATTGATCCATTGACTGAGCTGCAACCAGATGGAAATATGGGAAAGGGGTTTAGTGACTATGTAGTTGCACAGTTAGGCATTCAAAATGATCGTTAAGCCTTGAGACTATACAATTCATAGTTCAGGCAGTCAAGAAGAACCTTAAGCCTTGAGACTGCACAGTGTGCAGTTTAGGCTCGGAAAAGGGAGAAAACTGCACAATTCTAGAGATCAATGTGACATGCTGATGGGATGAGCACTAGAGATCACATTGCTTAGTTTCAGGAGATAAGGGAGGTCGTTCCATTGCACATTTGCATAGTCTAGGAGCTCAAGGATTATCTTAAGGCTACATATTACGCAATCAATAGTTAGGGTCAGGGTGGGAGAAGGAATTGTGCAATTCTAGGAGTCAAGGTTAGGGTTTGAGCACTGAAACTATGCAGTGTAGAAGTTCGTGGAGGAATTAATTGTGCATTTCACATTTCCAAGAAGAAAGTTCACAGCTAGAGGATTGAGACTGTGTAGTGCACAACTCAGGGAGGCTGGGTGATTCTAGGTTGCTTGGTCAAGAAGCTTTTCAGAAAATGACTGTGTGGGATCGGTGAGATTGACGTGAACAATGATAGGACTTCTATTGTGATCAAACATGTAGACTAATTGATGAAGCAACAAAATAGATCATTTAGGACACATGAAAATGCATTTCCCTCTATCCAACAACTTTACGAAAACTTATGACAAGTGCGACACTTAAGATACACTTTTTGATGACCGTGATGACACTTGTGCGAAAACGCTTAAAAAACTAGAAATGAGTATGATGGATGTTTACGAGGTTAGAAAAATCTCTTACACAAAGGTGACCTCTTGAAACCACCAAAACGGGCTTATATACATGATGTGACAACTAACATGTGAAAATATGACATTTTTCCTATGTGGCGAAGGGGCCAAAAACTCCTCAAAACAAACACATGGAATGGGTTTCAATGTTTGCAACGACAATGTAAAATAACAAGGAAGTATTTGAAATTGAGTGTGGGCCAAAATTTTGAAGGGTGTTGTAGCAGCTGATGAGCCCCATAAATGGGTAATTATATGGGCTCATTTGGCCTCCTAACTTAGCTTAATCCACCATTCTCATTAGTTTATTGCATGTTTTTTATTACATTTATGCTAATAGAGTGAGTTGGGTTAGTCATTATGCCATGAAGTCTAATGTGTGCTTTATGAAGATTTTCAGTCAATTTTGAGACAAAGTCAAAGGTTTAATGAGAATTTGGTACCCAATATTTGAGGAAGACATGGAAGAGGATTTATAGGAGGGTGTCCCCCTCATTGTTGACTCCCTACTTCGAATCCTCCTTCAGAAAGCTCGGAGCACAAGCAGCAACATCAATGCATCAAAGAGGCAGTCGAGCAAGTGAAGGTTAATTGTTGTCTATCTCAAGTCCTAGTAGCCAAGCCTCCCTGATTTTAGGAGAGATATTGGGAGCTCCAATTGTATAAATAGAGAGGCCTAGGGCCTTAGTAGGTTGTTGGATGTTAGTCAAATTTTCGCACTTTTGTTGCAGCTTTTGCTCAGCTCATTTCGAGCTTACTTTTGTGGATAGTTTCATGTAATGTGACTATTATTTTGATAATGAAGATGAAATATTTTTTGAGCTAGTACTGAGTTACCTTAGAGGGCTGAAGCTCTTGAGTTAGGGCCTAACCCAAGCTACCCAACACCTCTTTTTTTGTATTTATATATTCTGTTGCAGTTTATGAATTAGTTGTTGTTAGATAGGTTTCTTCCTTGGTTAGAATAGGTTGTTTTTGGTTATTTACATAGCTGTTTCCATTTTAGTTTGTTGAAGTAGGTTAAATAGTGATAAGAGAAACATAAAAAAGGGCCATCAATAGAGCCTTGACCTCCTTTCCTCCCTTTGGGGTCATGAACTGAGGTCAAGAACCGCTTGGTGCCACAAAAACACAGATTTTCCTTCTCCATGCAATTTGTAGTGGTGTAGTTTGATTTAAAGGTTATGCTTTGCTTCGGATCTATTTTTTCATGCTCATTTCTATTTCTACAATAAATCTCCATTCATGCTTTCCTTTCCATATAGCATTTTTCAGCATTTTATTTTCCTAGATCAGAATTTAGGTTAACATGAGATACAATTCTATTTTCTTTGGTGTAGCTAGTTTCTTTGCTTTCTCAGTTTCCGTGTTTGATTTTTAGCTCTCTTGCAGTACATATCTACTCATAATAAGTCAATAAATCAGCTACCACCATCTCTCTTTGCTACATGTTCCACAGGTCATTCACAACCCCTCATAAATCTGCCCTAATTTTCTGTACTTTTCTCATAAACTTTACTCCCTTTGCTTGAAC
Source organism: Pinus tabuliformis (assembly GCA_031772625.1). Taxonomy (NCBI): domain Eukaryota; kingdom Viridiplantae; phylum Streptophyta; class Pinopsida; order Pinales; family Pinaceae; genus Pinus; species Pinus tabuliformis. Next base: position 596,318,624 of record CM062815.1, on the reverse strand, counting down.
AAATCCAACCACCTCTCTCTTTCCTAATCCTTCTAGATGGACCTTAGACACCTTAACACATCCTTCTAGCCTTCAACTACCCTATCCAACCATTTTCCCACCTTCAAAACCTTTAAAATAGCTCTTGGCATCCTCCTGTAGAAATTCATGTAGGTGACTTTTTGAAGTCTGATTGCAAGGAAAGCCTCCAGAAGGTTACCATAGGCCTCCTAGGAACCATCCACACCTTCCTGCACCTTTTCAAACTCCAAATTCTCCCTCCATCGCCACCTAATCGCTACCACATCCACAAACAGATAAATTACATGCATGACAATTTCACATAAAATACATAAAAACCCAAAAAGATATTTTTTTCTCATTTCCTCCTAGAAATATCTTGAATAGATGTTGTTTACTTCCTAAGTAGGTGATGGAATTCATTTTATGGTCTTTCGTCTCTGTTTCTGCAAAAGTAGGGTTTGTTGGTTAATTAGGGTTTGCTAGGGCTACTTTACATTTCAGTCTTCTTTTCCTTTCTACAAATAGAGTAGCCTTTGTAGAGTGAGCTTTCCTTTCTTTCATCACACATAAAGCTTCTTCTAGAAATCATAGAAGTTGGCTTGAGCTCCTAGTGATCTTGCGTCAGCTGACCAAGTGACAGCCTGCAATAAGAACTAGTACTTGTGCATACAACACTGTCGCTTCCAAGTTTGTTACAAACTACCAGGTTGATAAAAGTAAATTAGGAAGCCCCAGGAGTTGCAACATTATTGCTGCAATACTGGTGCTCACCACTTTTTGGTGCCGTTGCTGGGGAAGCATCAGAGTATTTTGTGATTACTGCTTTTCTTCTATTTTCTACTGCAACATTCTGCTAAGTAGTTCATTTCAGCAAAAGTAGAGTAGTTGTTTCTTTCAATTTCTACATTTCCTTGCTTTCATTTCAATTCTACAATTTCCATTTCAGCAAAAGTAGATTAGTCCTTTCAATTCTGCAATTTCCATTTCAGCAAAAGTAGATTAGTCCTTTCAATTCTGCAATTTCCATTTCAGCAAAAGTAGATTAGTCCTTTCAATTCTGCAATTTCCATTTCAACAAAGGTAGATTAGTCATTTCCTTGCTTTCATTTCAATTCTGCAAATTCCTTTCAGCAAGTTCATTTTAGTAGTTGCAATTTGTTTGTTCAATCAATTTTAGTTTTGCAGGTACAAGAAGAAAAAACAAAAATCACCCAAAAAGAGATTTCCTTTCATGCCTCGTAGGAACAGAGATAATTCAGGGAAATTCCTACCCAACACCCCCACCACATCACAAAGCCACCCTTCTCTCTTCTTTGGTGGCAGTGATCCAGAAGAACCTTTAGGGGAACAACCTGAGATATTTGAAGAACCTATAGGAGAAGAAGAGGAAGAAAACATCCCTCCTGAGAAAATGGCTGAAAACAGAAATGCTAGGGGGAATGGAGAATGAGAAGAGGGTACCTTTCCCATTCGAGAGACCAATGGAGACACTAAAATGAAGAACATCAGCCCTTCAGACCTACCTCACTTCCATGGATTGACTACAGAAGATCCTGACACCTTTCTGTTTGAGTTTGCTATTATTTGTCGAACCTATGACTATGTAGAAGATGAGCAGAAGTTGAAGTTGTTTCCTTCTACCCTCAAGGATGCAGCATTGCATTGGTTCATGGGGTTACCTGGAAACAACATCACAACTTGGGCTCAGATGCAATAGGCCTTTAATAATAAATATCGAGACTACTATAGGTCAAAAGATACCAAGGAAGAAATCTTCCGAATGACCATGGGAAGTGATGAATCCTTGGAAGATTATGAAGAAAGGTTCCAGCTTAGTTATAAAAGGGCCAGGTGCACACTTGACCCTGAATCTCTGAAGTTGGTCCTGCTCAGAGGAATTCTGGAAGACCTTCTAGACACCCTCCATTTACTAGCTAGGGGAGACATCTACCAACTACCTTATGAAGACATAAAGATTGTTTTTAGAAACCATTCTAGGGTAGCTAGAAAGAGAGGTAGGGGGAGTCAACCCATAGCCAGTACCTCCTCATCTAGTTCATCCCTTAAAGGTGAACTTGGAAACATGCTGGAAGACTTCAAGAGTGAGATGCTACAGACTCTTGCCATGCAAATGGATACCTTGCATATCAAAAGGAAACAAGAGGAAGCAGAGAGGGCTTTGGCCATTTTTTGTCCTAGGTGCACCAGAAGGCATCCTAGGAACAAATGTCCATTGAACTCTATAGAGGTTTGTTCAATCTGTGAAGAAGATTATTATACAGATAAGTGTCCTTCCTTGCCCAGACTTAAAGTTGTATACCAAGGGGCCGAAGGAGCCACTGAACCACTCTATTTCATGAACCAAAGGAGACCGCATGGACCTAGACCATACCAGCAGGGAATGCAAGGGACATCTCAGGCATACTACAACCCCAATCAAGCCACTTCCATACCTTCTTGGGGTCCCCCTACTCATCCTTCCTGGTCCACACCTCCTCCTTGGACATATCCATCTCAATATCATGCCCAACTAGCTGCTCATTCATTTCACTCCTATGCTCAGCCACAACCTCAATGGAATGCATCTCATCAGGGGTGGAGGCCCCAGTACAACTCTCCTCCCACTCTTTTTCCTCCACCACCTACTCAACCACAACCATTACCTCCTGCTCCACCAAGGCAACCCCAAATGCCTGCTCAACCGAACCTGAACCCAAACAATAGATAGGCTCAACAAGTATATAGTGGGGAACCATCATGCCCAACCTATGCTGTGGAGATTCAGGAGATTAACCTACGATCTGGGAAGGTTCTCCCAGATAGCCAGCCTCCCCCTCAGGAGGTTGAGGAAGATAAAGAGGAAAGTGAACCGAAAGCAATTCCACCCTTTCCTGAGAGATTATCTAGAACAACACAACCCACTCCAGAAGAAACTGAACTTCTGGGAGAATTGAAACAGTTATGTGTAAATATACCACTTCTCCAAGCCATAAAGGATGTGCCCATATACAATAAGATGATCAAAGAGAAGTGCTTCAGGCATCCAAGCAGGCGTAAGAGAGATGCCCCAACCATCAATGTCACAGGACAATTGTCTGACCTAATGTTGGGGCGGGTAATCTATCCGAAATATCTAGACCCTGAAAGCTGAATAGTTGATGTCCACATTAATGGCACCATGATCCCACATACCTTGATTGATCTGGGAGATGCCGTTAATGTGATGAAAAAGGACACCATGCTTAAACTCAACCTCCAGGGCTCCTTGAGAAAGACCACGACAATACTGTAGCTAGCAGACCACTCCACCGTGATCCCTGAGGGGATTGTGGAGGATGTGATGGTCTCCATTGATTCTTGGGAGTACCCTACTGATTTCCTAGTTCTCCAGCCGAAGGTGAAGCTCACTGGGTATCCTCTCATCCTAGGAAGACCCTGGTTAGCTACTGCAGATGCCTACATTAGCTGTCGAGCTGGGAACATGACAATCAAGAATAGGATATGTCCAAAAAACTAATCCTATACCCTCCTACCCAAAACCTGCTACAACATGATATACCTCTCTGGTTGGAGGAGGAGGATGAGGATGAAGTCTATTCTGCACCACTATGTGCAGTAGAAACTACCATGAGGGGGAAATCACAGGATGAGGATGATATCATTGAAAATTTAATTCAGAATCCACCCCCCAATATTTTTCCATTAGAAGATCTAGTGAAAGAAACCCAAGACAAACCCTTAACTGATCTTTGTGGGGCCGACCTAACCTCTCTCCATGTTAAGAATATAGAGTTCGGCCTAGAAAGAACTTTGAAAATGAACTCATCCCTATCCACCTCCCAAGAGAAGGAACTGTGTAGCTTATTGAGAAAACATTTAGATGCCTTCGCCTGGAGCTATAAGGAGATGAAGGGAGTGCACCCTTCAGTTTGTACTCATCACATTTACATTAAGGAAGATTGCAAACCAGTCAGGCAGCCTCAAAGGAGGATGAATCCAGCCCTTAAAGACATTGTCAAGGAAGAATTTCAAAAGTTACTGGATGCAGGATTCATCTACCCCATGTCTGACAGTGAATGGGTCTCTCCTTTGGTGCTAGTGCCAAAGAAAAATGGTAAGTGGAGAATCTATGTCAATTATCGGGAACTGAACAAAGCCACTAAAAAGGACCATTTTCCTTTGCCTTTCATAGATCAAGTGTTGGATGGTCTGGCGAGGAAAAAGTTTTTCTCCTTCCTAGATGGGTTAAGCAGATACAATCAGATCCAAATCAACCCGGAAGACCAAGATAAGACCACTTTAACTTGTCCTTGGGGTACCTTTGCATATCAGTTCCTTCCTTTTGGTTTGTGTAATGCTCCCGCCACTTTCCAAAGAGGAGTATTGAGTATATTTTTTGAACTGGTTCATGATGCAGTGGAAATATATATGGATGATTTTACTCCTTATGGTTCTAACTTCTAGGAAGCTTTATCTAACATGGGAAAAGTTTTGGACAAGTGTATTGAAATGAACCTGTCCCTCAGTTCGGAAAAATGTGAATTCTTGATGACTGAAGGGACCGTGCTAGGTCATGCAATATCTCAACAAGGATTGCAGGTGGACCCCAACAAAATTGCCATCATCCAAAGGGTCCCACCTCCTAAAAAGGTAAGAGATGTCCAAAGTTTCCTAGGCTTAGTAGGATATTACAAAAGATTCATTAAAGATTTCAGTAAGTTAGCCTCTCTATTGTTTGGTCTTTTGGAAAAAGATTTCAAGTTCATATGGACTGAAAATTGTCAAGAAGCCCTAGATACCTTGAAAAGCAAACTTGTGACTGCCCCAATTTTGAGAGGCCCAAACTAGGCCCTACCTTTCCACATTCACACAGATGCCTCGAACAAAGCAATAGGAGCAGCCTTGGGGCAGATTGATGAAAAGTTACCTTATGCCATATACTTTATAAGTAAAAATTTGTCCAAGGTAGAGTTAAACTACACGGTCACTGAGAAGGAACTCCTAGCTGTAGTGCATTCCTTAAATAAGTTCAGACATTACATCACAGGCTATCAAACCTTTGTACACACCGATCATGCTGCAATTAGGTATTTAATGAATAAACTAGATGTAAATGCTCGCATTATTAGATGGTTGCTTTTACTGCAGTAATTTGATTTAACCATTGTTGATAAGCCTGGTAAAGAAAATGTTGTTGCTGACTTTTTGTCTAGAATAGATTTGCCTGCAGGTGAGGAAGGAATGGTGGATGATCAAATGCCAGATGAGCACCTATTTGCTATCTCAGTACTCTCTCCATGGTTTTTTGATATAGCAAATTACTTGGTTTCAGCACAATTCCCACCACACCTGTCCTCAAAAGAGAAGAGCAAGATTGTGAGGAAAAGCACCCCTTTCACTTGGATTGGGGGCAATCTCTTCAAACTTGGCCCAGATCAGATCTTGAGAAGATGTGTCAGGGAGGAGGAAGTTTTTGACATTCTCCTAACCTGTCATGACGGGCCTTGTGGAGGCCATTTTGCAGCAAAAAGGACTGCCTTCAAAATCTTGCAAGCAGGTTACTATTGGCCCACTCTTCATCAAGATGTGAAGAGATATACCAGCCAATGCGATCGATGCCAAAGGATGGGGAAACCTACTCTAAAGGATGAGATGCCCATGCAACCTCAAGTGATTTTTCAGCCATTTGAGAAGTGGGGCATGGAATTTGTGGGTCCTATCAACCCTCCTTCAAAACAAAGGCAAGACATCATTGTGTGCACTGATTACTTGACAAATTGGGTAGAGACAAAAGCAATCAAGGCAACAATAGAGGAAAAAGTAGCTGATTTTTTAAGAGAGAACATCTTCTATAAGTTCGGGTATCCAAGAGAACTGGTTACAGATCAAGGCAATTAGTTCAATTCCAATTTGATTGAAGACCTGCTCACACATCATAAAATCAAGCACAAGACTTCCACCCCTTACCATCCACAAGCCAATGGGCAGGTGGAAGTCACTAACCGAGCTTTGGAAGGAATTTTGACCAAGGTAGTGAGCAACGGTAGAAAAGATTGGGCAGATAGATTGGTTGAGGCCACCTAGGCCTACAACACCACATGGAAGACCACCAATGGGTTCACACCCTATGAACTGGTCTATGGGAAGAAGGCTTTTCTATCAATAGAATTTGAATACAATACACTAAGGATGGCAGCTCAGCTGGACCTAGACCTTAGCCATGCACAAAGGGAAAGGTTACTCCAGCTCAATGGATTGGATGAACAAAGATTGTAGGCCCTTCTCCACACAAAGGTAGTCGAGCTTCAGAGGAAGATATGGCATGACAAAAATATCAAGGAGAAGCAATTCCAAGAAGGATATTGGGTGTTGCTCTATGACTCAAGGTATAAAGATTTCAAATGCAAGCTGAGGAGAAGATGGTTGGAACCCTACACTGTAGAAAAATGCAATGAAAATGGTTCAGTTCTGATTAGAACCATTGATGAGGAAGCCATACCCATGCTTGTCAATGGACATAGGTTGAAAATTTAAAAGAAGCCCATCTCCAAGCGATAGTTCATTGAAGATCTGAATAAGACAGTGTTGGTAGTGGACTAGGTCTCAGCCTCCACTCCACCCACTCACTGAGAAAAAAGAAAAAATAATAAGGACTCAAGTGAAAACCTCTATGAGGTGCTTGAGTCCCATCATTGGGTTGAAAACCTCTTTTGAGGTGGCCCAGTGATGAAAAAAACAAAAGAAAGAGAGAGAATAAGATCCCTGGTGAAAACCTCCCTTGGAGGTTCCTAGGGTAGGCAAGTAGGGTGAAAACCTCTTGGAGGTGCCCTAGTTTTCCTTTAAAAAAAAAAAAAACAGAGAAAAAAAGGAAGAGAAAATTGACTTTTAAAATGCATTGCAGGTTACAGGTGGACCACAGGAAGCAAGAGGAAATGCCACAAAGCCTATTACTCATCCTCTATCCTCTTCTCCATCATTTTTGACCTTTTTTTCCACCTCTCTGTGTTTTCTTTGAAGACTGTGTATCCTACAGGAGGCCTTGTGTGTTCTATAGGAGGCTCCTGTAGAAATCACAGAGAGCCTGAAATAACTTTTAAAAACAGTTTGAGGAGTTTGGATTTTCATAGAGAGCATGTAGGCCATCCTACAACTATCCACCATCCTAACCCTCCATCCCACACCTGCACCACCTCATTTCCATCGATTTCTTTCCTTCCTGCAGAAAAAACTCAGAAACCAGTTTAAAAAATATAAGGAAATAAAAAGAACAACACCTCCACAACTCACCTGCAGCTTACCAAATACCTCTCCATTGCCATCAGTATCTTTAGTAGCATCCTCACAACTCCCAGCACAAGAATCAACTAAAAATTTTAGAGGGAGAAGCAGCTACAGGAGCTCCTGTAGGATTTCCTGTAGCAGTTGATCCCCTTAAAATCAAGCTCCAACAGAGAAATAGGTGCAGCCATAGGAATGCAGAGGATGTCCGAAGCAAGATTCAGCTAAAGGGTACCTGTACAAAAAAAACAAGTCACATATCAAGAAGCAAAAAGCATATAGCAGAAGGGATATAGGCATGCAGCACTGAAATTCGAGCATGCAGCAACAATAGAACCAAGCAGCACCACAACACGAACATTCAACTTGCGGGTAAGTGTCTAACCCTCTCCTCTATTGCATTTGTATAATTCAAAAATTGCATGAATGAATGAGATGGTTAGGGTTAAACTAGAAAGGTGGCCAGTTAACTGGCCACCCTCATCTAGTTCGACTGCGGCCATCCGGAGATCCCACCACATGTGTGCCTAGTCAACTCACAGAAAATCCAAAGGACAGGTAGTGGTGGGTGTATAAACTTCGATGCAAATGATGGGAAGTGATTACGGGCAGAAGTCATGAGGAGTCATGATGACACGGCAGTGGGGACCAACGGTCCGAATAATGGCAATGTACCCTTTTTTCGAACTCACATCATCGCCAAAAATATCACAAAATAGACATAAGTACTCCCCCTCGAACTCCTCCACCACCTTTTCTTCCATTTCATCATCGTCCCTATAGCTGCAACAAGCTCCATACCACCTCCATAGCCTCGAAACCATCGTTCTCTATTGTTTTCAGTCCTCCTCCTCCTATTGGTGTTCTACAAGAGCATTATTGGGTTCTACAGGAGCAGTAATAGGTTCTACAGGAGAACCTACAACCATTTCTACAAGAGGGGTAGTAAGCAGTTTTATAGGAGAAAACATGGGGTTTTTGCTCAAATTCGGACTTGAAGAGGTAGGCTCTGTACAAAACCACCTTGGATATTCATATGTGCAAGGAGTGATGCAATTTTAAGGAAGAATTAAGCCTGAAAAAGAAGAGGAATTTCATTAAAAAATTCTGCCTGTTTCTTGAAAAAAAACACAGTTTTTCTCTATTTTCCTGTTTTTGCAAAAATTCTTGTCTCCTTCTCCACCTAAGGTGTTCCAAAAGGGTGCAAGAAAAATGACAGGGGGATTCATGAGGAAGGAGCCCATAAATTCAGTTGGGCTCCATGAACATCCCGAGGTAGTAGCCATTTTCACCAGAGCCAATTGGATGCCATTTTTTGAAAAATTTAGAGGGTTTGATGAAGAAGTGGCTCAGGAGTTTGCCCTTTCTTTGGTACCCCACTCAAAGACCCATGCCACTGTTACTTTCAGAGGTCTCACCATGGAAATCACCCCAGACTTTATCAGTAGGGTTACTAGTCTTCCACTTGGAATACCTTGAAGCAAAGATGAAAAGCCACTAGGTTAAGTTGCCAAGAAAACCTTCTTCCAACCAGATGAACATCCTATAGAAGACAAAAATGGAATTAGAAGAACAAGCATACCTTACCCTTGGGATGAGGTCAGTTACCAAATCATCAAGTACATTTCATGTGAAGGGAGGTATAGCATAGTTTATGGCTACCATTTTAGACTTCTTCATGAGTTCAAATATGGCATGGACAATCGCACACCTCAAAAACTCAGCATTCCCTATTTTTTCCTACAGTCCCTTATAGACTCCAACATTAAGTTGAAGGTATGAGTTCCAGATCAATTAGCTCACCATGGACTAATTAAACTATTGGTGGAGGAAGCCCTCCACACCTTCACAATCCCCATAGCCTGGGAAATCTTTAGAAATATGATAGGAGAAGATGATATAAAGGCCCTCGCGTATGACCTCAGTCCTTCTGAAAGTGAGGGGGAAGAGAAAAAAGGGGAAGATGAGGAAGAAACCAAAATAGTTAAGGAAGAGACTAAAACAGATAAGAAAAAGACTAAAACAGAGAAGAAAAAGACTAAAACAGAGAAGGAATAAACTAAACAAGATGAGAAGGAAACCAAAATAGAGCTAGAAGGAAGAAAGCTAGTAGAGGCAAAGAAGACAAAAGAAGAGGAAAGAGGGTCAGAGAAGATAGAAGTGTCTCGTAAGACACTAGAAAGGGAAGCAGCAGCTGTTCTTGCTACCCTCAGCACCCGAGTTAAACACAAAAAAAAGAGGAAAAGGAAACCATCAATGTATTTCAGGGTTCGAAAAAGCACAAGAATAAAAATAGGGAAGCCACAACCATCCTCAAAAGAGCCTATCATAATTGAAGATTCCCCTACTGTCAAAAGGGAAGAATCTCCCTCCAAAACCCCCATCACTTATGAAAGAGGAAGTCCTAGATCTTCCACTTGGAAGGAAAGAATAAAACTATAGTACTCAAAAACAGTCCTACAGGAGATACGGATTGCTCTACAGGAGACCCTAACAAAGCTATAGGGGACCGAAAAACTTGAGAAAAGGGCAGAAGAGCAGACCAAGGGGAAGGATGAAACAACAGAGACATAAGAACCTGACCCCCAGCCTAGTTTGGGCTCTTATTACAACCTTCTTGAAGGAGGAAAAGTCATTCCACAGAAATTTGCAGTCCCAGTTTTCCTTGAGTTGGAGAAAGAAAGAATAAGGAGCCATAGATGGATGAAAATTTCCAAATCTAAGTGGGTAGAGGATATGGACCACATGGAGAACCAGCTTAGAGAGATAGGAAGGGAGTTAAGTGATGTAAGACATAGAAAGGCAATCAGAAGATCTCACTTGGAAACAGAAAATGAGTCGATAAGGAAACAACTACAAGAAAAGGAGACACAATTGTCATGCATGGCTAGCTGGTCTATGGAGGCACTATAGTGTAGGACACCAGGAAAATCATATGGAGTATACCTCAAAGACCAATGGCTACAGTTTCAGATCAAGACTTTGGCACAGAGAGGCACCATGCCTTTCCAAGATTATAAACAGTTTACAGACCTATGTGACCAAAGTTCAGCAGAAGACAAGGCAAAGATAGCAGAGCTTTATTTGCATAACTTGGCCCTCACTGATATGAACCTATGGGACCCCAATGCTAGGCTAGGAGACTTGCAATTGATGGCCATGGAATCATGGATGAATCATAAGGAGAAAAGGGCAACAAAAATAAAAAAGTTGATGGCAAAAGAGAAAAATGAACCCTTAATGATCCAAGCTAAGCCAACAGACCCCATGGCTCTCATCAGTGTCCACCAGCTACTTGCAAATAATCCCCAAAGTGCCCCTAAGTATATCAATGAGCAGGCCCAGGCCATTACAGATTTTGAGGACATGGAAAGATTACTTGGGGAAGACAATATCCATGCTTGTATCAGGAGGTGGAACACTCTCCTACACAATTTACAAATCAGGGAGTGTCACTCCCAAACAAGGATGAAAGAAGCGTTAGGAGAGTACCACTGTATAAGCACTCTATGCAGAGTTTGAAGACCAATTTGATTGGCCTCAAATTGAGTCCTCCACTGCTGCTAGGCCTACTGGAAGGTGGAAAAGAGGAAGAAGAACAACAGCAGTGGGAAGAGGTGGACAGAAAGGTAGGATTCCATGATAAGGAAGAGTATCTCATATTAGAAGCATGGGATGTCAGGGAGACCATCAAGGCCATCAAAGATGAGGAGATAGACTAGTTGCTCAGAGGATGAGCAACACATTCAGTAGGGGGGTGATGATGAGCCCCATAAATGGGTAATTATATGGGCTCATTTGGCCTCCTAACTTATCTTAATCCACCATTCTCATTAGTTTATTGCATGTTTTTGATTATATTTATGCTAATAGAGTGAGTTGGGTTAGTCATTATGCCATGAAGTCTAATGTGTGCTTTATGCAAATTTTTGGTCAATTTTGAGACAAAGTCAAAGGTTTAATGAGCATTTGGCAGCCAATATTTGAGGAAGACAAGGGAGAGGATTTATAGGAGGGTGTCCCCCTCATTGATGACTCCCTACTTCAAATCCTCCTTCAGAAAGATCGGAGCACAAGTAGCCACATCAATGCATCAAAGAGGCAGCCGAGCAAGTGAAGGTTAACTGCTGTCTATCTCAAGTCCTGGGAGCCAAGGTTCCCTAATTTTAGGAGAGTTTTTGGGAGATCTAGTTGTATAAATAGAGAGGCCTAAGACCTCAGTAGGTTGTTGGATGTTAGTCAAATTTTTGCACTTTTGTTGCAGCTTTTGCTCAACTCATTTCAAGCTTACTTTTGTGGACAGTTTCATGTAATGTGACTATTATTTTGATAATGAAGATGAAATCTTTTTTGAGCCAGCATTGAGTTACCTCAGAGGGCTGAAGCTCTTGGGTTAGGGCCCAACCCAAGCTACCCAGCACCTCTTGTTTTGTATTTATATATTTTGTTGCAGTTTATGAATTAGTTGTTGTTAGATAGGTTTCTTCCTTGGTTAGAATAGGTTGTTTTTGGTGATTTACATAGTTGTTTCCATTTCAGTTTGTTGAAGTAGGTTAAATAGTGATAAGAGAAAGATATAAAAGGTCCATCAAGAGAGCCTTGACCTCCTTTCCTCCCTTTGGGACCATGAACTGAGGTCAAGACCCGGTTACTGCCACAAAAACACAGATTTGCCTTCTCCATGCAATTTTTAGTGTTGTAGTTTGATTTAGAGGTTAATGCTTTGATTCAGATCTATTTTTTCATGCTCATTTTTGTTTCTGCAATAAACCTCCATTCATTCTTTCCTTTCCATATAGCATTGTTCAGCATTTTATTTTCCTAGATCAGAATTTAGGTTAACATGAGATATAGTTTTGTTTTCTTTGGTGCAGCTAGTTTCTTTGCTTGCTCAGTTTTAGTGTTTGATTTACAGCTCTCTTGCAGTACATATCTGCTCATAATAAGTCAATAAATCAGCCACCACCATCTCTCTTTGCTACATGTTCCACAGGTCATTCACAGCCCCTCATAAATCTGCCCTAATTTTCTGCACTTTTCTCGTAAGCTTTCCTCCCTTTCCTTGAACAAATCCAACCACCTCTCTCTTTCCTAATCCTTATAGATGGACCTTAGACACCTTAACACATCTTTCTAGCCTTCAGCTACCCTATCCAACCTTTTTCCCACCTTCAAAGCCTTTAAAACAGCTCTCAGCATCCTCCTGTAGATCCTCCTGTAGACCTTGTGTAGATCCCCTGCAGCCTCCCATAGAAATTCTTGTAGGTGAATTTTTGAAGTCCGATTGTAGGGAAAGCCTCCAGAAGGTTACCAAATGCCTCCTAGGACCCATCCACACCTTCCTACACCTCTGAAAACTCCAAAGTCGCCCTCCATCACCACCTAATCGCTACCACATCCACAAACAAATAAATTACATGCATGACAATTTCACATAAAATACATAAAAACCCAAAAGGATGTTTTTTTCTCATTTCCTCCTAGAAATAGCTTGAATAGATGTTTTTTACTTCCTAAGTAGGTGACGACATTCATTTTATGGTTTTTCATCTCTTTTTCTGCAAAATTAGGGTTAGTTGGTTAATTAGGGTTTGCTAGGGTTACTTTACATTTTAGTCTTCTTTTCCTTTCTGCAAATAGAGTAACCTCTGTAGAGTGAGCTTTCCTTTCTTTCATCACACATAAAGCTTCTTCTGGAAATCATAGAAGTTGACTTGAGCTCCTAGTGATCTTGTGCTAGCTGACCAAGTGACAACCTGCAGTAAGAACTAGTACTTATGCATACAACACGCTCGCTTCCAAATTTGTTACAAACTACTGGGTTCATAAAAGAAAAGTAGGAAGCCCTAGGAGTTACAGCAATGTTTCTGCAATACTGGTGCTCACCAGCAGTGACAACACTTGGTGACACACTGGTATAATTCTAGCTTCTCTTCCTTAGTTAACTCTTTTGTGCAAGGTCTTGGTTATTCAGGTGTATTGATTCATGATGTATATTAATTTGGTCTCCCCACTTATCCCATGAATAAAAATTGTCCCTCTATACCTCTCTCTTGGTTGAACACATAATAAAATTAAGAGATATTGAAAAGTTTTGAGTTGGGAATGGTAGTGAAGTTCACGAACTTAATATTTTCAGAGTATATTTTTTCATTTTTGGTGTTGCTCCACTGCCAATAGGCTTGGACAGTACCCTGATGGAGTCACTTCAGGAACATAAACATTGCTCCACTGCCAGCGAACCTAGAAAATACCCTGTAGAGTTTCTTGCTTTACCTCTCTAGGGGAAACATTTCTCTTCTTTCACCTTTATTTAGTTATTTTATAGGACTGTGCATTGGCACTTATTCATTTTATGGGCAGAAGAGGGATCCCAACTTATTGAGAGAAGAAGAGGTTGTTCCTTAAGAGAAGCATATAGAGACCTTTGTTTTAGGTTTTCTCGTTTACATTTTTTCCCTTCTCCTCGTCTACTAATTGGATAGGCATGAAAACAGTAAAACATAAAAACCAAGTGTGGGCTTGAGGTTAACTTGAATAGATACAGGTTCATGGTTTAACCAAAACTATCCTCACTAATGGATCCTATTTTTCGTCGGAATATCATCAACCAAAAGGTATAACCGACACAAGGAAGATGGACATAAGGTCAGCCAAATGTTGAAGTGTCACAAATTCCTTCTCTATTTTTCCACATTCCCTTTGAGCCAACAGAGCATATCCATGTACGATCTCACAAAATGAAAGGAAAGACAACAAACAAAAAGGAAACAAAATCAAAAGAGAAGACAAAAAATGGCTAAAGTAAAACATGATGTGAAACCAAAATCATAAAAAAACAATATAAACTATGGGAAATGAATGCAGGATGGGTATTTAGGTAAACTAAAATGAAACTAGACCTACTCCTAACCAAACCATCTAGAAGGTCGAGGTCATGTATAAAGGAATTTCCAATGTAGCCACCATAATTGTTTCTGACCTGCAATCACAAAGATGTCATCGATTAAAACAATATAAAACAATGTGCAATATAAAAGGTAAGAACTTGACTAGCTTGCACAAAAATTTGAAGGTATTTCCTGTCGGCAGAAAGATAGACCATAGCCACCACTTCTAACCAGTTTATATTCCTACCCTTTTAACAAGAACCATCATTCAATAAACCTATGAAGCTTCCCACGAATGTGTCTCCATCTACACTGAACTCCTTAGAAAGCTTGAGGAAAGATTGAAACTTGTTATTTGAAATGGAGCTTTCCAAGTAAGACTATTCCAACCATTCAATGATTGGATCATAGAATTCATGATAATCCTCTTGAAAACCTCGAAATATTTCAAAATATGAATTTTCAATTAGAGGGACAGGATTACGATGGGAATCTTGTGATGGAAATTAGATCTGATCATATTCAACAATCATGTCCAGATAGTGAGGACCTAACATAACCATCAGTGAAGGTGGAAGTTCCTCAATCGCTCAAAATATATCTAAATAGTGAGATGGTGAACAATGAAAATCGAATGATGTAAAACAATTGTCATTGAATATACTGATGGGAAAATGATAAGCTCAATGATAGTCCTTAGAGATAGAATCATGATCAGATGGGCTGATTAAAGCTTCAGATTCCCAATTTGTAATTAACAAAGATAAACCACTTTGAACAGTTCCGCAAATCTTCCGAAGAACCAAAACATCTTCCTCCCATGGTGAATGTGAGAAAATATTTCTTTTTAACTAGTAACACACTACATTAGCACCATAATCATTGAAAGAAGAGAAAAGTAATGCTAGTACAACAAACACATGAAACCAATTGAGATGCAGTGAACAAAGAAGAATTTAATTCGCACAATAACTCATGCATTCATTCGTACTCAAGAGGATTCCATGTGTAATGAAGAACAAGATTCACAATATGATATTCGTAAGGGAAACTAGGAGTAGCTCATCAGGGAAAATTCTAAGGAGGGAAAATTATCTTGAAGTTTAAAAACATCAGCGAATCTCACTAGTCCCTAATATGCAAACTATAAAAAGTTTATTGATGTATTTGTAAAATTATTCAAATTTATAATGATTTTATATATACTCTCTATATAATGTTAGCGATTTTTAGGGTAAAATAAATTTATAATGTAAAATTTGGGAGAATCATTTTTATAAAAAATAGAAATTGGTGAATCATTTTTTGGAAAAATCATAGAAAATTAGCTTGCCTATGAATATTAGCCCCAAAAATTTTCCATGGATCTCATCATGAAATCAATCTTATAGATATGATTCCTTTAGCCAAATATGGTCTTTTGAATGATCAACTTCACAATTCTATGACTCTATGAGCGATACAAATTCCAGACCCAAGTTTGTTGTGAGAAATTTGCTTGAAGATGAATGAAATGAAAGATATTCTTGAATCCAGTCAGAAGTAACATCTTGGAAATTTGAAAGATCACATCTAAGATACCAAAATTTTTTGAAAAATAAATTTTCATCGAGTGAAACCATGCAAATAGAGGGATTGTGTGGCAGAAACAATATATGACTTTGTTTGGGGGGCTTACTATAGTCGTGAGACCCTAACATAACCAACAACGAAAGTTAAAGTGACTCGACTCTGTAGCAAGTCCAAAAACTTTCAAGGATTGGAAAATCTCATCCTAAAGATTGAACCATATTATTCATGGTGTGGGGAAAGCTACTACCACTGGTTTCAATAAGACCACTTCTCACCAGATGGAAGCCATCTCTGTCACTAATTTGACCATATTTTTCAACTTCAATAACTAGATTACTCAAGTTGAAAGATTCATCTAATAACAAATCTAAATATGTATGAATCAAAGAAATTTGATGAACAAGCTGGTTTGGAGAATTGTCTTCATGCAACAGAAGAGATTATGAGGGATGGAAAGAGCACTCAATAATTTCATTGTTTTCATTTTCATCATGGAAAATCTCACCACCTTTTGTCAATTGAGAAATTAACTCATCGGATGAAGAACTTGAAGAGCATGGAGTATCCTTGCCGCAAGTAGATGCATTGCAAATGATAGGGAACAAGGGATAGTGAGATGAAGAGTAAGTTGTGATAAGGACATCTTATTTGACCGAATCAGATTCTATATCTAAAGCAAAGTCTTTGTAAGAAAATGAAAGATGAGATGATGCACCTGGGCATTCATGATCACATACATCAACAGAGTCACCATCATTGAAATGATTGTTTCCCAAGGCTACAAATTGATTGAAAGAATTGATTGCATTTAATCCACTACCAAGATTAGCATATTGAAAATCATCCAAGAATGGAAGTGCATCATCTTCACATGGGGAATTTTGGAAAAGGGAAGAAATATTGAAAGAATCTTCACCTTCATGTTCCCCTACCTTGTGTAATGTCACTACCTTGTATATGATTGCAATTTGAAATAGAAACTCAAAAATTGAGAGAGTGTGAAAAACTATTTGGTGGAGCAAGTTGATCAGGTGGATCATGTTACAAAGTTCATGGCATGTAGATGATAGAGGATCATAGAAATCCAGATCAAATTCAAGAATATATTTATGATTAGTAACATCATCTTATAGAATGGAGGAGTTAATCTTCACCATGGGCTTCATGAGCCATTATGTGATTTCCTCCATTGAATCTAGCTCATGAAAAGAGAAATAATAACGAGAAGATGGATTAGGAACTTGATTTGCATATTTCCCGACTTTATTTTCATCGCAGGGAGACACCCTCACCAGATTTGGAAAAGGAGGAGGATAAAGAATAAAAGAAATAGTGAATTCCTCCTCTGAAATTAGAGATAACTCATGATTTGTAAGAGTTGGGGAAGTAGAAACATCATGGGAATTGAGGTTCACCATGCAAAGAGACATGAACCAAACTTTGAAGCTTTTGTTTAAAGAAATCCCAATCCACAGCATTAGAGGAATTTTGAGGTCTAAAATGGGCCTCCTAAGAAAAATGTACAACAAAAATAAACTTTATAAGAACTAATAGGATTCAAGATGATGATGTCAATCATGTGAGATAATTCACCATTTTTGGAGTAAAAAAGTAAAAAGATTAAAAAATAATAAAATAATAAAATAAATTTTTCAACTCTTACTTTCAACTTATCTCCCTACTGTTTTACTCAAATTTCAAGCGGGAGTACTCATTGGATGAAAAATTTAATTCTTCATCCAAAGAGTACCCATGTTGCATACTTTCGATGGACCTTGCTACACGAAAAATGAGAAATACATGAAAAAATGTGATTGCAATCACGTTTTTCATGTATTTATCATTTTTCATGTAGCAGGGTCCATTGAAAGTATGCAACATGGTTACTCCTTGGATGAGGAATCAAATTCTGCATCCAATGAGTGTTCTTTCTCAAAATTTGAGTAAACCCATAGGGAGATAAGTTTAAAACATGAGTTGAAAAAGTAGTTTTTTCTTTTTTCCTTCTAAAATTTGATGATGTAAAATATTATTATTCTATTATTTCCACTATTATTTTATAATTTCCTTAGAAGGCCCATTTTAGACCTCAAATTCTTCTAATTCTTCTTCAGTAAATTCGTAAGAAAGGTGAAGGAATCGATTAGAGAAATCCTCAACTGATTCATCAGGCTTCATTCTTATCTGATTCATTCTTTCATAAACATCTCAGTAATCATACCTATCAAAGGCTTCATAAATCTCCTTGAGGAAATGATGGAAAGAATGGATTGAGTTGGGTGGTAAGGTATGACAACATTGATTAACACGGCCTTCAAGGGCGAGGAAGAAAAGAAAACAAGCAAACTCTTCATCATTGATTTCATAAGATTCAAAAAATTTCAGAAAATTAGAAGTGTGCGTAGTTATAGATGTTCCATCCTCACAATCAAACTTTAAATGAGATAGCTGATAGAGAGGCTCATTGGTGATTGAAAATTGATAAATGGAAAAATTAGAGAAACACTCTGGGAGTAAGATTTAAGGATGAACCATTTGAGATAAGAGGTTCAAAATAGATTCAATGGGAACATCTTGTCATCTGGCCCTCCTAGTGCCATTTGTTGATGGTGTTGGAAATATGTTAACCATGGGGTCTCCCCATTGTGGAGTCCCAATTATACCTGACATTGTTTAGAGTAGGAGCCCCATCTAGAATATCAACCCAGTTGCCATGAATTCTTATAGATTTTCCTTAGCTCCAATTGTCAGCAAGAGAGCTACATGTGGTGTGTTTAGAAAGAGAGAATGTGTGCATGGTGAGTGTTTGGTTGTAGGTGTGTAAAATTTCTTCTATAGTGTGAGCCTCTAAGATAGAGGTAATAGTGGCACCCAATAAGGGACACATGCAAATAATATGGATTCATCTAACATCTAGCGTAATAGTCCACAAAAGATGCGACAACCATTACAACTAATAAATGAGAAAGATTTGTCTAGCATCCTGTGGAACAGTCCATAAGGATGGGAGAGTAATAAAAAACATTACAACACATTCTCAATAGCATTAGTACTAAAATAACTGAAATAGTTCAACTAATGAGAGTTTGTATATTTCTGTGTGAAAATTTTGAGAGTTTTGATTCGTATTATCCATAATATCCATTTTTCATTCTACGTTTCGAGTCTATAACAATACTCATCTTTAGGACCAATATTCAAAGAAGACAAGGGTGAGAGGAAATAAATATCATGTGGATGCAAGAAAAGAGGAGAGACGACCAACAAATTCAGAAAGTGAAGCAAAACCCTAGAAAAGATAAAATGAGAAATTAGCATGAATGTAATAATTCTTTTATTATTATTTTATTTTAATTATAATTTCTATATATATTATTAAATTTTATTAATTCTTAATGTTCGTATATTTAACAATCAATATTATTATCTTCGTATTTAATTAAGAATATTTATTAATTGATAAATTTAATAATAATAATACTTTATTATTAGTATTGATTACAAAGAATTAGTAATAAATTTTCTTTATTACAAATTAAGTGCTAATTAATAATACTAATAATAAATCTAATTATTATTAATTTTACAGTTTACTATTAAATATAATTAATAAAATCATAGGGATAATAATTATTAATCAAGTACTTACATCATATTAAAGGAGGCAAAGGGGATGGGGCATATGAAAAGGAAATTCCAAAAGGGGGAACTATATGGAGGAAATAATAGCGATATTAGGTTAGAATGGATGAAGAGGTAACAAAATGTGAGGCGGAGGGGGAAGGGAAGGTGATTATTGGTGAGAAAAAGGGGGGCCATGGAAAGAGAGAGGGGAGAAAAGGATTATGTGTTGGTTCTGTGGGAGAGTAAGGGGATCTAGTTTATGCTAACTTCCAAATCCCCATCCCTATTGATATTTTAAGGATGTTTAACGATTTCAAGGGCTTCACAAATTTTACGTTTATACTTATGGTTCTCATTAGCAATAAATTTCGTGTCTTCTAAGAAGATATGGTGACAATTCTTAGTTGAATGTTGTGCCAATGCTGAAGATATAGTTTTGCCTTTTTTTATGTCTATGCCATGTTCTTTGAGTCTAATATTAAAGGACCTTCCTGTTTCTCGAATATAACAATTTCCACATGAACATATGACTTTATAAACACCCTTTTGTTGGAGTTGATCAAGGATATGTTTAAATGATCTCATCTTATGTCTAATGGTTGACATGGGCTTGAAATAGGTTTCAATATCTTTCTTTTTGAGAACCATAGCTAGCTTAGCTGTGACCCCCTAAATGTAAGGTAGATAAGCCCCTCCACTAGAAAATTCATAATTTGTTTCAAGTTGTCTTTCTTTATTTTTGTATCTAGCCCCTCTAATGTTATTAATGATGTCCATATTCTTATATCCGATGTCTACAAAGCACTTTCTTAAATATTCAATTTCTTCCTCAGAGTGCGAGGATTCTGATATTCTAAAAGAGCTCATGAAAAGAGCCTTGAGTACTCGCATCTTTTGCATTGAGTAATGGTGTGGGCCTACACGTAGGTAATTATCAATGTGTGCTTTCTTTCTAAACACCTTATGTCTAAGCGATCCATCTTCATTTCTTATGACGAGAAAATCAAAGAATGGGATATTGTTGCTGTCCTCAACCTCCATTATCAACTTAATATCTTTAGATATACTGTTGAGGTGATCTAAAAATTTACTTAACTCCTTGTCCCCATGAGGCCAATTGATGCTAGTGTCATCCATGAACGTAATCTAGAATTTGGGCTTCAATGGGAAAGTGTCAAGATATTTCTTTTCAAATTTCTACATAAAGAGGTTGGCTACTATAGGGGATAGGGGGGACACCATAGCTACTCGTGATGCTTGTTCAAAGAATTAACCTTGGAAGGTGAAGAAAGCAAAATGAAGACATATTTTAGCAAGTTTTGTAGTTTGGAGATTCGTGACCTATTTTACAACCTATACAACTTCCTCTAACGGGATCATTGTGAAGAGTTTGACAACATCAAAACTTACAATATTATCCCAAGGATCCAGTTTTTATTTTTTGATGAATTCTACATACTAGCAGGAGTCTTTAATGAATGAGATTTTTTTACCTACCAGAGGGTCCAAGGTGCTATCATCATATTTTTCCAATTGATATGTGGGTGCCCCAATAGTTTTGACAATAGGTCTGAGGGGGCACTGAATTTACGAATTTTTGGAGCTTCGTAAATTTGCGGGGTGATTTAACTATCAGGAGACAAGAATTTCTTCATTCTTCTATCTAAGTTTGAGTCCTTGATGGCTTTTTTACAATTTTGGTAATTTTAGAAATAGGGTTACATTTGAGCTTGTTGTAGCTTCCACTATTATATAGATGGTATTTCATTTTTTTTGCATATTCTTATTTATCCATAATCACAGTAGACATTCCTTTGTCTACTTTCAATATTACAATGTTATCATTATTCCTTAAATTTTTTAGGGCTCTTAATTGCTCATGGTTTAAATTTCTTTTGGGAGGCCTCACTTTCCTAAGATGATGACACAATATTGTCTGACTTGCTCTCTATCTTCATCCCTATGTGATTGAATCCCATCTTCAAGACTACAAATAATTTCTTCTAGTGGAATCTGATTGAGGGCTATGGAAAAATTGAGTCCTTAATTCACGACCTTTAATTCCTCCGTTTCAAATTCATATGAATAAATACTCACCACTTTTTTAACCTAAATAACTAAGAGAGTCAGAAAACTTTATTCAATAATTGGCTTGTTATTTATAATTATTACGTAAACTACTAAGGGATGAGCTTGCAACATTATTACTCACGCTTGTATTTGATTTGGAACGCTTGCAAGGGAGGACAATGTTGTTGTTTCCAATTGTCAAAAGCCCTTCGTCGATGTAGTTGTCATCATTAATCTTGATATGCATTCTCTTGTTTGTTGTCGAATTCACCTCACATTCCTAAACGATGTATGATATACCGGTACATGTTTCTTTTGTACGATTTCCGCATACATTCATTGTTGTTACTATTACCAAGATCCACAGCTACACACATCCTACCCATGATCTGGCAGTGATTGGCTTTTTTATTCCACTAGCCAGCTGAGGTATTCATGATTTCACCCATATCACTATCAACCACGTCATTTATCATTCTTATATTCAAAATTTTCCTTATTCTCCAAGACACTATGGTGCTTGGACTGTTATCGTTTACAATGTTTCTAGAATTTTGAATTTCCATTAACCGAGACTTTAATTTGTTAATTTTTCCATTCGGTTTCTCCCACGCTAAGCGTCCTTCCCTCTCTACATTCAAAACAGCTGAGGCATCGATGATAACCCATAGGTCCTGTATAATAGTTTTTCCAAGATTTAAATGATTCTTAAAGGTTGTGGATGATAGTCAGCCTAGAGAGAATCTGGTTTTGTAGATTTCATGGTAGATCAAGGATTTGCCAAGTTGGTCAAATGTTTTATTGTTATGCTAGTTGTGAATCCTATATTTTACACAAGCGAAGGATGGAACCAAGATAATATCATGACATTGTTTAAGGAAGAATAGATCAACTTCTCTTCTTCGAATTTAAACCCTAACTTTTTCGATATTATGAATCTCATTCTATCTGTCCCTTCTGTATGGGGTACTAATGAGAGTTTGTAGATTTATGTGGAGAGAATTTTGAGAGTTTTGATTTTGATTATCCACATTATCCATTTTTCAGTTTATGTTTTGAGTCTATAACAAGACTCATCTTTAGGACCAATATGCAAATAATAGAAGGGTGAGAGGAAATAAGTATGGGATGAATGCAAGAAAAGAGGAGGAGAACCAACCAACAAATTCAAAAAATGAAGAAAAACCCTAAAAAGATAAAATAAAAAATTAGCATGAACATAATAAATTTATTATTATTATTATTATTTTATTTTATTTATATATATTATTAATTTCATTAAGTTTAAAAAAAAATAAAAAAATAATAATCAATATTATTATATTCGTATTTTATTAAGAATATTTATTAATTGATAAAGTTAATAATAATGATAATAATTTATTATTAGTATTGATTACAAAGTATTATTAATTAATTTTATTTATTACTAATTAAATGCTAATTAATAATACTAATAATAAAGCTAATTATTATTAATTTTATAGTTTAATATTAATTACAATTAATAAAATCATAGGGATAATCATTATTAATCAAGGATTTACTTCATATTAAAGGAGGCAAAGGGGATGACACATATGAAAAGGAAATTCCATAAGGGAGAACTATATGGAGGAATTAATAGTGATATTAGGTTAAAATGGCGCACTTATAATGTTTATAGATAGGAGGAAAAGAATTAGATCTGGATATGAGATAAAGGCATGATGGGAGTGGGAGGATAGAAAATTAAGAGGTAACAAAATGTGAGGGGGGGGAAGGTAAGGGGATTAATGACGAGAAAGATGGGGGCAATGGAAAGAGAGAGGGGATAAAAGGATTATGTGTTAGTTGTGTGAGAGAGTAAGGGGATCCGGCTTCTGCTAACTTCCAAATCCCCATCCCTATTGATATTTTGAGGATGTTTAAAGATTTCAAGGGCTTCACGAATTTTATGTTTATATTTGTAGTTCTAATTAGCGATAAATTTCACAACTTCTAGGCAGATATGGTGGCAAGTCTTAGTTGAATGCCCCCCCAGAGTTGAAGATTGAGTTCTGCCATTTTTTATGTGTGTGCCATGTTCTTTGAGGCTAATCTTGAAGGACCTTCCTGTTCTCCAAAATAAAAATTTCCACGTGAACATACAACTTTATAAACACCCTTTTGTTGGAGTTTATCAGGGATATCTTTAAATGATCTCATCTTATGTCTGACGGTTGACTTTGGCTTGAAAGAGGTTTCAATATCTTCTTTTTGAGAACCCTAGCCAGCTTACCTATGACCCCATGAATGTATGGTAGGTAAACACTTCCGCTAGCAACTTGGGAGTTTGATTAAGCTTGTCTATCTTTATTTCTAGATCTAGCTCTTCTAATGTTCTTGATGATGTCCATATTATTATATCCGATTTCTACAAATACCTTTCTTAAATATTCAATTTCTTCCTTAGTATGGTAGGAGCCTGATATTCTGAAAGATCTTGTGAAAGGAGTCTTGATTACCCCCATCTTTTACGTCGGGTGATGGTGTGAGTTTGCATGTAGGTAATTATCAGTGTGTGCTTTCTTTGAACACCTTATGTCCAAGCAATCCATCCTAATTTCTTATGAGGATAAGTTCTAAGAAAAAGATATTTTTGTTGTTCTAAACCTCCATTGTGAACTTCATATCTTTAGATGTACTCTTGAGGTGATCTAGAAATTTACTGAAATCCTTGTCTCCATGAGGCCAATTCACACTAGTGTCATCCACGAACCTAATCCAAAACTTGGGCTTCAATGGGAAATTGTCAAGAGATTTCTTTTCAGATTTATCCATAGATAGGTTGGATACTATAGATGATAGTAGGGACCCCATAGATCCTCCAGATATTTGTTCAAATAATTCACCTTGGAAGGTGAAGAAAGTGGAATGTAGACATATTTTGGCAAGTTTTGTAGTTTGGCAATCCATGACCTCTTTTACAACCTATACAACTTCCTCTAAAGGGATATTTTTGAAGAGTTGGACAACATCAAAACTTACAATATTATCCCCAGGATCCAGTTTTTCTTTTTTGATCAATTCTACATACTGGATGGAGTCTTTAATGAATGAGCTTGTTTTACCAACTAGAGGGGCCAAGGTGCTAGCAACATATTTTTCCAATTGATATGTGGGTGCCCCAATAGTGTTGACAATAGGTGTGAGGGGGGCACTAATTTTATGAATTTTTGGGGCTCTGTAAATTCGCGAGGTGATTTCACTATCTGGAGACAAACACTTCTTTATTATTTCGTCTAAGTTTGAGTCCTTGATGGATTTTTTAACAATTTTGTAATTTTAGAAATAGGGTTATCTTTGAGCTTCTTGTAGCTGCCACTATTATATAGGTGGTCTTTCATTTTGGTGGCATATTCTTCTTTATCCATAACCACAATATCCCCACCTTTGTCTTCTTTTAGGATTACAATGTTATCATTATTCCTTAAAAATTTTAGGGCTCCTAATTGCCCATGGTTTAGATTTCTTTTGGGAGGCATCACTTTTCTTAAGATAATGTCACAATCTTGTCTAACTTTCTCTCTATCTTCATCCCTAAGCACTAGAATCCCATCTTCAAGACTACAAAAAATTTCTTCTAGCGGATTCTGATTAGGGGATATGGAAAAGTTGAGTCCTTTATTCATGACCTCCACTTCCTCCTTTTGTAATTCATATGAAGAAATATTCACCACTCTTTTACCCAAATATCTAAAAGGAGAGTTAGAAACTCGATTAATTATATCAGGTTGTTCTTTATTAATATTACATAAATTACTAAGGGAGAACCTTGCAAATTTATTACTCACTCTTGTATTTGATTTGCAACGCTTGCAAGGAAGGACAATGTTGTTGTTTACAATTATCGAAGGCCCTCGGTTGATGTAGTTGTCATCAATAATCCTAATATGCATTTTATTATTTTTTGTCGAATTCGCCTCAAATTCTTCAACAATGTATCATATATCGGTACATGTTTCTTGTGTACAAATTTTCCACAGACTGTCAACATTGTCACTGTTACCAGGATCCACAACTATGTAGGTCTTACCCATGTTCTGTCCGTCATTGGTTTTATGATTCCGCTGACTAGTCGAGGTATTCATGATTTCACCCGTATGTTTATCAACCATGTCATTTATCGTCCTTGTATTCACGTTGTTCCTTGTTCTCCAAGACACTATCTTTCTTGGACTGTTATCTTTTACAATGCTTCCATAATTTTAAGTTTCCATACATCGAGACTTTAATTTGTTAATTTTTCCATTTTGTTTCTCCTACGCTAAGCATTCTTCCCTCTCTACTTTGAGAGTAGCTGAGGCATAGATGATAACCCACAGATCCTCTCTAATAGTCACTCCAAGATTTAAATGATTCTCGAAGGCTTTGGATGATAGTTGATCTAAAGAGAATCTGGTTTTGTGGATTTCATGGCAAATTAGGGATTTGTTGAGCCCCTCGAATGCTCTATTGTTATGTTGGTTGCAGAGTCTGTGTTTTACATAAGCGAAGGACGAAACCAAGTTAATATCATGGCATTGTTTTTCGAAGAATAGACGAGCTTCTGTTATTTCAATTTTAACCCTAATTTTTTTGAGATTACGAATCTCATTCCAACTGTCCCTTCCATACAGGGTACTAATGAGATTTTGTAGATTTTTGTGGTGAGAATTTTAAGAGTTTTGATTTCGATTATCCATAGTATCTATTTTTCAGTCTACGTTTTGAGTCTATAACAAGACTCATCTTCCAGAAGAACATGCAAAGAAGAGAAAGGTGAGAGGACATAAATATGGGATGGATGCATGAAAAGAGGTGGAGAGGCAACCAACAAATTCAGAAAATGAGGTAAAACCCTAGAAAAGATAAAATCATAAATTAGCATGAATGTAATAAATTTATTATTATTATTTTATTTTAATTTTAATTTTATATATATATTAGTACATTTTTATAACTTTTAATGTTAGTGTATTTAATAATAATTATTATTATATTAATATTTTACTAAAAATATTTATTAGTTGATAAAGTTAATAATAATAATACTTTATTATTAGTATTGATTACAAAGTATTAGTAATAAAATTTCTTTATTACTAATTAAGTGCTAATTAATAATGCTAATAATAAATATAATTTTTATTAATTTTATAGTTTAATATTAATTATAATTAATAAAATCATAGTGATAATAATTATTAATCAAAGATTTACTTCATATTAAAGGTGACAAAGGGGATGGGGCATTTGAAAAGGAAATTCCATAAGGAGGAACTATATGGATGAAATAATAGTGATATTAGGTTAGAATGGGGAAATTGGAATGTTTATAGATAGGAGGAAAATAATTAGATCTATATATGAGATAAAGGCATGATGGGAGCAGAAGGATAAAAAATGAAGAGGTAATAAAATGTGAGGTGAGAGGGAAGGGAATGGGATTATTGGCAAGAAAAAGGGGGGCCATGGAAAGAGATATGGGATAA
The DNA here is from genome assembly GCA_031772625.1 of Pinus tabuliformis. Classification (NCBI taxonomy): domain Eukaryota; kingdom Viridiplantae; phylum Streptophyta; class Pinopsida; order Pinales; family Pinaceae; genus Pinus; species Pinus tabuliformis. The sequence continues at coordinate 596,291,692 of CM062815.1, read as the reverse complement.
ATGGATTATGTGTTGGTTTTGTGGGAGAGTAAGGAGATCCAGTTTCTGCTAACTTTTGAACCCCCATCCCTATTGAGATTTTGAGGATTTTTAATTATTTCAAGGGCTTCATGAATTTTACGTTTATACTTATGGTTCTCATTAATGATAAATTTTGTTCCTTCTACATAGATTTGGTGACACATCTTAGTTGAATTCTCTTCGAGTGTTGAAGATTGAGTTTTGCCATTTTTATGTCTGCACCATGTTATTTGAGTCTAATCTTGAAGGACCTTCCTGTTTCTCCAATATAACAATTTCCACATGAACATATGACTTTATAAACACCCTTTTGTTGGAGTTTATCAGGGATATCTTTAACTGATCTCATGTTATGTCTAATGGCCAATATGGGCTTGAAAGAGGTTTCAATATCTCTCATTTTGAGAACCCTAGCCAACTTATCTGTGACCCCTTGAATGTATGGTAGATAAGCCCTTCTGCTAGCAACTTGGGAGTTTGTTTCAGGTTGTCTATCTTTATTTCTGGATCTAGCTCTTCTAATGTTCTTGATGATGTCCATATTCTTATATCTGATGTCTGCAAATACCTTTATTAAATATTCAATTTCTTCCTCAGCATGGGAGGAGTCTCATATTCTGAAAGCTCTTGTGAAAAGAGTCTTGAGTACCCCCAAATTTTGCGTCAGATGATGGTGTGAGTCTGCATATAGGTAATTATCAGTGTGTGCTTTATTTTTGAACACCTTATTTCCAAGTGATCTATATTCATTTCTTATGAGGAGAATGTCTAAGAACAAGACATTGTTGTTGTCCTCAAATTCCATTGCGAACTTGATATCTTTAGATATACTGTTGAGGTGATCTAAAAAGTTACTTAACTCCTCGTCTCCATGATGCCAATTGACACTAGTCTCATCGGTGAACCTAGTCAAGAATTTAGGCTTCAATGGGAAAGTGTCAAGAGCTTTATTTTTAAATTTCTCCATAAAGAGGCTGGCTATTCCATGGGACAATGGGGAGCTCATAGCTACTCCAGATATTTGTTCAAAGAATTAACCTAAGAAGGTGAAGAAAGTGGAACGAAGACATATTTCAGCAAGTTTTGTGGTTTTGGGATCTGTGACCTCTTTTAAAACTTGAACAACATCCTCTAATGGGATATTCGTAAAGAGTTGGACAACATAAAAACTTATAATCTTATCCCTAGGATTCGATTTTTCTTTTCTGATGAATTCTATATACTGGCTGGAGCCTTTAATGAATGAGCTTGTTTTAGCAAAGAGAGGGGCCAAGATGCTAGCAACATATTTTTCTAATTGATATGTGGGTGCCCCAATAGTGTTGACAACAGGTATGAGGGGGGCACCAACTTTATGAATTTTTGGGGCTCCATAAATTCGCGAGGTGATTTCACTATCAAGAGACAAGTTTTTCTTCATAATTTCATCTAAGTTTGAGTCCTTGATGACTTCTAACAATTTTGGTAATTTTAGAAATAGGGTTATCTTTGAGCTTCTTGTACCTACCACTATAATATAGGTGGTCTTTCATTTTGGTGGCATATTATTCTTTATCCATAACTAGAGTAGCCCCTCCTTTTTCCACTTTCAGGATTACAATGTTATCATTATTCCTTAAAATTTTTAGGGCTCTTAATTGCTCATGGTTTAAATTGCTTTTGGGAGGCCTCTCTTTTCTTAAGATGTCGATACAATCTAGTTTGACTTTCTCTCTGTCTTCATCCCTAAGCGCTTGAATCCCATCTTCAAGACTAAAAATAATTTCTTCTAGCAAAATATGATTGGGGGCTATGGCAAAGTTGAACCTTTATTCAATACCTCCACTTCCTCCTTTTGTAATTCATATGAAGAAATATTCACCACCTTTTTACCTAAATATCTAAAAGGAGAGTTAGAAACTTAATTAATTATATCAGGTTGTTCCTTATTTTTATTACATAAACTACTAAGGGAGGAGCTTGAAATGATATTAATCATGTTTGTATTTGATTTGGAATGCTTGCAAGGGAGGACAACATTGTTGTTTCCAATTATTGAAGGTCCTCGGTTGATGTAGTTGTCATCATTAATATTGATATGCATTATCTTGTTTGTTGTCAAATTCGTCTCACATTCTTCAACGATGTATGATATACAGGTACACGTTTCTTGTGTATGATTTTCCCATAGACTTTCAACAATGCCACTATTACCATGATCCACATCTATGCAAGTCTTACCCACATTATTTCTATCATTGGTTTTGTGATTCGGCTGGCCAACTGAGGTATTCATGATTTCACTGTATGTTTATCAACCACTTCCTTTATCGTGCTTGCATTCAGGTTGTTCCTTGTTCTACAAGACATTGTCTTGCTTCAACTGTTAACATTTACATTGTTTCCATAATTTTGACGTTTCATCAACTGATACTTTAATTTGTTAATTGTTCCATTTTTTTTCTCTCACACTAAGCACCATTCCCTCTTTCCCTTGAGAGAATTTGAGGCATCAATGATAACCCAGACGTCCTATCTAATAGTCGTTGCAAGCTTTAAATGATTCTTGAAGGTTGTGGATGATATTCAATCTAGAGAGAATCTGGTTTTGCAGATTTCATGGCGAATCAGGGATTTGTTGAGCCAGTCAAATACTTTACTATTATGCTAGTTGCAAAGTCTGTGTTTTACACAAGCGAAGGATGGAACCAAGTTAAGATCACAACATTGTTTAAGTAAGAATATATCACCTTCTGCTCTTTGAATTTTAACCCTAATGTTTTCGAAATTACGAATCTCATTCCAATTGTCCCTTCCATATAGGGTACTAATGAGAGTTTGTAGATTTCTATGGTGAGAATTTTAAGAGTTTTGATTTGGATTATCCAAAGTATCCATTTTTTAGTCTACATTTCATGTCTATAACAAGATTCATCTTCAAGGCCAATATGCAAAGAAGCAAAGGGTGAGATGAAATAAATATGGGATGGATGCAAGAAAATAGACGAAGAGTCGACCAACAAATTTAGGAAATGAAGCAAAACCCTAGAAAAGATAAAACTAGAAATTAACATGAATGTAATGAAATTTTCATTCTTATTTTATTTTAATTTTAATTTTTATGATGATGATGATGATGGTGGTTAACATCCACTGAGATATATAATACTAAATTTATTAAGTTTTAATGTTAGTGTTTTTAATAATTAATATTATCATATTCATATTTTATTAAGAATATTTATTAATTTATAAAGTTAATAATAATAATACTTTATTATTAGTATTGATGACAAATTATTAGTAACAAATTTTCTTTATTACTAATTAAGTGCTAATTAATAATACCAATAATAAAGCTAATTATTATTAATTTTATAGTTTAATATTAATTATAATTAATAAAATCATAGGGATAATAATTATTAATCAAGGATATACTTCATATTAAAGGAGGCAAAGGGGATGGGGCATATGAAAAGGAAATTCCATAAGGGGGAACTATATGGAGGAACTAATAGTGATATTAGGTTAAAATGGGGCAATTATAATGTGTATAGATAGGAGGAAAATAATTAGATCTGGATATGAGATAAATGCATGATGGGAGTGGCAGGATAAAAAATGAAGAGGTAACAAAATGTTAGGGGGAGGGAAGATAAAGGGATTAATGGTGAGAAAAAGGGGGGCCGTGGAAAGAGAGAGGGGAGAAAAGGATTATGTGATGGTTGTGCGGGAGAGTAAGGGGCTCCATTTTCTGCTAACTTCCAAAGCCCCATCCATGTTGATATTTTGAGGATGTTTAATGATTTCAAGGGCTTCGCAAATTTTACGTTTATACTTATGGTTCTCTTTAGCGATAACTTTCATATCGTCTAGGTAGATATGGTGACAAGTCTTATTTGAATGCTATACTAGTGCTGAAGATTGAGTTCTGTCATCTTTTATGTTTGCGCTATGTTCTTTTAGCCTAATCTTGAAGGACCTTCATGTTTCTCCAATATAACAATTTCCACATGAACATATGACTTTATAAACACCCTTTTATTGGCGTTGATCATGGCTATCTTTAAATGATCTCATCTTATGTCAATTGGTCAAAATGGGCTTGAAATAGGTTTCAATATCTTTATTTTTGAGAACCCTAGCCAACTTATCTGTGACCCTCTGAATGTATGGTAGATAAGCACTTTTGCTATCAACTTGGGAGTTTTTTTCAAGTTGACTAACTTTATTTCTATATCTAGCTCTTCTAATGTTCTTGATGATGTCCATACTCTTATATCCAATGTCTGCAAAGAACTTTCTTAAATATTCAATTTATTCCACAGTGTGGGAGGAGTCTCATATTCTAAAATCTCTTGTGAAGAGAGCCTTGAGTAGCCCCATCTTTTACGTTGGGTGATGGTGTGAGTCTGCATGTAGGTAATTATCAGTTTCTTTCTTTCTTAACACCTTATGTCCAAGTGACCCATATTCATTTCTTATGAGGAGAATGTCTAGGAACAAGATACTGTTGTTGTCTTAAACCTCCATTGTGAACTTGATATCTTTACATATACTATTGAGGTGATCTAGCCAGTTACTTAACCCCTTGTCTCCATGAGGCCAATTGACACTAGTTTCATCCACGAACCTAATCTATAATTTGGACTTCAATGGGAAACTATCAAGAGTTTTATTTTCAAATTTCTCCATAAAGAGGTTGGCTACTATAGGGGACAGTGGGGACCTCATAGATACTCCAGATGTTTGTTCAAAGAATTCATCTTAGATGGTGAAGAATGTCAAATGAAGACATATTTCGGCAAGTTTTGTAGTTTGGGATCCGTCACCTCTTTTACAACCTATACAACTTCCTCTAATGTGATCTTTGTGAAGATTTGGAAACATCAAAACTTCGAATCTTGTCCCTGGGATCCAGTTTTTCGTTTTTGATGAATTGTACATACTAGCTCAAGTCTTTAATGAATGAGATTGTTTTACCAACTAGAGGGTCCAAGGTTTTAGCAACATATTTTTCCAATTGATATGTGGGTGCCCTAATAGTGTTGAAAATAAGTTTAAAGGGGGCACTGACTTTATGAATTTTTGGGGATCCGTAAATTCGTGGGGTGATTTCACTATCAGGAGACAAGCGCTTCTTCATTCTTTCATCTAAGTTTGAGTCCTTGATGTATTTTTTAAAATTTTGGTAATTTTAGAAATAAGATTATATTTGAGCTTCTTGTAGCTTCCACTATTATATAGGTGGTATTTCATTTTGGTGGTATATTATACTTTATCCATACCCATAGTAGCCCCTCATTTGTCTACTTTTAGGATTACAATGTTATAATTATTCCTTAAAATTTTTAGGGCTCTTAATTGCTCATGGTTTAAATTGATTTTGGGAGGCCTCACTTTTCTTAAGATGATGGCACAATCTTGTTTTACTTTCTCTCTATATTCATCCCTAAGCGCTTGAATCCCATCTTCAAGACTACAAATAATTTCTTCTAGCAGAATCTATTTGGGGGCCATGAAAAAGTTGAGTCCTTTATTCAGGACCTCCTCTTCCTCTTGTAATTCATATGAAGAAATATTCACCACATTTTTACCTAAATGGCTAAGAGGAGAGTTAGAAACTTGATTAATTATAATAGTTTGTTCTTTATTATTAATACATAAAGTACTAACTTGGGAGGAGCTTGCAACGCTAGAACTCATTCTTGTATTTGATTTGGAACACTTGCAGGGGAGGACAATGTTGTTGTCTCCAATTATCGAAGGCCCTCAGTTGATTTATATTATCATAATTTATTTGCCTCACATTATTCAACAATGTATGATATACCGATACAAATTTCTTGTGTACGATTTTCCTGCGGGCTTTCAGCGTTGTCACTGATACCAAGATCCACAGCTACATAGTTCTTACCCATGTTTTGTTCGTCATTGGTTTTGTGATTCCACTAGATAGCCGAGGTATTCATGATTTCACTTGTATGTTTATCAACCACGTCATTTATCCTGCTTAAATTCACGTTGTTCCTTGTTCTCCATGACATTTTCTTGGTTGTACTATTATCGTTTAAAGTGTTTCCATAATTTTGATGTTCCATCAACTGAGTATTTAATTTGTTAATTTTTTAATTTTGTTTCTCACGTGCTAAGTGTCCTTCCCTCTCTACTTTGAGAGTAGCTAAGGCATCGATGATAACCCAAAATTGCTATCTAATAGTTGCTGCAAGCTTTAAATTATTATTGAAGGCTTTGGATGATAATTGATCTAGAGAGAATCAGGTTTTGCGGATTTCATAGTGGATCAGGGATTTGCTGAGCTAGTCAAATGCTCTGTTATTATTCTAGTTCAAAGTCTATGTTCTACACAAGCAAAGGACAGAACCAAGTTAAGATCATGACATTGTTTAAGCAAGAATATATCAACTTCTTTTCTTTCAATTTTAACTCTAAATTTTTTGAGATTATGAATCTCATTCCAACTATCCCTTCTGTACAAGGTACTAATGAGAGTTTGTAGATTTCTATTGTGAGAATTTTGAGAGTTTTGATTCGGATTATCCATAGTATCCATTTTTCATTCTACATTTTGAGTTTATAACAAGACTCATCTTCAGGACCAATATGAAAAGAAGAGAAGGGTGAGAGGAAATAGTTATGGGATGGATGCAAGAAAAGAGAAGAGTCGACCAGCAAATTCAGAAAATGAAGCAAAACCCTAGAAAAGATAAAATTAGAAATTAGCATGAACATAATAAAATTATTATTATTATTTTATTTTTATTTTTATTTTTATATATATTAGTATATTTTGTTAATTTTTAATTTTAGTTTATTTAATAATCAATATTATATATTCATAGTTTATTAAGAATATTATTTATTAATTGATAAAGTTAATAACAATAATACTTTATTATTAGTACTGATTACAAATTATTAGTAATAAATTTTCTATATTAGTAATTAAGTGCTAATTAATAGTACTACTAATAAATTAATTATTATTACTTTTATAGTTTAACATTAATTATAATTAATAAAATCATTGCATGAGTCTTCCAAAGGAAATATGAACTGAGATAGAGAATACAATTTAGACATAAGGCCCTCAGATTAAGAAGAAGAAGGTTCAGATAATGGAGGAAAGGAAATGTGCACAACTCTAAGGCCCAAAACACCTTCCAGATATGTACAGAAGGAACATCCCAAGAGTAATATTCTCGGAGATCAAAGACATGGTGTTTGGACCAGGATGAAACTTGTTGGCAGTTTAACTTGTGCAAATCTTGCTCTGTTGTTTCAGATTGAGCCTAAAAATCTCAACCAAGCAAGTGAGGAAAAATTATGTGTGAGAGTTATGAATGAAGAACTTGACCAAATTGAAAGGAATGACACATAGGAGTTTGTTCCAAGACCCAAAGAGAAAAATGTCATCAGAATCAAATAGGTTTTCAAACACAAGCTAAATGAGAAAGGTCGAGTAATTAGGAGAAAGGCTCAATTGGTTTGCAAAGGATATGCCCAGACAGAAGGGGTAGACTTCGAGGAAACATTTGCACCAGTAGCGAGACTATAAGCTATTATAATGTTTCTTACCTTTTCCAGACATAAAAATATTAAGGTGCATCAGATGGATGTGAAGTCTACATTTCTCAATGGAGATCTAGAAGAAGAGGTTTATATTGAGCATCCAAAAGGATTCATGCTCATTGAAGATAAAGAGTTTGTGTGAAAACTAAAAAAGGCCCTATATGGAATCAAACAAGCTTTGACAAGAATTTAATGAGGATATTGTAGAAAGAAATTTATACGTCAAGTCTGAAGGTGATCATCTACTAATCAAAATAGTATACCTAGACAACATAATCTTCGGCAATGACATGGAATAATTGGGACATCAATTCATGAACTGTATGCAGACAAATTTTGAAACTAGATTAATCAATATCCTTTGACCTCATTCTCATCATCCTTTAACAAATCCATAAGCATGACTAATTCTAATCCCAGAGTTTCTGCCCAAGAACACCTTGTTTCAATCATTATAAGGACCAACATTGCCTGGCCTCCTGCTGGACAACGTTGACTACTAGGTGAAGTGTTTTTCTAATCAATCCTAATTGACCAAGGCTGCAACCATTAATTGTCAACCCACGATAGGTCTTATTGTTTTAATGGAGTTTGCACTATCTGTGTCGATACACTACACACAAGAATGAAAATAGAAAGAAACATAAAAGAATGTCATTGAATAAATTGCATAAATAAAATCACTCATGCAGAAATTAAAACACTCTATAGAAATGAAATCACACTTCACAATTACCAGAGCAAGGGCACACCACACACTAACTAATGACTACACTAGCTGGTTAACTACCATTTTGTTTAATCAACTAGTGTAACAACATAATATAATTTGGAACTAAAGTGGATATATTATACAATTTATACAACAAAAACAGAAAATCATAAAACAATAATATAGAGCTACTTCTACCACTACAGTCCCTGCTAAAGAGGAGGGCCCTTCCTCCCTAGCAGGGGCACATGAATGAACACAAGATTAGTTAGTGAATCAGATGAGAAACAATAACAACATCACCATAGTGCCTTCAATATTAAAAGTAATTAAAAATTACAAGATCAGATTAATAATGCTTTCTCAATGCCCCTTTTGTACATGAGAAATTGAGTTTCTTTTATAGTTATTACATACCTAAAATTAGGAATAGATTAGTCATGAGAATCTCACAATTCTCATGCTGATTATAAAAATAGAAATCATTATAACATGTTTCTAAATAAAAATGTTATTCAAATACGTTGGTTAAGATCACAACTGTTTGGATCTGTTACTTCTAAATAAACAATTCATAACTTCCAACAATTGTTGTGTGGAATAGTAACCATGACTTTGATAGCTACTATGCAATAGCGTCCTACAGTCAAATGACGGTTTGGGATGTGTTCTGGTATTCAAAACCCCCCATTTTTTTAATAATAGTAGTTAACATTATATTGACTAAATGGGGACCCTTTAAAAAAATTTCATTTAAAAAACAAAACTTAGCATTTACTCATTCCTTTTATTTTTTGAAATAAAGCAAAATAACAATCAAAGCCTTTTTGGGAACTACTAAAGACTTACCTTTTCATATATAGCGCGTCTAGAAAAACCACTAAAATACCTTTCTAAAATAAGGCCTCTATGGTCTAAATTATCATAAAATCCGATGAAAATGGAAGTCCTTAAACTTTTTTGGCTTAAGTCTTGCATCACATAACATGACCCATTAAGAGTTCTCTCTTAAAAAAGATATAGCAAGGTTTGCGAGTTGCGAAATCATGATGGTGCTTTGGCTTTTATTGCATCGCATTTTGGGTATTCAAGCAAATACTTTGCACTTACCATATGTCGATATTGTGATATGCAATTCGTGCCCAGACCCACACCATAAAGTATTAAAATAAAATATTTCAAGTCTTTCAAATCTATTGCGTAGGATAAGCTTAGTAATTAACCATACATGAAATAGCTGATGGATAGCTCGCATATCACATCTCACAGACACACAGCAGGAGGTAAAAATGCTAAAAGGCACATCTTGCGATATTGCGATCTATGATATTGCTTTGAAAATTGCACAATCACTATCATCGTAGTATAATGGCTTGCCACCCTAGGAGCTTACATCCTGTTTTTCGATGCAAACATTTATGAGCAATAAAGTTAAGGGATAACAAATCATTAGTTGGCATTAGTGGGAAATAATTGCATTTATGTGTGAAAATCCATTTAGCTTGATACGTTATCTTATTACGTGCGTTCAAATAATGCTTCTTTTACCACCTTTACAAGCTATCTGCATTATTTCAATTTTACATTCATCTTTGAGTGTCTGATAGCTTTTGTTCTTCATTTAAGGAAAAACCTGCAGAGTAGAGCATTAAGAACAATGGGGAAGAAAGGCAAGGATGTAGCCTCTGAGAAGACAGAGATGAATTGGCTGTTCACAGACACCACATGCAGCAGAGAGGGAGGAACCTCTACATGGGAGACTATGTACACGATATTGGAGGAGGAATGACCGATGATTATCTGAATAAATGTTATAGTTGACAACTCAGATTCCTCAGACACTTCCATACTAGAGATGGTTTTCTCGTTCTTTCACCGCATAGCTTCTCAGCCGAAGATAATGCCTTATACCGATATGGTAAAATGGGTTATCGATGAAGCCGATATTTCAGACTGAAAATTTAGGACAAGAAGCCAAGGGGTCATCGAATCTTTTACCCCAGACAATTTACGGCTTATGTACCACCTACTAGTGCCACAGGTCATCTACAGTAGGTAATTCATGGAAAATTTTGTTAAAGAGAACAACAACCCAACAAATTGTACCCATGCCTACTTGAATAATGAAGAGAAGATCAAGAAAGACAAAAATGATATGTATACTATTGCATCCTTTTGTCCCCTTTATAGTTTTGTTGCGGTTATGTTATGTTGACAGTTTGGTAGACCTGATAGTACCAAGTTCTCCCCGTATTGGTTGTCATTAATTGAAGTAGTCGTTAATGCAACTATTATGAATTGGGCCTAAATCTTGTCAGATAATTTAGAAAAAAACAATTATCGAGTATAGAAGGAGAAGAAACATTGCTTCGAGGGTTTACCCTTGATTTTTTATGAGCGCCTATGTTATGGAAGCTATTTGTTTTAGTTCAAAGATCGATTGTTTAGAGTCTACTTCCCATTCACGTGTACCATAAGGTCATGTGGGAATCCAATTTTCAACCACGTTTTTTCAATATTTTCCATAGAGTTATGCTCCCTGTTTACAAGAAGCTGTATATTTGAGACGCCCCCAAATTTTCCAAAGAAGCTGAAAATGACATCCTCCCAGTGGCCAGATGGTTCGGGGAGGACACATTTACATACATTATATTTTTTGGCAGCATCACCTCCCCCCACATCCTCCCATACTATGTTCCAGATAAATTGATGGCTAGGGAGATAGCCGACCAGAAAACTAGTGAGGGAGGAATGAGCAATACATTGAAAGAGTCAAAGAAGGCCATTGGGCCTGCATTCCCTATACAGTTTGGAGCATTCGCACTACATAACTTGGGACATGCATTCAAAGAAGCAAAAAACATACTATCTCTCTAGTTACCCAACTTCCCTGGACTACAGTATGACCCGTTTGGCATACTCAAGAATTTCACCACCATGGTGAAAATAAAAGTATTCACTAATGAGGAGGATGCTTTTGATGATATATTTTTGTAGAAAAACACCTTTTCAGAGGTGAAACATATGGCCCAACTACTTTTTGACCATGAAGATCTAGAAAATTTTTACAGTTATAGAGAAAGAAGGCTAGCGACGGTCCCATTGGACCAATTGTTAATTGAACCAATAAGAGAGCCTACTCCCAGTGTAACTATAGAAGGTGACTCCAAAGAAAACTCCAAATATGATTCAAGAGCAGAGTCTCAAGAAAAATCTACTGGGGAATCAAGATATTCATCACAACATGGCGAAAGCAGAAGCATCAAGGACATGGCCGAATCTACACAACAGATAGCTAAACAAGCTTCAACTAGCAAGCAGGTTGAAATCCATACTACCTCTGTGCAACCAAAAAAACCCATGGTAATTGACTTAGAGGAGGAGTGGGATAATTTTAATAAAAGTCTCCATAGAGAGGAACAAGTTCCAGAGGTACAAACGCTACAACACAAGACAGCTCTGGAAATTACAGTGGAAGAAACTACAAATGAACCAGAAGTAGAACATACCCCTGTTACTCGTACCTCTGAAATAATTCTGAAGATTGAAGAAATACCCCCTTTGGATGTATTCTATTGCCCACATCATAAGGCCATGGTGAAAAGGCAAAGAAAAAAATAAAATTGGACTCCATATCTGTTACTACCCCCGAAAACGAACTAATGGTTGTTTTATGGAAGGACTTGACTGTTGATCCGTCTGCCAAATTAACTAGACTCTTGCAATTTGCAGGCGCTTATGCTACAATGACCATAGATAAAGAAACAAAAGTCAAAACGTTGCTTAGAGAAAAGGAAAATAGAATAACGTCGCTCGAGCAACAGTTACTGCAAGTCAAATCCGACCAGCAAGCAGAGATACAATTGGCCAAGCTCCAACAGGAATTTGAAAAAATGTAAATAGAACATCATGTCAGCTTAGCCGAGAAGGAAGCATAGGTAAAAGCGATAACTGATCTTCATAAAGACGATCCAAAAATTGATCAGTTTATGACTGCAGCACTTGGACTTAATTCCAAATTGATACATCAGAAAGAATTACTGTGCCAGAAGATTTCACACTGGAAATCTTATTGCGAAACAAGTGATAAGCTGACAAGTCAAGTCGTAGAAATGTGACTTAAATCTGATGAGATGTTTAAAAAGGTTTCTGTTCACATCGCCTGGCAAAATATAAAGGAGGGAAGAAAAGTCGACCTCCCCAAGCTAGAAGAATCACATAAGGAAATTATGTTTGCAAGCTGGGATTCTCGACTAAAAGAAGCAGAAAAGGCAACAACAGACGTGGCGGCAGCAACAAACATTATCATAGAAAATATAAATGAGAATTTACATGGTGCCAATCTAGTAGTAGAATCCATTCCAAGGTTCCTTCCAGATGAAAAACAGCTCGAACAACAATGGAAACAAGCAGTGGAAGACAAAGCGGAAGTGATAAGGTAAACAACTAGGCTAGACTGGGAGGCATATTGGCAACATTTATTTGGTCAAGCCTCATAGCGAATGGATGACACTGCGATGCCTAACCACCTCTGCTGAGAAAATGGTGCCAGGACTTACCGTTGTTGTATTCGATGGACATTTGAAAGCTAAAGTCGGCCAGCCTACATAGCTGAAGCCTATGGTGGATATTTGTGATCTGAAGGATTGAATGCAACATAGTTACTCATCTTGTTTACTTTAATTTTGATTTTGTTTTTGCATAAATTGAGGCAGGTTGTTTAAACATCCTCAACTATTTTTGTAATAATCTATTTTTAGCCTTATAGTTTTAGTATTTGAACCCCTCTCATGCATTTAGATAGGGGTCCATAATTTTCTCAGAAACTCTCTTCAAAACATGCACTTCTATCCCATTGAGGAAGTTCTGGTGAAATATATGGAACATGATTTATTTTTATCTAACTTAGCATCTTCTACTGAAATTTCACTTTTGTACTCTTAGATGATGATGAATGGATTGAAGATAGATCAATATTGCTGAAACACATGAGTAGGATGTATTATAAATGGTAGTTTTATATCATAATCCTTTTTACTTATCTATTAAGCAATATTTTCCTTTCGAATTATTTATGTATGAAATTCTGAATTTCAATTATCGTTATTACACTTATGTATGATGATGATCTTTATTTTATACTAAATATATGAATAACTCTTTATGTGATGCATTCCTCACAATCGTTTTGGCTAACTTTTTATACGAAATGATTATTGTTAAAATGGATTCACTTCTAATCGTAATTGAATGATCTTTATTACCAATTTCTTTTAGAAATTATTGTAGATCGCATACATCAAGTTTATCCCGGGTATATTATGATTAGATAGCTTTTAGAAATTAGAAGTTAAATGCATTTGTGATTGATTAGTTTAGACTAGATTACTGTTAGCTTAAAGCGTTATTCCAAACACATCACACATCACCCCATTTAGCACAAGCATTAAACATATTGGGAAACTGGTCCCATTATCCCCAGTCGGAGCCACTATTCCAAACGGAAAAGGAGCTGCTTTAAGGTCCAAACCAGGTGGTTTTCCCCCATGTTGAGGCAATGATTTTCGAGGCTTCAACATTTTGGTGCTAGAAGGAGGGCCTGAACTATGAATGGAAAGTAAATCCAAATTAACAGGCCATTCTAAGAGTAAAACTCCCTCACCCTCTCCTCCAACTTCTTGAAAGTCTTCTAAGTCCCCTGACCCTAAATAAGAAGTTACACAGGACATTATACAACCTATTGTTGAAAACCCAATCGATCTTGAGGTTTCTTCTCTTACCGAGGCCCCTGAAGTTCAATCTTTGATTCACAAATTACAGGGGATTTCTATCACAAGAAGGATCTGAGATATCTCAGGATAGTGTTACTTCTAAGATCACTCCATCTTGGCCATTAACTAGACCACAGAGCAAAAAGTTCGGAATGCCTTTGTTCGAATTTCCTCTTCCAAGACGAAAGAAAGCTAAGAAGACACCATCCGAATCTCATAGCGAGGTTTTATCATCACCTTCATCCTACTCATCTATACCCACATAAGATTAATCATCCATATCACCACTCCAGATCGTGATTCACATAGGGACATGAGCTATATCTTCCTCTACCCAATCACCTTCAAACCCTACTACAACACTTTCCCCTACCCACATACCAACAATGGCACAGAATCCCCCACAAAACCCTCCAAGGCCATGGACAAACCTAGTGGCTGTTAGGATGGCTACTCCTTTACATCAATTACTAGCTCATCCAGAAAAATGGTTGTCCAAATTCAATCCTGATAATGGCCTATTGGCTGAGGAACATTTAAATAATTTTATGTTGTCCATTAACTTGAATCAAGTAGACAAGGAAGACACAGTTGTAAGACTATTCCCATATAATTTGTAGGGAGAAGTAGGATCATGGTACCTTTCATTATCATCAAGTTCTATTAATAGTTGGGATGCTTTTTAAGAGAAAATTTTAACAAAGTTTGGAGATGATAGATCTATGGCTACCTTAATTAATGATCTCTCCAATTTGAAGGCTGAGCCAAGAGAACCTATCAAGGATTTCAACTCCCGCTTCAATAAACTATTGAATAAAATACCAGTGGCATCTAAGCCTAGCGATGAGGTCCAAAATGAATGGTACATCTCTACTCTACTATCGAACACACCTATCTTTGTTGATAGAGATACCAATACAAACCTTGACAGAAAATATGAAAGAGGCAATAGTTGTAGAAAAATGCATCCTAGCTGTTGAAACAGAAACACATTAGAAGAATAGAATTCTAAGAAAGTAACCTTCAGAGATGGCTCTAAGAAGAAACCACCAAAAGATCCTTTTGATCTTGAAGGATTACAGAAAGTCCTCAAAACCATGTCTAATGAAATGGTTGATATTAAGAAAGATGTAGCAGAGACTTCCTCTAAAAAACCTTTTAGACCATTTAGAAGGAAGTCCCGTGCTGATCCTAAACCTCCAAATGCCATAACAAATGTCAAGTCAGATGAGGATGAAATTTCACCTAGCGAAGAACAAACAGATGAGGAGGAAGTAGCAGAGTTATAAAGGATGCGGGATTTTATACTTCATGATGAAGAAACTCAAGAAGCCTTACCTGTAGCTACTCGAAGTAAAAATACTATTGAGATGTCACAAATTAATCTGAAATAGAAGGCTTCAATGCCACCCCCTAGGGATAAAGCAATAGGTAAGAAATTGGTACTGAAACCCACTCAGACAACACCTACTCAATTGGATCCTTCTCCTTCATCTAAAACTTTGATAATTTTTTATGAAATTGAATATAACATTATCGATGATATGAAGAAAACTAGGGTAAACATTACATTTCATGAGCTTAGAAAATTGAAACATCAATAGAAGCTACTTTTAAAAGAACTTAAAGCAGTACCTACTGCAGCAGTACCTACTGCAGCAGTTCCTGCTGCCGTAATCTCTCAAGCTGCCCAAGAAATGGGAAGACCCCCTAGTGCTCCTTTGAATAAAATAGATCCAATTGATATAGCTTTAATTGGAGGAAGATCAAAATCACACACTCCACCTTTTCTTCTTACTTTCTAAGTCTTTAACAAAAACTTACACAATTATCTGGTTGATTCCAAAGCTTCATCTAACATATTTGCTTGAACAGTTTGTGAGAAGTTGAATATTCAGCCTCAGAAATATGTTTTACGAATAGTTCAGTTAGACCACTCTCAAGTCAAAGTCGTCAGGGAACTTAATCAAGTAACCATCAGACTTTCATCGAACCCCAAAGTTTTCCAAGTCATTAACATACTTGTAGTTGACATTCCTGAGTTCTATGGTTTAATCCTTAGTAGAGACTGGTAAAAAAAACTTCATGGTTATTTTACAACTAACTGGTCTCACCTATGGCTTCCCTATAACAGTAAACCAAATCAAATAAGGGTTGATCGTGAGAAACATCAGAAGTTAATAGTGACAGAATTAGAAGGACAAAACGAACCAATTGTGTATAGCAACAATATCATCGAAAATTATTCTGTAGAATCATTTCTAGGAAATTTCAATGCTCATACTTCACCTTTCTTAGAAAACTCTGTTGTCTCTCAAATTGAAATTTTTTCTCAAATAGACACTTCTAAATGTGTAAATTTTGTAGATAAACCTATAGTTAAATCTTTATTTTGGAAATTATTTTTTGATGGATCTAAATCCAATGATGCAGCAGGAGCAGGTTGCATCTTAGTTAGTGCAGAGGAGGAGAAAACTATTCTAGCATGTAGACTTGAATTTGATTGCACCAGCAATACCGCTGAATATGAGGCACTAGTTCAAGGCCTGTATAAGGAAATTGGCCTTAACATAAAATACCTACAAGTGTTCGAGGATTCAGAAATTGCCATAAAATAGGTAAGAAACACCATACATTTTTTATCAGGACACTTGAAACATTATCAATTGTTAGTTCAAGATCTCACTCTCCACTTTACTGCATTTAATATCTCCCCTATCCCAAGACTCTAGAATGCTAGTGCTGATCTTGTAGCTAATGTTGCTTCCAAGCTTATCCCTCCAAAAGATTATAGCCCAGATCGATTCTCCATCGAATTAATATTTAGGCCTTCCATCCCTGATAATATCACCAACTGGAGAGTTTTCAATAACAATCCATATATCATAAGCTTCCTAACCTCAGAAGGCTCATACGATGACCAGATAGTTGATGAAGACTAGCATGATAACCAACTTAAACAAGAAATGATCATTAATGCTATACCAAAGTCCGTAGTTAAGTTGGAAGATTTATATGACCTCAAAGATAGATTTAAACGATCTACTAATTCAAAACTTTAGAGTTCAACTCTGAGGTTTGAATTGATCAATCTTGGGACTGATTTAAAACCTCAAAACATTAACTTAGGTCTAGGTCTTACGTCAGATGAAAAAGCAGCTTTTATAAGTTTGTTGAAAAGATATAAGAGTATCTTTGCATGGAACTATGAAGATCTCAAAACATACGACACCTCTATTATCCAACACACTATTCCTATGATATCTGACGAAAGACCTATTCAGTAGAAATTGAGGAAAATCCATCCTAATTTAGAAAGTCAAATTAAATATGAGTTGAATAAACTGCTGAAAGCCAAAATTATTTTTCCTGTCAGGCACTCCCAATGGGTTTCCAATCTTGTCCCAGTCAGGAAGAAGAATGGCGATATTCAAATATGTATAGATTTCCGCAACCTCAATAAAGCTTTCCAAAAGGAAAATTTCCCATTACCTCCTATGGAGCAGATTTTGCAATCAGTAGCAGGCTTTGAACTAATGTCTTTCCTGGATGGATTCTCAGGTTATAACCAAATTTTAGTACATCCAGATGACCAGCTGAAAACTACATTTAGGACAAAATGGGGCACTTATGCTTATCAGAAGATGCCATTTGGACTGATCAATGCTGGTGCTACTTTCCAGAGAGCCATGGATATAGCCTTCAAAGGTTTGGTAAATAAATCAGTAGTGATCTACTTAGATGATATAACAATATACTCCAAAAAGCGCAGTAATCATCTAAGAGACTTGAAACAAATCTTTGAATGTTGCCAAAGGTATGGAATTTCTCTAAACCCCAAAAAGTCTTTTTTCACATTAAGTGAAGGAAAGCTCCTTAGGTTTATTATTTCCAAAGAAGGAATTCATATCAACCCTGAAAGAATTAGAGAAATTTCTGAAATAGATTTACCACATAACAAGAAATCAATGCAATCTTTCCTAGGTCAAATAAATTTTGTTAAAAGATTTGTCCCTAACTTCTCAAGAATTGTTTTGCCTCTTCAATCCATGATAAATAAAAATTCTTTGTTTAAATGGGGACATTCGGAACATGGAGCTTTTGGCTTGATAAAACAAGCAATTATTAACTCCCCATCTCTGGCAACTCCAAATCTTTCCAATCATTTCATTTTATACACTTTCGCTTCTGAGAAATCATATGTAGCCATATTAACACAAGCAAATCAAGATAAGGCTGAAGCACCAATCTCTTTCTTTAGCTCCAATTTTCAAGGAGCTAAATTAAATTACTTAGATGTTGAAAAATAGGGTTTTTCTATTTTCAAATCTATAAAACACTTCAGACCTGTTCTCCTCAAGATGCACAGTAAAGTCATAGTACCCTTCTCAGTAGTAAGAAATATTTAATACAAAGGGACATAGGAGAAAAAAAGAGAAAATTGGGTCACTGCCCTGCAAGAATATGACATAGAAATTAAACCAGCTAAAATTTTAAAAGGTCAAGGTTTTTGCAAGATGTTAGACAGCGCTTCAAATCTATCAGAGTTGTAGCATTCAGGTGATGATGTACAAATATATGAGGTAAGCCTTAATGACACAAAATCAAGGTATGTTGATATCATATTTTACTTGAAAAATGGATGTGCACCAGCCCAATAGAATTACACAAAGAAAAGAGCCGTGAGATTAAAAGAAAGGAAATATCAAATTGTCAACGATGTGCTTTTTAGGAGAAATTATGATTTCGTTTTACTTATATGTCTTCAGAAACCTGAGGCAAAGAAGGTGTTGCAGGAACTTCATGATGGACCAACTGGTGGTCACTTTGACGGTGACACTACGGCACATAAAATCTTGCACGCCAACTATTACTGGCCAACTTGGTTCAAATACGCACACAGTTATGTAACAAGATGTAAGGTTTGTCAAACAACTGTTGGAAGACAGAGAAAACATGCACTACCATTACAATCCGTCAACATCAACCAACCATTTGAACAATGGGGATTGGATGTAATAGGTGAGATTGTTCCTCATTCTTCTAAACAACATAGATACATTCTTACGGCCACTGATTATTTCACCAAATGGGTAGAGGCAATCCCACTAAAGGTAGCCAATTCAGAAAATATTATTGAATTTATAGATAAATTTATCATCACTAGATTGGGCTTACTGTCTACTTTAATGTTTGATAATGCATCTTATTTTTAGGCAATGCCATGACAAAATTTTCTCTTAAAAGAGGTTTTAAGCTTAAGAATTTGGCAAATTATTATCCGCAAGGAAATGGACTAGCTAAATCCACAAACAAAAACCTCATTAGGATCATTAAACGTACTATTCACCAAAGCCAAAGAACTGGAATAAGTCTTTAGTGTTTGCTCTATGCGCGGATCGAATAACTCATAAAGCCTCCATCGGCACTTCTCCTTTTAATTTGGTCTATGGGAAAGAAGTAGTCTTACCAACAAATGTAGCCATTCCTTCCTTAGCCTTAGTTCAATTCATTGGAGAAACCCCTTCCTCATCTATGCAGGTTAGACAATTACAAATTCTTAAGCTTGAAGAGGAAAGGGAAAAAGCCAAAACCACGCATGCACATCATCAGCAGTTAGTCAAAGCCTCCTTTGATTCAAATTTTGTAGCTTCAAAGTCTTTCCAACTCAGAGACCTAGTATTAAAATGGGATAAATCCCATGAAGAGAAAGGTAAGCATACCAAGTTCCAACAAATGTGGCTCAGCCCATTTTAGATTGTGGAACATTTAGGCCCATCAACTTTTCTGCTACAGGATTTATCAGGTAAGAGAGAATCTCTACCTGTTAATGGATAGGTCCTAAAGAAATACTTTTCATAGAAGATGATCTCTTTTGTTCACTGTATATTATTGACCATAGTTAGAAAAAAAATTAGAAATAATAATACCAATTCAACAACATTCAATTTTGGTTTTACAAAGGATAGTCTGTTTTCTAATTTTGACTTTTCGCTTGTATAGGTAAATATTTTTATGAAAATAATATTTACATATGAAATGTATAGTTAAGTTTGATTTCTTTTAAATTGACTGTCTTCCTCCTTAATTATCTAATTTTGATAAAACTTAACTTTGAAAGAGAAACTACTCCTTTATATTAGTCTAGAAAAGTATCTATACAAAGCAAAGTCTCTCTCCAGAAAGGCATCTCTAAGAACTCTACAAGTCTAGAACCTCTTAAGGGGTCAATGATCCTCCCCACTTAGTCAGTTTTCATTTTTAGAGTGTAATTCTAAAATATACCTAAACTTAAGGGATAAGAGGTCTCATCAAGAGTCGGCTTACCATGATCATAAGATTATAACTGAACTGACATTACCAAAACTGCATACCAAAATAGGGTAATGGCTTATGATTATAATAATCAAAAGACAAGGGGTCTCATCACGAGCCAGCTTGTTCAGTTAAGTTACGAATCAAGTGAATGGCATTGTCAATATTGGTCACCAAACCAAGACATTGTCCTTTAGGAAATACAGATGAAAAGCTAAAGCAACAAATAAATTACTCCAGAAAATAAAGAAAGCAATAAGTATACTTATGAGCTTATCTTTAAAATTGCATTCTGACTTAAGTGGAATACTAGGTCATTGCTGGTTAAAAGGTAACCTTGTTGAGGCTATGAACGCCTGCTGGCAGCAGAGGCTCTACCTACGACAACAGAGTAAACCAAAAACCAATCTGGGGAGAGACTCATGGCTTTATCTTTAAAAAACCAAGTAAAGACTGATGTAGACAATGTTACTTTTTTATAAGAATGGAATAGTCAAAAGAATGGTAGTTAGGCAAATGATTGTTTTATTACAAAGGCAATAATTCTTACCTTATATTCCATATATATATTTTTTTATTTTCAAAACTATCTTTATTTCGGAAGTTTTAGAAAATTGAAAAATCTCTCATAGATAACCGGTTCTTCCAAGTGAATTGCCAATTGTTGTGGTATTCAATAACCCCCCATTTTGTTAATAATAGCAGTTAACGTTATATTGACTAAATGGGGACCCTTTAAAAATTTTTCATTTAAAAAACAAAACTTAGCATTTAGTCATTCCTTTTATTTTTTGAAATAAAGCAAAATAACAATCAAAACCTTTTTGGGAACTACTAAAGACTTAACTTTTCATATATATCACATCTAAAAGACCCACTAAAAGACCTTTCTAAAATAAGGCCTCCATGGTCTAAATTATCATAAAATCCGACGAAAATGAGAGTCCTTAAACATTTTTGCCTTAAGTCTCGCATCGCATAACACGACCCATTAAGAGTTCTGTCTTAAAAATGATATAGCAAGGTTTGCAAGTTGTGAAATCGTGATGGCGCTTTGGATTTTATCACATCACATTTCGGGTATTCAAGAAAATACTTTGCACTTACCATAAGTCGATATTGTTGTATGCAATTCACGCCCGGACCCACACCGTAAAGTATTAAAAGAAAATATTTTGAGTCCATCAAATATATTGCCTAGGATAATCTTAGTAATTAACCATACGTGAAACAACTAATGGAAAGCTCGCATATCCCATCTCGCAGACATATAGCAGGAGGTAAGAATGCTAAAAGGAAAATCTTGTGATATTGTGATCTGCGATATTTCTTTGCAAATCGCACAATTGCTATCATCTGAGTATAATGGCTCGCCACCCTAGGAGCTTTGATCCCTTTTTTCGACGCAAACATTTATGAGCAATAAAGTTTAGGGATAACGAATAATTAGTGGGAATTAGTGGGAAATAACTGCATTTATGTGTGAAAAGCCATTTAGCTTGATACGATATCTTGTTATGTACATTCAAATAACGCTCCTTTTACCACCTTTACAAGATATTTTCATTATTTCATTTTTACGTTCATATTTGAGTGTCTAATAGCTTTTGTTCTTCATTTAGGAAAAATCCGTAGAGCAGAGCGTTAAGAACAATCGGGAAGAAAGGCAAGCTTGTAGCCTTTGAGAAGATAGAGAGGACTCCCCTATTCACAAACACCACATGTAGCAGAGAGGGAGGAACCTCTACATGGGAGACTTTGTACAACATACTAGAGGAGGAACAACCAAGGATTATGGAAATAAGTGTTACAGTTGATGCCTAAGATTCCTCAGACGCTTGACGCCTAAGATTCCTCAGACGCTTCCATGCTAGAGACGGCTTGCTCGTTCTTGCACCACATAGCTGCTGGACCGAAGATAATCCCTTATATCGATATGGTAAAATGGGTTATTGATGAAGTAGATATTTCAGACAGACAATTCAGGACGAGAAGCCAAGGGGTCGTCAGATCTTCTACCCTAAACAATTTACGACTTATGTACCACTTACCAGAGCCACTGGTAATCTACAACAGGCAATTCATGGAAAAGTTTGTTAAAGAGAATAGCAACCCAGTGGATTGCACCCATGCCTGGTCGAATAATGAAGAGAAGATCAAGAAAGACAAAAATGGTATGTATACTACTGCATCTATTTGTCCCCCTTATAGTTTTGTTGCGGCTATGTTATGTTGACTGTTTGGTAGACCTGATAGTACCATGTTGTCCTCAGAATGGTTGTCATTAATTGAAGCATTCTTCAATGCAACTATCATGAATTTTTCCCAAATCTTGTCATATAATTTAGCGAAAACAATTATCGAGAATAGAAGGAGAAGAAGCAT
This sequence comes from Pinus tabuliformis, assembly GCA_031772625.1. Taxonomy (NCBI): domain Eukaryota; kingdom Viridiplantae; phylum Streptophyta; class Pinopsida; order Pinales; family Pinaceae; genus Pinus; species Pinus tabuliformis. The sequence goes on along the minus strand of CM062815.1, from coordinate 596,268,913 downwards.
TGCTTGGAGGGTTTACCCTCCATTTTTTATGGGCACCTATGTTATGGATGCTATTTGTTTTAGTTCAAAGTTCCCCATCATGGGATGGAAATGGACTATTCAGAGTCCACTTCCCATTCATGTGTACAATAAGGTAATGTGGGAATCCAATTTTCAACCACATTTTTTCAAGATTTGCCATGGAGTTATGCTCCCTATTTACAAGAGGCTATATAATCGAGACGCCCTCAGATTTTCCAAAGAAGCTGAAGTTGACATCCTCCCAGTGTCCAGATAGTTTGGGGAGGAGACATTTACATACATTAGAGTTTTTGGCAGCATCACCTCCCCCCACATCCTCCCATACTATGTTCTAGATAAATTGATGGCTAGGGAGATAGCCTATGAGACAACCAGCGAGGCAGGAATGAGCCATACATTGAAAGATTCAAAGAAGGCCATTTGGCTCGCATTCCCTATACAGTGTGGAGCATTCGCACTACATGACCTGGGACACGCGTTCAAATAAGTATAGAACATGCTATCTCTGCAATTACCCAGATTCCTTGGATGACAGTATGACCTGTTTGGCACTGTCAATAATTTCACCACCATGGTGAAAATAAAAGTATTCACCAATGAGGAGGATGCTTTTGATGATACATTTTTGAAAAAAACACCTTTTGAGAGGTGAAATATATGGCCCAACTACTTTTTGACCATGAAGATCTGGAAAACTTTTACAGTTATAGAGAAAGAAGGCTGGCTACGGTCCCATTGGACCAATTGTTAATTGAACCAGTAAGGGAGCCTACTCACAGTGTGACTATAGAAGGTGACTCCAAAGAAAACTCCAAATCTGATTCAAGAGCAGAGTCTCAAGAAAAATCTATTAGGGAATCATGACATTCATCATAGAATGGCAAAAGTAGAAGCATCAAGGACACAACCCAATCTACACAACAGATAGTTGAACAAGCTTCAGCTAGCAAGCAAGTTGAAATACATACTACCTTTATGCAACCAATAAAACCCATGGTAATTGACTTAGAGGAGGAGTGGGATAATTTTAATAAAATTATCCATATAGAAGAACAGGTGCCAAAGATACAAATGCTACAACACAAGACAACTCTGGAAATTATAGTGGAAGAAACTGCAAATGAACCAGAAGTAGAACATACCCCTGTTACCCCCACCTTCGAAATAATTCTAAAGATTGAATAAATACCCCCTTCTGGATGTATTCTATAGCCCACATCATAAGTACATGGTGAAAATGCAAAGAAAGAAAAGAAAATTGGACTCCATAGCTATTACTACCCCCTAAAATGAACTAATGGATGTTCTATGGAAGGAATTGCCTATTGATCCCTCTGCCAACTTAAGTAGACTCTCATAGTTTGCAGGAACTTATGCTATAATGAGCATAGATAAAGAAACATAAGCCCAAATGTTGCTTAGAGAAAAGGAAAATAAAATAACGTCGCTCGAGAAATAGTTACAACAAGTCAAATCCGACTAGTAGGTAGAGATACAATTGGCCAAGCTTCAACAGGATTTTGAAAAAATGCAAATAGAAAATCATATCATCTTAGCCGAGAAGGAAGCACAGGTTAGGAAATAATTGATCTTCATAAAGATGATCAAAAAATCAATCAATTTATCACTGAAGCACTCAAACTTAATTCCCAGTTGATACATCAAAAAGCATTATTGTGCAAGAATATTTCACACTGGAAATCTTATTGCAAAACAAGTGATAAACTGACAAGTCAAGTCGTAGAAATGTGACTTGAATATGATGATATCTTTAAAAAGGTCTTTGATCACATCTCCTGGCAAAATACAGAGGAGGGAAGAAAATTTGACCTGCCCAAGCTAGAAGAATCACATAAGGAAATTCTATTTGCAAGCTGGGATTCTCGGCTAAAAGAAGTAGAAAAGGCAACATCGGACACGGCGGCAGCAACAAACATTATCATAGAAAATATAAATGAGAATTTTCATGGTTCCAATCTCGTAGCAGAATCCATAATAGGGTTCCTTCCAGATGCAAAACATCTCAAACAACAATGGAAACAGGCAGCGAAAGACAAAATGGAAGTGATAAGGAAAATGACCAGGCTTGATTGGGAGAACAGTTGGTCAAGCCTCACAGTCAATGGATGACCCTGCGATGCCTAACCACCTCTACTAAGAAAATGGTGCCAGTACTGACCAATGTCGTATTCAATGGACAATTGAAAGCTAAAGTCAGTCGGCCTACACAGCTGAAGCCTATGGTGGATATCTGCGATCTAAAGGATCGAATGCAGCATAGTTAGTCACCTTGTTTACTTTAATTTTGATTTTTTTTTTTGCATAAATTGAGGCAAGTTGTTTAAACCTCCTCAACTATTTTTGTAATAATCTATTTTTAGCCTTATAGTTTTAGCATTTAAACCCCTCTCATGCATTTAGAGAGGGGTCCATAATTTTATCAGAAACTCTCTTCAAAACATGCACTTTTGGAAATATATGGAAGAGGATTTATTTTTATCTGACGTAGCATCTTCTACTAAAATTGCACTTTTGTATTCTTAGATGATGTTGAATGGATTGAAGATAGATCAATATTATTGAAACACATGAGTAGGACATATTATAAATGGTACTTTTATCTCGTAATCCTTTTTACTTGTGTATTAAGTAATCTTTTCCTTTCAAATTATTTATGTATGAAAGTCTGAATTTTGATTATCGTTATTTCACTTCTGTATGATGATGATCTTTATTTTCTGTTGAATATATGAATAACTCTTTATGCAATACATTTCTCACAATCGTTTCGGCTAACTTTTTATGCGAAATGATTATTGTTAAAATGGATTCACTTCTAATCATAATTGAATGATCTTTATTACCAATTGCTTTTAGAAATTATTGTAGATCGCATACATCAAGTTTATCTCGGGTATATTATGATAGGATAGCTTTAGAAATTAGAAGTTAAATGCATTTGTGATTGATTAGTTTAGACTAGATTACCGTTAGCTTAAAGCGTTATTACAAACACATCACACATCACTCCATTCAGCACAAACATTAAACATATTGGGAAACTAGTCCCATTATCCCTAGTCGGAGCCACTATTCCAAATGGAAAAGGAGTTGCTTTAAGGTCCGGACCGGGTGGTTTTCCCCCATGTTGAGGCAATGATTTTCGAGGCCTCATCAAGATATAACAACAATCACTTGGTAACAATGCCCTTTGTGTAACATCGGTCATCTTTAACAGCACGTGGTGTAACATCAACATCTGTAACAACATACAGTGTGTAACAGCAATCTATAATAGTATACAGGGTGTAACAACAATATGCTCTACCATGCTTTGAAACTTATCAACGTGACTTTTTCACTGCATAACCTCGTTCTCACAAGCAACATCTGAAAAAGAGAAGAGGATCCAAAAGACTTTTCTAATGCTTACCCCAGTTAGCCACAAAAGGAATAGTGTGTTGTTATATTCAGCAAAACATAGAAAAATAACATGATGATGAAATACGCTGTATAAATGAGAAAAATGGTGATTAACATGTGAAGTTTCATTGGCCTGGAGAGAAATAGGATCAAAACTAGGGAAAGAAAGTGTAGAAAAATAGGTATAAAAACCACACCCAACATAACCCCCTGACTAAAGCAATTACATGTCCCCATGCAGAACCTTAGCTCCTTCTACTATACCCCCGATGCAAGGCTATAAAATTATAGGCACCAATAGTGCCTTCACCAAGAGCCTTGTACCCATGAGTAGCCATCAACTGTCACGGCAAAGATTCTTCTTCATAGTCGCGCAAGTGGTAATCCGATTGGTATTCTTCTACTGGTAACCAAATCAAAGGAAATTTGATCTAAATACGATCCAGAATGCTTCCAATGTCTGCACTACCCAGGCATATTCGGGTACCCATGTAATAATAACCACGAAATTCCTATTCTCAAAAGGATCTTCTTCTTGCAATTCAGCACTACAGGCCTCGGTGTGCTTAAGACACCCTGCTAGTGCTTGACTTTTCATTTGTGCATACAAATTGAAGCAAAGCCTCACAATCCTTTTTTTATAAGTGGCTAAGTGTTCCCTGACCCCCAGGGTACTCAGGAATAACTTAAACTCACGTCTTAGTTCATAAACCATTCCTGGTTCTTCTCTAACCCATAATATTGCCCTTTCTTCATTGGTCTCAGCTGATTTCATGGCCAGATGTCATTCGATTTGGTTTCTCATAAACGAAAGGAAGGCCTGCAACTGCAAATCTCCCATATAGGAGAAAACACTTGCTACCATATTTGTGTTGACATATTCACACATTATGTTATGCAAAAATAGCTCACAAAGTAAGCTCTATTCATCAAAATCACAAGTATGTAATATTTTAAGAAAAGTACGGATAGAAGAACCCAAATAAGGCTTGTTCTCAAAGACTGCTTTTAACTGAAACAAATAGTAATGTTCCCAGAGGAATACTGGATATGATGGGGAAGGTCGCATGCATCCTAGCAGGTTCAAGGAAAGCTCAAGAAGCTTTGTCTTAGCATTCATTATATTGAGAACCTGTCATTGTAACAGCTCCATATGTTCATCCTTTTTCTTCATAGATTCCTTAAGCCTCCGCGCTTCCCATTCTCTCTCCCATTCTTCCTTTAACCATTTCTCCCTGAGTGAATCCATCATCTTTTTGTGTGCTTTGAGAGAGATCATTCCCTCTAGTAGAGAGAGCACCTACTTCTTCCATTTCTATAACTCTAGTATCAACAACATTCTTTCAGAACACCATCCTTCATCTAGACTTAGTGTTCCCACACATGCACTAACAATTGAAGGTGTAACAGCCTCCCAAGGGTGAAACTGCTACATTTCAACTGCTAGATCTTGTGTAACAACAATATCATCAATGGTTTTTTGTGTAATAGTTTCTTTTCCTCTCTCATCATCTTCCACTTGCACTGCTAGTTCTTGTGTAACAACAGTGTCATCCATAGGTTCTTGTATATCATTTTCCCTTGGTAAGCTTATGTTTCTACTACTAGTTCTTTTGTAACAACATTGTCAACCACAAGTTCATGGATATCAACTTCTTCTTCTTCCCCTTGGTTGGCTTCTGTTTCCACTGTTGGTTCTTGTGTAACAGCAGTGTCAACCAAGGGTTCCTGTGTATCAGCTACCAAATTACTTTCTATGGAATGCTCCATCTCAGGTTCTGGTTCTTGTGTAAAAACAACATCTTCAACAGGTTTTTATGTGTTAACTTCACAGGATTTGGTTTGTGTTTCCCTCGAGATGGTGTCCACTACAAAATCTTTATACCCCGTTGCCACTAGCTCCTTAGCACAGGCCATGCACACAACATCCAGAACATTTCCCTTCCCATCCTTGTCTACAACCTTTACCAAAGTCTCTAACCTCAAGGCCCTTGCCTCTACCTTATCTTCTACAAAGCGCTTCCTTATCTTTTCATTTTATTTTTCTAAAATTTCAATTTTAAGTAGCAAGGATTGGTTCTCGTTCTTACCTGGCGAGGAGGGTTCCTCTGGTTGAGCCTTCTCTTCATCCTTCTGCCTTTCTTCCTCCTTGTTCTTCTTAGAGAAGGATGGGGACTCTGGGTGCTTGCTAACCCTTATTCTCTATTTTGGCAGCTTATCACCAATTGGCTTATCAACTGGCCTCTTTCCAACCCTTGCTTTCGAGGGCTGGGACTTCTCCTTGGTTTCCATCGGAGCTTCTTCAGGTGTCCCAGTTCGCTTCCTGCAGGTAGTCCTAGCCTTCTTTCTCATGAATTCCTCCCAGCTCCTGCCCTAGTGACTTAGGTAATCCAACACAATTAGCTCGCTGAGGCCATGTTTGTGACACAAGTCTCTCGATGCGTAGCTGTTTTCATGGCCATGGACATATGCCTAATATTTCCAACAAAATGCAGGGAACGTTTATCAGCTATCGATTCCAAAGATGGTTTAGCAATGGTAAGTGGTAATTGAATACGATTGTTTCCCTTCCCTCATAGGTAATATACTTGATGAGGTAAAGGGCTACATTTTCCCATGGCTAGGGAAGCGACAAACTGTTAATCCCCCTTCCTTTCTTCGCTAGTCATGCCTCCCCTTGGAGAAAATCCTCCTTTAAGGAGGGGTCATTAAATTTTATGTTAAACCACCTTTTTCCCTCTATTAGTAATTCCCTCACCTGAGAAATTACCTCTTTTGTAACTTCCAGCTTTAGTCCCCTGACCTTTGTTTGATTCCTCTCTAAATTCTTTGCGAACTTAATAGAATTTGCCCCATCTGATCCTTCTAGCCTTTGGAAAAACTCAAACTAGCTTGCGTATTTAAAAATTTGGAATGCTTCAGGGCTATTTTCCAAAGCCTTTGTTGATCCTGGTTCATGTCGAATTTCTGCTCCACCAATCGCTCCACAAATTCAATGTTGTTCTCCTCTCTTTTCCCCCTTGAGAAGTTCTGAAGCGGTCGACATAATACTTAGCTGTTCTAGCCCTGCAATTGTTCTCTTCCACTTCTATCTGAGCACTCTAAATGGGGATGCAATGCTCCAGCAGTGGGTAAATGGTAGGGTGGTAAGAATTTCAAATTAGGATTTGTGATCAGGATTCGTACTACGCAGTAATGTTTCCTTATTAATGCTAAGTTATGGGAGGTCTAGTCGGAGGTACAATTCCCTTTTTTGGCATGATCGATCATTAAATGACAATGATTACAAGATCATCATGCTTTGGTTGTGGTTTTTAAATACTCACAGGTCATGCAAAGGTCATGTCATCATGTAATTCATTCCCCCCTGGCTTAAATGTGACAGTCGACCTCGACCATCAAAAGGGATATCGCGTTAGATTGCCATAATTACTGAACAAAAGAGGATAATAATATTACCATTTTATGGCGTACATGGTGTGACATGGAGAGAAGACGTTGGTGACGAAGTGCGTGAATTTAATTCCGATGGTCAAGGAAACTTCTTCCTGAATCATGGTGATGCATGTTGTGTGTCACAATAAATAATTTACTTGGATTATTTCTAGAAGTCGTCGGCCATTACAGATGTAGCAGCCAAGACAACTGTTATGTTTTATTGATTTCCACAAAAGATGAAAGAAAAGAAAAAGAAGTCGTGTAACAACATTATTGTAGGATATACTTGAAATAACAAATGTTGTTCCAGAGTGTGTAGCAGCCGTCACAGAGTGGTTTTCAACTGCTATAGAAATTTTCTGTCTATGCCCGAAAAAGGTTTTCACATCCATAATGTTTTCTTTCCTTATTTAGTTATTTATGATTATTGTTATTTTTTTTTAGATTTTTTTTTTAGCAAGTGTAACATCTGCCAACATAGGTTGGTTTTCAGCTGTTACACTTCTTGAAAATTTTGAATTTTGGTAGCACAAGGGGGTTTCCCCCTGCTCCTGTAATCTGAAGATCTGAATTCATGACAATGTTAACAAATGAATCCCTTCAAGCCGGTTTATTATATAATTGAAGACGGTGCCCATTTATAAGCAATGGTGTCCTCACACTATCAATGGTAACCAAATTAACGGTCCCATTTTCAAATATTACATCTACCTCATAGGGACCTAGCCATCTAGTGTAGAGATTACCCTTGAAGTCCTTGAATCCTGAATAATATAAGAGAGCCCAATCTCCTTTCTAGAAATTCTTCTTCTCGATGAACCTGTCATGCCACTTAGCTCTCTGCTGCTAGATAATCTCTATTTGCTAGATAGCAGCTAGTCATTTCTCCTCCAATTCATTGAGCTGGTTCAACCTTTTCTTTTGTGTTGTAGCCAGATCCAAATTCACCTGCAATGTTGTTCTCAATGTAATGATTTCGAACTCAATAAGGAATAAGGGATTTTTACCGTACACAAGTTCGTATAGTAAGAATCCTGTGGTATTCCTCCACATAGTCCTATATGCCCACAACACTTTTGGAAGTTTATTGGCCTAATTCCTTCGGTGAATGGCCACAATCTTGGTAAGAATCCCCTCAATGACTTTGTTGGTGCTTTCCACTTGGCCATTCACTTATGGATGATAAGGCGTTGTAATTCTATGATGGATTTTATATTTTTCAACCAACCTTTGGATCATATGGGATGTAAACTAGGGCCCTCCATCTGTGACTATCTCCCTGGGCATACCAAAACGGACAAAGATGTATTCAAACAGGAAGTCCGAAACAACCTGCTCTGTGGCTCTGGTTAGTGCTTTTGCCTCAACCCATTTTGTGACATATATGGTGTAGACCAAAATGTAGGATTTATGTTTGGATGAAGGATTAATTGGTCCCAAAAATTCCAAGGCCCATTTCACAAAAGGTTCTAAGATGATTTGAGGTTGTAACGACATCTCATCTGATTGCAGTGGTTGGTCCATTCTTTGGCAACTATCATATCCTTTCACGAACTTCTTGGCATCTTGAAATGTTGTTGGCCAATAATTCCCTATCGAAAGGACTTTGTATCCTATTTTCTTGTCTCCGAAGTGCCCTCCACAAGGTTCCTCATGACAAGCCTCAAGGATGTCAAAGATCTCATCTTCCCTAACACAACATCTGATCTGCAAATCTAGTCCAGTGTTATAGAGATTCCCATCTATCCAGGTATAGGTAGAACTCTTCTATATGATCTTCCTCTTCTCCTTAGAGGAAAAATGTTGTGGGAACTTCCCTACAGCAAGATAATTGGCTAATATCTGCATACCATAGTGAGTTAGTGGAAAATAGCCAAGAGATATTTGTCAGGGAAAGAATCCTAAGTAGGAATGAAATTGTCATCAATAGTTAACCTAGAAAGAAAATCAGCTACTCCATTATATTTTTGAGGTTTATCGACAATTGTGATATCAAATTCCTATAACTACAATAACTAGTGTGTAATTCTACCATTGGTAATTGGCTTATTCATTAAAAAACGAATGTCAGAGTGGTCAGTGTGTACAAATACTTGATACCTAGTGATATAATGTTGAAATTTATTGATGACGTGCACTATTGCTAAGAATTCCTTCTTGGTCACTTTGTAATTGAGCTCAGTTGGAGTCAAATTCTTTCTTATGTAGTAAATAGCATAAGGTTTCCTGTCCTCTAGTTGGCCCAAAACAACACCTACAACAATATCAGATGCATCTGTAGCTATGTGAAATGGCAGTTCCCAATTAGGTCCACGTAAAACTGGAGTTGTTGATACACAACATTTTAGCTTCAAAAAGGCTTGCTCACACTTTCCTGTCCACAAAAAGTCGACATCTTTCATGAGAAAAGAAAATAATGGCGATGCAATTTTTGAAATTTTTTCTATAAACCTTCTGTAATACCCTGCATGTCCCAAGAAACTACGTACCTCTTTTTGCGTCTTGGGAGTTGGAATTTTCAGAATTACCTCTATTTTAGTAGGGTCTACCTTGATCCCGTTAGTAGAAATGTAGTGTCCTAGCATTGTCCCTTTAGTCATCATCATGTGACATTTTTCGGTGCTCAAAGCAACATTAGTCTGTACACAACGTTCCAACATGTTTTTCTAAATTAGCTAATGTTATTTCAAAAGCATCACCATAAGGTGTAAAATCATCCATGAGGATTTCAAAGCAGTCATTCAACAAATCAGAAAAAATTCCCGATATTTCCTTCTAAAAAATTGCTGGCACATTGCAGAGTCCAAAAGGGAGTACTCTATATGCAAAAATTCCACAAGGGCAAGTAAAGGTTATATTATCTTGATCCTCTGAGGCAATCTGTATCTGGTTGTAGCCACTAAACCCAACTAGAAATGAAAAAAACTTTTTCCCAGAAAGGGTTTCAAGGACCTGATCTATAAATGGTAAAGGAAAATGGTCCTTTTGAGTGGCCTTAATGAGTTCTCTATAATCAACACAGACTCTCCACTTGCCATTCCTCATAGGGACAATGACAAGCGGAGACACCTAATGACTGTCAGATATCAGATAAATAAAGTTAGCACTCAAGAGCTTTTGTAATTCTTCTGTCACTACTTCCTTCAGTGCAGGGTTCATGCGGTGCTGCGGTTGTCTAATTCGTTTGTAGGCATCTTTCAAATAAATGCAATGAGTGCATAGGTTGGGATGAATCCATTTCATATCCATATAGTCCCATGCAAATGCGTTTTTCTATTTATGTAATAGTTGTAATAGCAGTTAGTTTTTCTCAGTAGTCAAGTTGGGGTTAACGTTCAAAAACTTTCCTAGTCCTATTTCAATTGGACCACTGTCAGTATTCGGAGTGGTTCTCATTTGTTAAAAATTTATATCTTCTACCTCCTCTTCCTCCTTTGAATTTTCATGGAAGTGACAAAAAGTGAGATACTAATAAAACCATTAATGATATCACCTTCTGTCTCATCCTTGAAATACTGGGCTTCCCCCAGAATGAGGAGAGGTAGGGAAAGATCCGATTCGAGCTCAAATTCATCCCACCAGGGATTATACAAATCCATATTTGGTTTTGGGGGGTAAAGATTAAGATTATTTTTAGCCCGACCATTCAAGATCACCATATATCCAGACCTGCATCCTATAAATGCATCTGTAGTGGCAAGCCAAGGTCTCTCTAGGATCAAATGATGTCCCTGCAAGTTGGATTTGGGTTTTAAGATAAGAAAGTTAGCTGGATATCTCCAGGAAGCTATTGTGATTACTATGTCTTCTAACACCCCCTCGGGTTTAACATGGGACCTGTCTACTAATTCAAGTATAGTAAGAGTATGTTTAAGCCCATGTAGCCCTAGGGTGGTGAAGAGTCCCTTTTTCATCACATTAATGGTAGCCCCAAGATCAATCAATGTGTTAGTTATGGGCTGGTCATTAATGTAGACAGTAATCGTAGGGTTTCCTGGATTATTATACTTGGTTAGAAGAGGCTGAGCAGACATTAATTCAGACAATTTCCCCATCACGTGTATAGTAGCAGGGTCCTTAGGCTTCCTTCCAGGTTTCTTAATGCATAGATCTCATATCGTTTTAGCATAAATATGTACTTCTTTAAGAGCTTGCAACAAAGGAATTCATACGTGCATATTTTGCAACTCCCTAATAAAATCGGATTCGGATTGTGAGGTCATTCCAATCTCATTCAATCTCTAAGGATACAAAAGATTCTAAGTTATAATAGTTGATTCGGTTGCTAGAGGTGTATCAACCTTATTCGAGTTGGTTGTTACAGGAGTAACACTTCTTCTCGGGTTGGTTGTTATAGTGTAACAGTTTTCTCTATATCAGCTCTTACAGGTGTAACATCCACCTCAGGATCTATTGTACCTCCTCTGGAAGGCTCACATTCCTCCTCGGTAATGATAGGGGAGTAATTTGGTTTAATTACCTTAACTGATCATAGTTGAATTTCATTAATTCGCACAAGAGTAATAAGGTAAGTCTAGAAGGTAGTTAGAGCCTCTATGCTCTCGGTTGGTTTATTATTCAGGTTAGGGTTAGGTTTCACAGGTAGTTGGGGTCACATAGGCAGTGTAGGAACATGGGTTTGGAAAGGGGGCAATTGTAGCTACTGCTGCATTGGTAATCCAGCTAGAGCTGTATTTTGGGCATTCCCGCTCTAGTTCTAATTCTAAGGGTATGGTTGAGATGGAGGGAGAGGGGGACCACTAGTTCGAGGGAAAAGAAAACTGTGCTACAAAAGGAGCAGAATATTGCCATGGATATTGCTCAGTATTATATGCATTATTCCATGAATTAAAAGAGGAAAATTCTTGGCACATACCTAGAGGTCATGGCTGCCATGGTCTCCTAAGTACGATGAAATAAGAGGATTGAACTTCTTCACTCGATTCTCTAAGTACTGCTTTCAGTATGGGAAGCTCTAGACATTGACCTATAGAATGTTCCAACTCACAAATATTGCACAAGATGATGTTGTTCATTTCACACTCCCTCAAAGGATGTTTTTTTCAGCAATTCAGATGGAACACAGCCAGAGGTGTATCAACTTCTCCATGTATTTTCTTGATCTGTGCTGTCATTATCTGGGAATATAGAGTACTGAGGATGTCGGTTTTGAAAATTTTGAATAAATTCCCGATCTTTGCTCTGGTTACTCCTCCACTTGCAGATTTTTGTATTTGGGTAGAGGCATCTCGGATTGTGCTTCTTCCCTTAGACGATCCTCTAGAGCATCTTAGATAGAGATTTATGGTTTCGGCGAATGGTTCTGGAGATATGTCCCCTTTTCCTAGTAGATTCAGGGTATCAAGGTAGTCATCCCTCATTCCACTTATAAATATGGTCTTCAAGATATCATAATCTAAATCATTGTGTTTGGACCTCTGCAAATTATAGTGAAACTGCTCTACATAGTCCTCCAAGCTCTCATCCTCCTTCTATGTCATCTTGAATACTTCCTCTCTTAAGTACCTCATTCTACAATAGTCTTGATAATGTGATAAGAATGTTTCCTTCATATTGCTCCATGTTCAAATAGAAGCAGATCCTAACCCCATGAACCATCTCAAGGCAGCTCCTCTTTGAGTAGAAGGAAATAATTTCAATTTTTGAGCATCTGAATTATAGTTGTAACTCCTGCATAAGACATCAAATTCAAATAAGAAGGTGTCTGGGTCTTCCATAGTCATCCCTTGAAAGGATGATAAGGATGATAAAGGAATATTTTTCATGGGAGCCTCGCCTCTGATATCCCCAATTGGGAACTCAAAGGTGGTGACAGTAGCATCTGTTTTAGTGTTGTTGTCATTGTTGTCCCCCATTTCAAATCCTTGTAATCCTTGTTGTAATAGGCATTCTTCAGACTGTTATTGTGATTATCTTGTAGGTGAAATTGATGGCTCAGGTGAATTCAGGGCTATCCTTTCCACTGCACTACCTGAATCCAGATGTTGATAAACCAATAGGTGCTCTCCTATTTTAGCTTTTTTATGCCCCCCTTCAGTTTCCCCTTGTCCCTCGGTCCTTTTCTTTTTACAACCTGTATTTCCTGTGGCTAATTAGAGTGGAGGAGTGATTTTGGTATTTCTATAATTCCTATAGTTACACATGTGGATCCTATGTGTATTAATTCACACCCTAAGTGTCTCAGTCTTCGAAAATGGTGAGCCTTCCCAGTAATGTTAGAGTGATGTGCAGGTTCTTACCTCTCGTCTTACCGCCCAACAACTGAAGAGCTAAAGAAACGCTAAAAAGACACCAAACTTCCACACCCTAAGTGCCCTAGTGATCACAATGGTGAGCCTGCCCAGGTATGTAAGAGCGATGTGCAATTTCTTACCTCTCATCTTACTACCCAAAAATTGTGGACTAGGAACATTCTATCATCAAACAAACAACTTGGATGATTGTACCATCAACTGCCATCCCTGGCAACAACACCAAAATGTAGTGTTGTTTTAATCAATCCTAATTGACCAGGATTGCAACCATTAATTTTCAACCCAAGGTAGGTCTTGTTGTTTCAATGGATTTTGCACTATCTATGCTGATACAATACAGCCAAGAATCAAAATAGAAAGAAATAGTAAAGAATGTCACTTAATCAATTGAAGAAATTAAAGCACTCTACAGAAATGAAATCACACTTCACAATTACCAGAGAAAGGGCATGCCACACACTAACGAATGACTACACCAACTAGTCAACTACCATTCTGTTTAATCAACTAGTGTAACAACGTAATATAATATGGAACTGAAGTGGATATATTCTACAATTTATATGGAAATAACAGAAAAACATACAAACAATAAGAGAAACAATAGTATACAACTACTTCTACCATTGCAAGTCCCTGCTAAAGAGGAGGGCCCTTCCTCCCTAATAAGGGCATAGGAATGAACATGAGATTAGTTAAAGAATCAGATGAGAAACAGTAACAACATCATCATAGTGCCTTCAAAATTTAAAATAATTAAAAGTTAAAATATCAGAGTAACAATGCTTTCTCTATGCCCCTTTCGTACATGAGAAATTGAGTTTCTCTTATAGTTATTACATACCCAAAATCAGGAATAGATCAGTGATGAGAATCTCACAATTCTCATGCTGATCATAAAAATAGAAAACATTTTAACCTATTTCTAAATACAAAGGCTATTCAAATACATTGGTTAAGATCACAACCGTTTGGATATGTTACTTCTAAATAAACAATCCATAACTTTCGACAGCTATTGTGTGGAATAGTACCCACGACTTTGCCAGCTACGGTGCAACAACATCATGTGGTCAAATGATGGTTTGGGATGTAACAACAATCACTGGGTAACACCATTGTCAGTGTAACAATGGTCATCGTTAACAGCATGTGGTGTAACAACAATACTTTTAATAGCATACAGTGTGTAATAGCAATTTGTAACAACATACAAGGTGTAACAACAATCTACTCTACCCTACTCTGAAACTGATCAACACGGCTTGTTCACTCCATAACCTCATTCTCGCAAGAAACACCTGAAAAAGATAAAAGGATCCAATACTTCTCCAATGCTTACCCCAGTTAGCCACAAAAAGGAATATTGTATCATTATATTCAACAAAACATGGCAAAATAACATGACGACAAAATAGGTTGTATACATGAGAAAAAGGGTGATTAACATGTGAAGTTTCATTCGCCTGGAGGGAAAGAGGATCAAAACTGGGGAAAGAAAGTGTAGGAAATAGGCATAAAAATGACACCCAACACTAGGTTTTTTCACAGTGGCATGTGTTCATCACCTGTAGGTTGTTCCACT